>JAJEJO010000134.1:984804-1025124 GCA_020662805.1 Glaucomys volans
GTAAGATGAAATCTTAAGGTGGTTTTGATTTGCATTTCTCTTATAACGAGGGATGTTGAACATTTTTTCATGAATCTGTTGATTGCTTGTAGATCTTCCTCTGTAAAGTGTCTGTTCATTTCTTTGGCCCATTTATTGACTGGGTTATTAGTGTTCTTGGTATAAAGATTTTTGAGTACTTTGTAGATTCTGGAGATTAGTGCTCTATCTGAAGTGTGAGTGGCAAAGATTTCCTCCCACTCTGAAGGCTCTCTCTTCACATTGCTGATTGTTTCCTTTGCTAAGAAAAAGCTTTTTAGTTTGACTCTATCCCAATCATTGATTCCTGCTTTTATTTCTTGTGACTTGGGAATCATGTTAAGGAAATCTGGTCCTAGGCCAACGTGTGAAGATTTGGACCTATTTTCTCTTCTATTAGGTGCAGGGTCTCTGGTCTAATTCCTAGGTCCTTGATCCATTTTGAGTTGAGTTTTGTACAGGATGAGATATGGGTTTAGTTTCATTTTGCTGCATATGGATTTCCAGTTTTCCCAGCACCATTTGTTGAAGAGGCTGTCTTTTCTCCATTGTATATTTTTGGTTCCTTTGTCAAGTATGAGATACCTATTTATGGGGGTTTGTCTCTGTGTCCTCTATTCTGTACCATTGATCTACCTGTCTATTGTGATGCCAATACCATGCTGTTTTTGTTACTATTGCTCTGTAATATAGTTGAAGGTCTGGTATTGTGATACCCCCTGCTTCGCTCTTCTTGCTAAGAATTGCTTTAGCTATTCTGGGTCTCTCATTCCTCCAAATGAATTTCATGATTGCTTGCTCTATTTCTATGAGGTCTGTCATTGGGATTTTAATTGGAATTGCATTGAATTTGTATAGCGCTTTTGGTAGTATGGCCATTTTGACTACATTAATTCTGCCTATCCAAGAACATGGGAGATCTTTCCATCTTCTCAGACTTTCTTTAATTTCTTTCTTTAGTGTTCTGTAGTTCTCATTGTAGAGGTCTTTCACTTCTTTTGTTAGATTGATTCCCAAGTATTTTATTTTTTTTGAGGTTATTGTGAATGGGGTAGTTTTCCTAATTTCTCTCTTAGAGGATGTATCACTTATGAATAAAAATGCATTATTTATGAGCATATTTAAGATTTATGAGCATTAATTTTATATCCTGCTACTTTACTGAATTCATTTATGAGTACCAGAAGTTTTCTGGTGGAATTCTTAGGGTCTTCTAAATAGAGAATCATGTCATCAGCAAATAGGGATAGTTTGACTCTTCTTTTCCTATTTGTATTCCTCTAATTTCTTTGGTCTGTCTAATTGCTCTGGCTAGAGATTCAAGAACAATTTTGAATAGTAGTGGCAAAAGAGGGCATCCCTGCCTTGTTCCAGTTCTCAGGGGGAATGCTTTCAATTTTTCTCCAGCTAGAATGATGTTAGCTGTGGGCTTAGCATAGATAGCCTTTACAATGTTAAGGAATGTCCCCACTATCCCTATCTTTTCTAGTGTTTTGAGCATGAAGGGGTGCTGTATTTTATCAAATGCTTTCTCTGCATCTATTGAAATAATCATATGGTTCTTGACTTTAAGT
This sequence comes from Glaucomys volans, assembly GCA_020662805.1. Classification (NCBI taxonomy): domain Eukaryota; kingdom Metazoa; phylum Chordata; class Mammalia; order Rodentia; family Sciuridae; genus Glaucomys; species Glaucomys volans. The sequence goes on from JAJEJO010000134.1 coordinate 986,397, forward strand.
CTATTGATGTGGTGAATTACGTTTATTGATTTCCGGATGTTGAACCAACCTTGCATCCCTGGGTTGAAACCCACTTGATCATGGTGCACTATCTTTTTAAAAAATATGGAACGCTTCACGAATTTGGGTGTCATCCTTGTGCAGGGGCCATGCTAATCTTCTCTGTATCGTTCCAATTTTAGTATATGTGCTGCCGAAGTGAGCACTGCCTGTATTCTTAATAAAAGACATTCTAATTGGGGTAAGATGGAATCTTAAGGTGGTTTTGATTTCCATTTCTCTTATAACGAGGGATGTTGAACATTTTTTCATAAATCTGTTGATTGCTTGTAGATCTTCTTCTGTAAAGTGTCTGTTCATTTCCTTGGTCCATTTATTGATTGGGTTATTAGTGTTCTTGGTGTAAAGATTTTTGAGTACTTGGTAGATTCTGGAGATTAGTGCTCTATCTGAAGTGTGTGTGTGTCAAAGATTTTCTCCCACTCTGAAGGCTCTCTCTTCACATTGCTGATTTTTTCCTTTGCTGAGAAAAAGCTTTTTAGTTTGACTTTATCGATGTTGGAGACTGTTATGCTAAGTGAGATTAGCCAATCCCAAAAATCCAAAGGCCGAATGGTCTCTCTGATAAGTGAATGATGATGCATAATTTCGGGGTGGAAGGGAGGCAAGAATGGAGGGAGGATAGATAGCATAGAGGGAAGGGAGGGGTGGGGTTGGGGTTGGGGTTAAGAACAATAACAGAATATGACAGTCATCATTGCCCTGTGTACATGTATGAATGCACAGATGGTGTGACTCTACTTTGTGTACAACCAGAGAAACAACAGTTGTATTCCATTTGTGTTCAATGAATCAAAAATTAAATAAATAAATAAAAAAATAAAATAAAAACCACATTTGCTGGCACTAGGGAAGTGGCTCAGTGGTAGAGCATTTGGGCTGGAGATTCAATCCTCAGCACCACTAAAAAAAAAAAACAAAAAAATTACTGAGTTTCTTCATAGATGACCCTCAGAATTTTATTTGTAAAATATTCATCTAAGTTTGAATTTCCCAAAAATGATATGTAACGATAGCTTTCTTGTTTTATTTCTATTATTGTAATTAGTACATTTGGTGGGGAAAAAAATTGGCTGTTGTCTGTGATCTGACAATTTCAGCCTAATTGGTTTAAGCAAGATGTGCTTTACACTGATCTCCTGAATGTCTTTGGTAATTGGTACTCTGTCTGCTCCTAGGGCTGAGACTTGGCCACAAATGAAGTTATTACAGCCTTAGAAATGAAATCCTCACCCATTAAGGGTTCATGTGGACTTAGATTTATAATCTGGTTTAAAAGTTTTGAGGAGCAGATTTAGATGGTTATTCTTTGTTTCTCATGACAAGTTTTAGGGAAGGATATTTATGATTTTATATTTTAGCAAAGAACTGAATTTTCTCAAATTTATATATCATATATTATTACACTAGCAATAAGACATTGTCAAGCATTTTATAAGGTTACTTATGTAAAATTATTTCTATAGCATCTATTTTAAAGTGAAAATATTTGTTCTTTAGTGGAAATATTTTTTAATAGTTCCTAAACCAAACTTTTCTATAGCTCTATCAAACAGAACTGGCTGTTGGAGTAGATGAGTACTAGTGAAATGGATTTAGTCACTGAAGTGCCAAAATAATTCATTATGAGTTGACAAATGGTACAATGTCAAATTTAACAAAAGGCTATCAATTTATAAAATGGGAAATATCAGTTAATTTAGCCTAAATAAAATACTACTTTAATAAATCTGATCAATTGGCCAACTTTGCTTCAATGCTAGACATTTTTGGGCAAAAGTTTGACTCTAGAATTCTCCTGTCCATCCACTTTGACTACCTTGTCTTTCTGACTTGGACTCATCTCCTTGGTGAAGCCTTCCCTTAATTTTGTGATCACATTCATCCCTCATTTTTCTGAAAATGCTTCACATCGTCTACACATTTAACAACTTAATCATAAATAACCTTTAATTCTCTGCTTAACTGAAATAGGTCTTCCACTCCCCTTGAAACATAGTCTTGAGAAGCATCAACTCTAGAATGAATTAATGGGTAAATAGAAACAGATGATAGGTAGGTAGGTATGTAGGTAGGTAGGTAGGTAGAAAGATAGATAGATGATAGATAAATAGATAGATGATAGATAGAGAAATAATAAATGTTTTATCAAAGTGAATTGTATATTTCCCGCACCATCTCTTTTTATTCAACACCTCTGAAGTACTTACTCTTCTAGTTACTCCTATCATTTTTGGTCCTACTTTTTTTGTTTCTTTGTTTTGTTTTTGTTTTTGAGAGAATGTTTCCCTATGTTGCCCTGGTTGACCTTGAAACCCTGGGCTTAAGCAATCCTCCTCCCTCCACCTCCCCAGTAGCTGGGACTACAGGTGCACACTATCATTATGTCCAGCATCTGCTTTTTTAGAGAAAATTTTCCTAAGTATAAATGTCTTTCAGGTGTAGGTGGAATGTGTGTGTACTATGTACACAAGTGTATTCATATTATTTCACTTGGTCCTAACAATAGTGTAATTTTGTGGTAACACTTAGAGATAGTGGATGTTAACAGAGCCTAATTTTTTTAAATCTAACTTTCAGTGAGCCAATCCCCATTTTTTCTGATTTCACAGTGGAATTAACAAATTCTATTTCTAGGGTGGGGGATGTAGCTCGGTGCCAGAGTGCTTCCCTGGCATATGCAAGCAAGGCCTTTGGTTCAAACTGCAGTACAGCAAAAAATAAAATAAATTCTATTTCTAGAGATGACATAATGAAATAAAATCAGTGTGCTTTGAACCCTGATTATGTGTGACTACACGTTTTCAAGCAGATATAGAATATATGTTGATGTTGTAAGTGACCCAGATTTAGCTTACTTATCTAGAGAAACAGGAAATTTCTTTGCAAAGCACTGATTTCTCTGACTTGTAAAGGTACTCTAATGGGAGCTAAATTCTTATCTATTCTAGGCACTAAAATTCACAAGAAACAAAAATCTAGTAAGAAGAGAAGTGTATCATCTCTAAAGAGAAGGGACACATAAAGCACCATGTCCCTGAATGTCCCCAAAACCTAGCCAAAATAAGGAAACAATGACAGCCAACCTGGGCAGAAAGTCTGGATGCCTGTTATCTTGAAGGACATTGTCTCTCTTATGCACACTGGGAACCAGGGCAGGTCAGTGCCATCTGTAGATAGCTACTTTCTTGCATGTCCTCCAGGACAGTTGCTCCTTGGGATACTGGTCAGATAAGCAAACTAAGCAAGCTAATGCTGATGATGTCACTGCTTCTGCAGTCTAACAGATACAACCGCTCTCTGAGTGGGGACAGGTGTGGAACTGAGGACACGGTGGAAAGGATACATGTCACTCATCCAGCTGGCTGCCACTGGACAGAACACAGGGACGAGAGGCACTGCTTTCCCCAATAAACCACATGTCTCCCATGTTGTCTCTGGGCACTTTCTGTCGTCTGTGTGCAACCCAGCCTACTGCCCTGGAACAACTGGACTGTAGACAGGACTGTAGTCAGGGGAAAAGAACAATTATCAGCAGTATCTAACAATCTAAGTGACCACCATGTATGTATTTGAATATGAATAACCACTGGACATAATCAGAAACTTGCATCAGAATATGGAAATAAGGCAGGTAAGCTCAAAGAAATGCCTATTGCTCAATACTAACTATGTCCACTTGCCATTATTTGGCCTTTTAACTATAAAAATAACAGTTTCCATATAGGTAAGACTAATACTGCTAATGTATTGATTTACATGACACAGTTCCTAGCAAGAGCTTCCATTATATTCCAGTGACACACAGAAGCAGGTTAAATGACTTGCCCCATATCAGGGTCAAGACTATACTTAAATTTTGTTTGTTCTTTTCTATCTTTACTACATATCAACCCTTCTCATTTCATCATTGGTGCATTGCATTGCTCTTTACCACATTACCTAAATTGTCTCTCTCAGACCTTGGTAGACTATAACTTCTGGCCTGTACTTGCACCATTTAGTTAACAATCCTCTTCAGTTTTAGAAAGAATATTGGGCTAGGAGTTTAAAAGCAAGGGTGTTAGTCTCAGCTTTACCGCTGTAATTCCCTTAAAATGTAGATAAGAACGGCACATGGAAGACTGATTGCTTTACCCAAGATTTCTGTGTATCTGGAGGGTGGGATTGACATGCTTTCTTCATTCCATTGAGTCCAATTTATGCTTCTGTTAAATTTATTGTTATAGGTTATTTCCTCTTCCTCCACATACTGTCCCTACCTCACCCTGTGCTGACCTGGGCATAGAATTGGACCCTGTTCTTAAATTTTCTTGTTTATAAAAGAGGAGGTTAAAAGGAAAGAAAAGAAAAAAAGAAGGAGAATAAAATGAAAATGGGCAAAGAAAGAGAATCTCAAGGAATTTATATATATATATATATAGCAGGAAAGAAGGAAAGTTAAATTGAAAGAGTTTGTACATCAAATTGAGTATCAATTCTGGGTATGGTGGCGCACGCCTCTAATCCCAGCAGCTCTGGAGGCTGAGGCAGGAAGATTGCAAGTTCAAGGCCGTCTCAGCAACTTAGTGAGGTCCTAAACAACTTAACAAGACCCTGTCTCTAAATAAAAATATAAAAAGGGCTGGGGATGTAGCTCAGTGGTTAAGTGTCCCTGGGTTCAATTCCCAGTACCAAAAAGAAAAAAAAATTGAATATCAAACATTTTTACTTTTTAAAGATGCTTCAAGGAGGACCTCAAAGATAGCCAACAATCCCTTGCCTTCCTCTCTTCTAATTTTCTTCTACACTACCCTAATCCCAAATTCCTACTTATTTCTAATATAGAACAGTTTAACTATCTCCTGCTTTCTTATCTCCAGCTATCTATGTTCTCAGAATCTCATTTTCTATTCTCCAGTGTCATATTGAAGTTTTTGTTTGTTTGTTTGTTTTGGAACCGGGGATTGACCTCAGGGGCACTCCACCACTGAACCACATCCCCAGCCCTATTTTGTATTTTATTTAGAGACAGGGTCTCACTGAGTTGCTTAGGGCCTCTCTAAGTTGCTGAGGCTGACTTTGAACTCGCGATCCTCCTGCCTCAGCCTCCTGAGTCACTGGGATTACAGGTGTACGCCACCATGCCCAGCTCAAAGTATTTTTTAAAGCAAAAGCATTTGCCTTCCTAATAGGAAATTAGTCTATCAACAATAAAGATAATGATTTTTATCATTCTGCTATAACAATGAATTTGGGCAAGTCACTTATACTCTCTAAACCTTAAAATGTTTTTATCTGGAACTTGCAGATGTTCTATCTGATTTTCCTGTATCTCAAAGTAATAAGTATTTTATATATATTTTTATTTTATATATTTGTAAATATACACACACATATATAAGTGTCATAAAGTATAAAGTTGTATGTGCATTTAAGAGCTTTCATGGTGGAGAGAGCATGAAAATAACACTCAATTTCAATTGGAAAGTGTTATGTGTATTCCCTGTGGATTATTTAATTCATTCCTTACAACAGTAAGGAATAGTCATTACCAAAAATTTTACAAATTAAGAAACTGAGACTCTGAAATGCTGAGTAATTTGCCTAATGTCAGATAGTTATTAAGTAAGAGAATCAGGATTTAAATCCAAGTCTAATCTGCTTATCAGTTTGTCTGCCAGATTTGAATTACTAAGTGTACAATCTTTGACAAGTCACTTACTTTATTCAAACTCGAGGAGGTTTCATCTGTAAACCAGAAATAATACCCGTGCTGCCCATTTCAAAAGGTTTTTAAGAATTAAATGAAGCACTTTGAAAAATCTGAAGAATCATCTAAATTTAACTAATATTATTTCAGTAAGAAAAAGTACAAAATGACAGCAGATATTTAAGTGAAGAAAATTTATAATTCAAAGGAAAATAATTGAGACTATTTTTTAGTACAAAATGTATTATCGGTACTTCCTCTTTTGATCCCATAGTCTGACTTTGCAGAATCTCAGTCAGATTTCCCTGACCATAGAATGATGCAGATGTGCTTTCCACACACTTATTTAATGAGAAACAAATAAATTATAAGACTTCTAAACACTACATAGGCCTTATTCAGGAAAGGCAATTCTAGCTTATGTTCCACTCAGTACAGATTCAACTTAATGTCCTAAGTCAACTATGTTAATGATCCCAGATCATTGTGAAATATCCAGAGATGTTAAGTGTGCTCAACTTAGTAAATAAGGAAACTATGATATACATAAATATTTATACAAAAATATTTAAAGCAGAAATTTTGGAAAGTTTTAAATACCAACTTTTATTACTCAAGAGTTCTACTTTTAGCCGGGCGTGGTGGCACACGCCTATAATCCCAGCACTTGGGAGGCTGAGCCAGGAGGATCCTGAGTTCAAAGCCAGCCTCAGCAACTTAGCAAGGCCCTAAGCAACTCAGTGAGACCCTGTCTGGAAATAAAATACAAAATAGGGCTGGGGATGTGGCTCAGTGGTGGAGTGCCCCTGGGTTCAATCCCCAGTACCAAAAATAAAAACAACAACAACAAAAAAGAGTTCTACTTTTGAGAGGCTACACCAATTAACTAAGATTTTGCCACACTTAGTTTCTTTTTGAAAGGGTGTAATTTTTGCCTCTTAAGAAACTTAGAGCTTTTCCAAATTTAGCAAAGTATATCTCTGACTCTACAGATAACAAAAACTGAAGCTAAAAGGATTAAAATAATTAACAAATATACTTATTAATATCTAAAAATACACACTGTAACTTTCCAAACATCCGTAATTTCAGCCAACTTTCAAAATGCTAGCAAGGTCCTTTAAATTTAAATCAGTTATGATTATACATATTCAATTTGGAATTTCTAGGTAAGAGGATGAGTATTAAACAAATTTTGGAAACATTAATGTAAATTTAGTTTTTCCTTAATCATCATATTCTGAAAAACTTTATGAAAGAATTTGCTCTATGTTTTATTAGTTAATGTATACATGGTTATATTTTGGGTCATCATTTGACTTCAGCCCTCATAAATTCATTTATAAATAGATTTTCTGTAAACTGTATGAGAATAAAGCTTTTGAATTTTGCCATATAATACCCCTGTCAGTTATGGTATAATGCAATTTGAAGAAAGTTCATTTGTTTGAAAAATTTGTCATGTGAGACTTAAAGGTCACATGTAGCTTGCAACAAGTGCTTAAAGAACATTTTGCATATGTCATTTTGCAAATTAATGTATCTCTCCCTCCCTGAATTGAAACTTAAGGTTGTGTAATTCTAAACAAGGAATCAGGATATATTTAAAGTCTACAATAACAGCTAGTATAATTAGGCACTAAAGATTGGATTATTATATATTCTAATAAATAGAATAAATAGTCCTATATTGCCTCTGGCCCCTCCATGAGTAACAAAATATGTCACTTCCTTGTTATAAGCATGTTATTTGACCTTGTAGTGTTGAATTCAAAACATCAATCAACAGAAAAAGTGAAAAGGTTGTTTTCAACATTGTGCAACTTTTATAAATGATATATATTGGGTTATTTAACTTCTCTGTGATGAGTTTTTTTTTTAATTTATTTATTTTCCTGCAAAAAGCTTTCGATTCATTTGGCCCAAAGCTTGGGAGAGCAGAGTGGTGAAGCTGCCCAGTTACTAGAGGGAGAGGCTGAGACCCTTGATATCAAGAGCTGTAGAGAGCCCTCAAAATCTGCTGGGCTGAGGAGGTTCTCAGTTACACTTGAGATGAACCTTTTGAAGAGCTATTCACCCAGCCTCACCGGGGAACCTACCAGCCTACAAAGGCTATCATCTCTTCATCTAGGAATGTGACTAGATCCCGGAAGTCACAGAGATGGGGGTCTGTGCAGGCAGAACCCAGGACATGAGTATCCAAAATGACCTGGTTCCAATTCTTTTCCAGGGCTATGGTGGTTTCCATGGGGCCCCGGGTTTTACACTCATCTTTGAAGAGGAAACAGCTGCCATGCTGGTTTAACATCTTCAGGAGTCATTGGAAAGTTCTAACAGTTCTCAGCCAGCTCACAGAAATGGCCTACATTCTCCAGAGCCACAATGTTGTGGAAATGAGCCCAGAGACAGGTTTATGTGTCGGAGGCCTGCAGATGTAATTTGACCAGCAGGGCAAACATGGTCTTCACCCTGGTGGAATAATTCCAATGCATGTAAAAGGTCGTGGTTGGAGGGCAATAAGGAGCTAACCATTAAAACAAACAAACAAAAACTTTGGCTGGTCCTGGAAGCAGAAGATGGTTGAGAAGATGGTCCTGCAGGTTGCCAGTGGAAAGGATACTGAAAGACAGTGGGAGGCTGGAAGAAGGGAGTTGCCGGTCTGTTCCATCTAAATACCACAGAAGTAAGAGATCAGCTTTCTTCTTCCTCTTCTGGGGACGGTGTCTAGAGGCACTCAGAATGGTCCAGCGTTTGACATACCCTTGTAGGCTTTCCTACAATACAGCCTCTAACAAAACTAGGCTGTCTCAAACCCCTGGAAATAGAATTGTTTACCTTTATACAAAGAAGGTTGGGAAAGCACCAAAATCTGCATGTGGCGTGTGCCCAAGCAGACTTTGAGGGGTTCATGCTGTGAGACCCAAAGTCCTTATGAGATTGTCTAAAACAAAAAACATGTCAGCAGTTCCATGTGTGCTAAATGTGTCCATGACAGGATCAAGCGTGCTTTCCTTATTGAGGAACAGAAAATCGTTGTGAAAGTGTTGAAGGCACAAGCACAGGGTCAGAAAGCCAAATAAAAAAATGAAGCTTCTTTGAATAATAAAAAGTCAAAAGGCAAAAAAACAAAAGTAAGAGATCTGTGGGATCTCTAGGCATGCTGCTCTATTTCATTTTTAAAATCGATAGGTAATAGTTGTATGTGATCATTTTTAATATCAATGGCAATAAAGAAGTTTTTAGAATTCTAAAAGTTGCAAATAGATTTGAACAATAATCAAATAATTTATGAATAAAGCTCAACTTCTTATGATATGCTAATAGATTAAGAAAGTTATAAACCATTATGAAACTTGCTGATGTTTGAATTTGTTTTACAGTTATTGAATGCCCTTGAATACCATTCATTATTTGGGGCACTGGAAACACAATGGAAAGCAAATACTAGCGATCACAGACTGGTGAGAGGGCAGGCAGATTTTTAAATTATGCAAAGAATGGATTAAGTAAGGGATAAATGTAACCAAGGAGATAATACCTGTACACTACAACTAAAATACTGATAAATAAGACAATGGCAAGATACCCCATGTCTATGAATTAGAATTAATATTGTTAAGATGTCCATACACTACTCAAAGCAATCTACACATCCAATGCAATCCCTATGAAAATTCCAGTGACAGTTTTCACAAAAATAGAAAAGAAAATTCTAAAATTCATATGTGTCGGGGTGCCCGGGACCCCATCCTCTATTTTGCCTGCTAGATGGCGATTGGCAATGTGCCAGCACGGCCACATTGCATTCCTTAAGTTGCTTATCTCTGCTAACACGGCCATGTTACATTCCTTTAGTTGCTTATCTCTGAGAAAGCAGCCATCACTGGCTGTTAAAGATGCATGTCCTGCGCGTGATCAACGCATGCTCTCTATCTATAGCACTGTATGTCCATGCGCTGTCCGCATGGACAGTACTCTGATTGGTTGCTTTCCCCTATATAACCTGTGGTTATCTCCCCTGAGGGGGAGAACAAAGAAAAACTTAACGAGATGGCCATGCTGTAAATAAAGCTTTTAATCAGCCTATGTGTCGCGTCTCTCTGCGGACAGGGATTCGTGATACATATGGAACTGCGAAAGACCCAGAATAGTTAAAGTCATTTTGAGGGAAAAGAACAAAGTGGGAAGTATCTCTCTCCCTGATTTAAAACTATCTTATAAAGCTTTAGTAATCAAAACAGTACGGTACTGGCATAGAAACAGACTCATTAAGGAATGGAACAAGATAGGAGCCCCAAAACAAATCCATGTATTTAGGGTCAACTGTTTTTTGACAAAGATGCTAAGTGACAGAATTGGGAAAGGACACTCCCTTTCATAAATAGTTATGGGGAAACTGGATAACCACATGCAAATCTCTCACAGCCTTTATAAAAATCAACTCAAGGGCTAAGGATACAGTTGCTGTCACAGTACTTGCCCAGCAAGCGTGAGGCCCTGGGTTTGATTTGCCAATGACACCAAAACAAAAACAAAAACAAAAACAAAAAAAAAACCCCCCAAAAACCTCAAAATTGATTAAAGACTTAAAGCTAAGACATGAAACTATAAAACTGCTAGAAGAAAATGAAAGGGGAAAGCTGGAAAGTTTCTACATGGCAAAGGAAATGACAGAGTGAAACAACTAAATAATAAGAAAACAACCTGATTTAAAATAGGCAAAGGACCTGAATAGTTGTTTCCCCCCAAAAAATCAAAAATATATTCAAGAGATAAGTGAAAATGCAGTGCTCAGCATCACCAATCATAGGGAAATGCAAATTAAAACCATAATGAGATAGCACCTTATACCCGTTAGAATGGCTGTTATTAAAGAGATAAAAGATTATTGGTGTTGGTGAGGATATGGAGAAAAGGAATCCCTTGAACACTGTTGGTGAAAATGTAAATTAGGGCAGACACTGTGGAAAACATATGGAGCTTCCTCAAAAAATAAAAGAACTAAGTGTGACTGAGCAATTCCACTACTGGGTATTTTTCCAAAGGAAATAAAATCAGTTCATCAAAGAGATACCTACACTCCCAATTTTTTTTTTTTTTTGGTGGTGCTGGGGATTGAACCCAGGGCCTTGTGCTTGTGAGGCAAGCACTCTACCAACTGAGCTAGATCCCCAGCCCCACTATGCTCCCATTTTTATTGTAGCACTAATCACAATAGCCAATGTGCTTATGTTCCAATATACAGTAACTTATTTCCAGAGTCAGTACCAATTCAACTCATATGTTCTAAATCATGTATGTCAATGATCCTGGATTGTTATGAAATATTGAGAAGTTAAGTATGATTAACTTAGTAAGGAAAGTATGATATATCATAAGTATTTCTATAAAAATATTTAAAGCACAAATCTTGGAAAGTTTTAAATACCAACATATGAATGGATAAAGAAAATGTGATGTATATATGTGATAGAATACTATTCAGCCACAAAAATGGAAAAATTCTGTCATTTGCAGCAACATGAATGGAACCAGAGATCATAAAATGTTGAGTGAAATAAGTCAGGCACAGAAAGAAAATACCATATGATTTCACTCATATGAAATCTAAAAAGGCTAAGTTCATGGAACTAGAAAGCAGAATAATGATTACCAGAGATGAGAGAGAGGAGGTGGAGAGATTGCTTAAAGGGTACAAAGTCACAACCAATTAGGAGGAATAATGTTGGTGTTCTATTGCACAGAGAGTGATTATAGCTAAGAATATTGTATTATACAACCCCAAATACCTAGAGGAAAGGAATTTGAGTGTTCTCATTACAAAGAAATGATAAATGTTTAAGATGATAGATAACCCGTGTCTTGAGTTTATCATACACAATGTATAAATGTGTCAAAACATTACACTGTACCTCCTACAGATGTGTAATTATTATCTGTCAATAAAACAAATGTTCACCATCATAGTCACTAAGAAAATGCAAATTGGGACCACACTGAGATATCACCGCATGCCTATCGAAATGCCTATAATGAAAAATAGGAACAATACCAGATGCAGGCAACAATACAGAGAAAATAAATTTATCATACATGATTAGAGAAAATGTAAAATGTTTCAGCCACTTTGGCAAATATTTTGGTAACTTCTTAGTAAATTAAACATGTGCTTATTAAGCAACCCAGCATTCGCACTCCTAGACGTCTATCTCAAAGAAATGATAACCTGTGTCCACACAAAAATCTATACAAAATCATTCATAACAGGTCTATTGGTAGTAACTAAAAACTAGAATGCTCTATGACAGGTACATGGTTAAACAATGTGTGATACATCTGTACACAGGATGCTGCTCAGCAATAAAAAGGAATAAATTATTGATATATGCACAACTTGGATGAATCTCCACAGCATATGCTAAGTAAAAAAAAAAAAAGAACTCTAACGGTCACATACTGTGATGGTTGATTTTGGGTGTCAACTTGACGGGATTAAGGGATACTCAGCTAGGAAAGCATTATTTATTGTCAGACACTGTGCCTATCTCTCTTCTGCAGACAGGGAACCCTAACTGCTTTTGCTTTTTTGTGGGGAGGGGGTGAGTATTTAGGGGCACTCAACCACTGAGCCACATCCTCAGCCCTTTTTTGTATTTTATTTAGAGACAGGATCTCACTGAGTTGCTTAGTGCCTTGCTGTTGCTGAGGCTGGCTTTGAACTCAGGATCCTCCTGCTTCAGCCTCCCGAGCCATTGCACCCAGCTGCTTTTGTTTTTTGCTGGGAATGGCCCCAGGTGAGTCTATGAGAGTATTTCTAAGAAGATTGCATTCACTCCAGATATGGATTTGCTCTTCCTGCACACAGTGATTCTGCCAAAACTACCATTTGTGAACTTACAGAATGCCTCATCTACCATCGTGGTATCCCACACAGCATTGTTTCTTAACAAGGAACTCACTTCAGAGCCAAACAAGTTTGACAATAAACTAATGCCAATAGAATTTATTCATCTTATCATGTTCCTCATCATCCTCAAGCAGCTCGCATGATAGAATCATGGAATGATGTTTTGTAGAAGCACAGTGCAAACTAGGTGCCAGTACCTTGCAGGTCTGGGGCAAGGTTCTCCAGAAGACACTATATGCTCCAAATCAGTTTCCACTATATTGTACTAGGTCTCCCATTGCCAGGATTTATGGGTCCAGGAATCAAGGGATGGTTATGGGAGTAGCACCACCGCCATTTACCTAGTGACTGACAAGTAAAATTTTGCCTCCATTTCCTATGTCTTTATGCTCTGCTGACACATCCACCAGGAGACAGGACAATGGTTCTGTTGAAGTGAATGTTTAGACTGCCACCCTACACTTTGTGCTCCTTATGCCTCCAGTAGAGTAAAAGGAGAGGAATGATATAGGCTAGGGTGATCAATCTGACTACCAAGGGGAAATTAGATTAACACTCCACAAAGAAGGTAAGGAAAAGTATGTATGGAATACAGAAGTTTCCCTAGGGCATCTCTAAAAAGTATTATCATCCCTGTATTTAAAGTATGGAAAATTACAACAATCCAATTTAGGTAGGACTTGAATGGTACAGATACTTCAAGAATAAAGGCTGGAAAACTCTTTGAAGTAAAGAACCATTATCAGCTGAGGTGCTTGTTGCAGGTAAAGGATATACTAAAAGGCTAGTAAGAAGGTAGAATACCAGCTACCACCACATGACCAATTAACCGAAATGAGGGCTGTATTTCCCCCTATTACATTAAGAATGTATGTTTGTATATTTATATATTTACAGCAAATATCTTCAAGGGTTTTCCCTTTATTTCTTGTATTGATGCATTGAGATATATTGAGTTTTATCTGTATTTGAGTATTATTAATTTTACATCATAGTATTGAGTTATGGGATATCAGGAGAGAGATAAACAACTCAAGTACTTTACCTCCTCTTCTGGGGAGGGGAGTAGTACATTTTTATTGTATTTAGGACAGTTGATTCATGCCATGTATACTGATGATCTTGTTATTTTTATTTGGAGAGTAAGTATAGTATAAGGAAATGCATATGAGTGCCATGTTGACAAGAGGTAGCCTTCTGATGGTTTGTCGACTTGACTGGATTAAGGGATACTCTGATATCTGCTATAGTATTATCTATTCTCAGAGTTTCAGTAGGCCCCGAGCACATCTAGCACATCTTTCCTCTGCTGAAATGGAAACCCAAGTGGATTGGCTTTAAATTTGAATGATTGATTGGCATGTGAGGCATTGACTAAGTGGGGAAGAGGCCCCCTCAATGTAGACAGTCACCATCCAGTTGGCTGAGGACTTAGAGAGAGCAAAAGGATGGATAAAGAGCAAATTCAAATTCTCTCTCTCTCCTGGAGCCAGGACACCTTTCTTTTCCTACCCTTGGGCATCAGAACTTCAGATTTCCAAACATTTGGACTCTGGGTCTCATAAAGTGGCCACATAGGCTCTTGGATCTTCAGCCTCAGTCTGATAATTACACTATCAGCTTCCATTGTTCTGAGGTCTTCACTTGGATTGAACCAGCCTACCAGCTTTCCTTGTTTTCCAGCTTGTAGTTGGTCTCTCATGGAACTCCTCAGCCTTCATGTTCAAGTAAGCCAATTCCTCTAATAAATTTCTTTTCATCTCTCTATATATACACACATACTGTGATTCCACTTACAAAACACCCTTAAATGACAAAAGTATGGAGATGGAAACCAACCAGTGATCTTCAGAGGTTAGCAATGGTGGCAAGGAGGGAAGTGCCTATGGCTGTAAAGAGGTAGCATAAGGGAGATCTTTATAGTAATAGAATAGTTCTGTTTATTTTAGTAATGGTGGTTACATGTATCTATACATGTGATAAAATGACATAGAACTATATGCACAATTTATAACAAAGACAATTTCCTGGTTTTGATATTTGTGTTAGTCAGCTTTCCATTCTTATAACAAATACCTGAGATAAGCAGGTATTTCTCTTTATAAAGAAAAAATTTTTAATTCAGTTTTGGAAGTTCCAGTTCATGGTCAGTTAGCTCCGTTGCATTTGGACTTGTGACAATGTAGCATATCATGGTGGAAACTCATGCTGGAGCAAGACCACTCAACTCATGGCCAGGATGCATAAGAAGGGTGACAGGGACTGGGATCCCACAGTCCCCCTTGAGGACATGTCTTCAATGACCTGCAGAGGTTCCACAAGGCTCTACTTCTTAAAGACTCCACCACTGCCCATTAGCATTAAACTAGACACCAAGCCTTTAGCACATGGATTTTTGGGGCAATTCCAGATCCAAACTATAGCAATATTGTATTTATATAAATATATTCAATAGGGGAAATTGTGATACACAGGACCTCTCTATACTAATTTTGCAACATCCTTGAATCTGTAATCATTTTTTAAGTTTTTAAAAAAACAATGAATAAAGAAAATCCTGCTGTCTCAATGAATATAGAAAAAGCCTTTGGAAAATGCACCATCCATTTGTTTTCAACAAACTGGAAAAAAAAATCATCCATGAGAATATTACAGCCAACACCATGCTTAACTATAAGGTAAAAGATTAAATGCTTCTCTGTGATAGCAGGAAAAAAAAGGACATCTGCTATCATCACTTCTATACTTCTATTCAACATTGTACTGAATGTCCTAACCAGAGCAATAAAGGAAGAAAAAGTACAAGTAAAGGCAAATAAGAAAGTAGGAATTAAAACTATTTTTATTCACAGACAACAAGATCAGATCCCTATAAAAATCATAAATTCCAAAAAGCTATGAGAGTTAAAACAAAACTATTAGAACTAATCAGTGTGTTTAACAAGGTTTTAGGATACAAAGGTCAATGTACCAAAATAAATAATATATTTATATAGCCGAACATCTTTTACTGTTGGATGCTGGTAACAAATTCTTTCAATGTTTAATTGTTTAAAATGGTTCTTTCCATTCAGTTTTTATGAATATTTTTAGGGAGTGTAAAAGTCTAGATTGGAGTGATTTTCTTTAACTTTGAAAATATCTATTGTCTGCTGACTTCCATTGTTTTCATTGAAATGTCATGTGTCCTTTCTTCTAGGTACTTAAAATTTTTTTCCTCTTTGTCTTTGGTTTTCAATACCTTTACCATTATGTTCCTATTGTACTTTTTATTTATTGTTCCTGGGGTATGCAGCACTTCTTGTGTATATAGTTTCATATCTTTTGTGAATTTCAGAAAATTCTCAAGCATGATCTCTTCAAATATTGCTTGGCCCATTCACATTCTCCTCTCCTTCTGGGACTCTAAACATGAGTCTCAAAACTTTGTGAACAACTTATTCCATATTCACTAGAACAAATTAACTCAAAGTACCCTCATCTATGTTAA
This sequence comes from Glaucomys volans, assembly GCA_020662805.1. NCBI lineage: Eukaryota > Metazoa > Chordata > Mammalia > Rodentia > Sciuridae > Glaucomys > Glaucomys volans. The sequence continues at coordinate 1,002,546 of JAJEJO010000134.1, forward strand.
TATTTTTAGATAATTATGCCATAAGTGTGTGACATATCATTTAAAAAAATTCCTTACTTAAGGATAGACACCAGGGACTGGGGATACAGATCAGTGCTTGGGATGAAATTTCTGAATAACCTTCAAACAATGAGTATAATTTTTTAAATTTTATTTTATCTACTTGTGAATTTAATGGAGGCTTTTGCTTTAAAAAAAACCCCATCAATCTCAAATACTGTTTTGGTACTTAAACTGCATTTTATAAGCATTAACTTCTATTCACCCACACTTATGGAAAAAGTCTGTATCCTTCATTTATTACTAACAGCCAGGGATATATGGTTGTGGATGCATATTTCTGCTTCAGCTTTTGTTTGAGCGGCTTCCAAAACATCATCCTATAGGTTTTTGGAATCTTTGCCAAGTTCAGCTCAGATTAAGTTTCTTTGTTAGGATTGCTTTTTAAAGCATCTGGATCAGAAATCATATACTTCTGCTGCATAGCAAAGAAACATTTGGAAATCATCAGAGACATCATAATAAAGGATGAATAGTATTACATGTTTTTTTCTTAGGGTAGGTAAAGGCTACAACAAAAATAATTTCATTAAGAATTTAGAAAATGCTAGGTTGATGTTGTTAAAATATTGTAAGCAACTGATAGCTTACTTCAAAAGCAATATTATGCTATGTATTATTCTTCCTAAAACTATAATGACATATTTCTAAGTAAAACTAGAGATTTCTTCCATTGACCTATTTTCAATGCTACCCACAGATGTTAAGGCGCGTAAGACTAAAACTTTTTTAGCTTAACATCATCATTTCATTTTTATTTTGTATTCAAATTTGAAGCAGAAATCTAAATGATTTGCTGACACTTCAGTAAACAGCCTCCATTGGAGAAAAAAAGGTTGTCTTAAGTAATAAACCATCTACTCTTCTATAGAGAAAGACCCATTTTTTATTAAAAAAAAATCTCCAAGGAAAGACTTCAGTTTCTAATGTAGTGCATTGTATCAAATTCATAAGTGGGCCAGAATGTCAATGTGAGTCTCAGAACTTTTGTACCTGTGAAGGGAACCTACATATATGATTTTTATGCTTTCCAATAGTTCTAAAATGAGTGATGAATTTGGGACAGATCATTTGATTATCTCATATGTAACCACGAGAAAGTGCATTTAGGTTGCAGTGTGGGAATTCAAATGACTTGGTGGATAAGCTTCAGATTGTAGAACCAAAAGAAAATAGTTCTTTTTCTAATTGGAGGGTGACCATTGTCCTTCTCCAATCTGTATTACTCTTAAATTTAGAAACAACTTTCTCTTTCACATTCACTTCAAAAGGATGCTACCAGTCTATGAAATCATCATGGTATATGAACCTAAATGTAACTTCTTGTCACTATATAATCAGATGATCTTTCAAAAACTTCAACAATCTTGAAATCATTCATTGACCATTAGGGTGCTGATTAAAATGCTTACAGGAATGTGTATGTATGAATAAATGATGTAAATCATATTGGTGAATCTTCTATCCCTAATACATGCTTATTTTTCCTCATCTCATTAACAAGAAAAGATTAGAGGAAAGGTGGACAGATCCTTCAGGGAGTAAGGAAATGCACTTTTGCTTCTTTATAGCCTACCTTATCTCTACCTTAAAGACAGAGCTAAAAGGTGATGTCTGAGATATATGTAGCAATGAAGTTTTTATTGATTGATATAAATATGTATGGCTTTGTTCAACTGAATACTGCTGGTAGGAGTTACTGGCGTATGTAATACATTATCTTATTACACTCATTTTATGGACGCTGATCCTGATGGGACAGTGGAAGGAGAGCTTACTCCAGCTTTCTGGAAAAGCAATTAATCCCTACTGCTTATGTAGCAGCCATGCCTTGGATCGTACTGGTGTGCTGGCACCCTTTCTCCTTTTATTAAAACAAAAATGCAGCTGCTGACCAGAAGTGCAGCTCCACAAGTGGGGCTTTCATCATGTTGGTAAGAGATTCATATCCAGGGTTGACATCATTTCAGTTATGGCCTTTTCTTTATTAAAGTTTGGAATTTCGAGTTTGTTTATTAAAGATTTAAAGCTATAGGTTAAATCACCGAATTGAAATCCACTTATTTTCCTATACTACGATAAGTGGATAAGGTGTGCTGGAAAATGTATTTTTCAGATTTTACCACCAGATGAATTGTTTTAATTGTGAAATGCATTGTATCAAAAAGAAACTGATGTCTATTTTCCCCTGAATCTTTAGCACTTCTTTTTTATAAGTAACTCTCACACCCCTCGGTTTCTAATTAGAGCACTTAGTAAATGTTGTAGAGCTATTAAACATTGGTAAAAATAGAGGCCAAGACTTTTACGTACCCTTTACTGTGTCCTTCATCTGTTTCTCATCAGTTTCTAAAATTGATGATTCTTTAAGACAGGTGGTATTCACCTGTGTTTACAAAGATTTTTTTAAATCTCAGTATGGTCTTGTGTTCAATGGCTCTCTTAATCTGTAATCCAATCTTTTTCATGGCGAGACATCTTTTATTGCAAAAAAAATTACCAAAATGCTTTTTATCTAGACTTTGATGTAAATTCTATTTTAAATAGCAGAATTAACATGGTAGAGTCAACAAAGATACTTTGATAGAGCCGTTAATTAAGCAGTTCATAATTTTAAATTTCTAACGTTTTAGGCATTTCGGCTCTTGTTTTCCCATTGCATCGCTGTCTAGTGGGATTCACTTTTGTTCTCCATAAAATTGTTGTAATAAAGACCCTGGGTTATATTTACAATGTTTTTTTATTTTCATGTCCAGTGTGTTCTGTGTATTTCCTAATATGTATAATTAGAGTTTTTGTTGATGTTCATTTTGTTATTAAAGATGAAAACATTTAGAAAAAACAACTGGAGTAAGGGCTGTGTATCACTCTGAGTTCTCTCTTAAGAGTTTTGAAGTTGTTGAATTACCTATTACAGGAGTAGTAAAATCCAAAAGCTTACTTTTTTGGTACTAGTGTTTGAACCCAGGAACACTGTACCATTGAGCTACATCTCCAGCCCTTTTTATTTTTTATTTTGAGACAGGGTCTCACTAAGTTGCTCAGGGTCTCCCTCAGTTGCTGAGGCTGGCCTTGAACTTGCAATCCTACTGCCTTAACCTCCCCAGTTGCTGGGATTACAGGCATGCGCCACTGCGCCCAGCTGCAATTCTTAATGTGAAAGTGTTTGTTACTGGCACATTGGTGTGTGCCTGTAAGCCCAGATACTTGGGAAGCTAAGGCAAGAGAATAGTTCGTGACCAAACTTGGTAGCTTAGCAAGGGCCTGTCTCAAAATAAAAAGTGCTGAGGTGTAGGTTAAAAAAAAAAAATTAAAAAGTGTTTATTTCTGTGTTTCAACACCCAAAGTATGATGCTGGGTGTTCTCCCATTCAATTCAATTCTGGTCTCAACTACCAAGTGTTAGCGTCAGACTGCACAGGTTTAGGACAAAGTCCTTTACTACCCCTGCTTTAATTATCGGTCATAAGTTTGGGATGTTATAGTCAACTATAAATTGTAATTTCTCATAACTTCCTCAAGTTCAATAGTTTCCGTAGATGATTCACAGAACTCAGGAAAGCAACCACCATTAGATCCAGCTATCCTACTCCTTGGTTTATACCCAAAGGTCTTAAAATCAGCATACTACAATGATACAGCCACATCAATGTTTATAGCAGCTCAATTCACAATAGCGAAGTTATGGAACCAACCTAGGTGCCCTTCAACTGATGAATGAATAAAGAAAATGTGGTATATACACACAATGGAATATTACTCAGTCATAAAAAGGAATGGCTTTGTGAATTTGCCAGTAAATGGATGGATTTGGACACTATCATGCTAAGTGAAATAAGCCGAATAAACAAAAGTCAAATGCTTTCTCTGATACGCAGATGCTGTCACACAATAAGGTGGGGGCGGAGGGGGGGAGAATAGAAGTTTAGTGGATTAGACAAAGGGGAATGAAGGGAAGGGAGGAGAGATGGGAATAGGAAAGACTGTAGAAAGAACCAGACATAACTTTCCTATTTTCATGTATGAATAAATCACCAGTGAAACTCCACATCATGTACAACCACAAAAATGGGATCCTAATTAGAATACATTATACTCCATGGATATAAAGTATGTCAAAATAAATCTGTCATGTATATCTACAGAGGACAAATAAAAGAACTCAGGAAGGCACTGTACTTAAAATTTTTGTTTTAGCATAAAGGTTACAAATGAACAATCACAAGAAGGGTCCTGAGCTTCTGTCCCTGTGGAGTCAGGGTGTGACACTGATAAATCTATATAATCACCAGCTAGGAAACGCCACATCATTCTGTAGGCATGATGGATTAAACCCCTGGCCCCCTGACTGAACTCTCCACCTATCCCTCTTCCTGGTCCAAAGTTTCAACTTTTTAATCAATGACCAGTCCTCATCCTGAAAAGGTACCTAGGGGCCTTGCCTTGAATCACCCTGTTAACATAAGAGACATTCATATCACCAAAAATGCCATGGGCTTTTGCTGTGCCTGGAACCAGAAACAAAGGTCTCTCACACACACACACACACACACGCACGCAGCCACAGTTGCCTTATAGAGTGGCTAAAATCACAAATACTTGTCATTTAGAAAAATAAAACTGATAGTGCATTTAGAGAGATGATTGGATGGCCTTTCACATGCACAGGTAATCAGCACATTAACGGCAGTTACACTGAATACATCTCTTGAGGGAGCTGCAATTTTTTTTCATTCTCCATCCACCAAGGCCTTTAGGTCTTTAAACACCCATCATAACTGGCCACAAAAAAAAATTATGTTCTGATTCCCGACTTGCATATATAAAGACTTTACACTGAAAGGAAATACCAAACACCATCAAGGGCACTTGAAAGAGGCGGTTTCTACCCACTGAAAACTGTTCTTTATTATGCACCAGCTTGTACTTGCCGTCTATCTTACTGCAGTTTTCTAATGCCAAGATCAGCTTATTTCTGCAGCCACACATCGTTGGTGCTAGCGCTGTAGTTTGGATGTTGAAATTCCCCCAGAGGCCTAGGTGTTCAAAAGCTTTGGGTTCCTGGGGTGGTACTGTTGGGCCATGGTGGAACCTTTGAGAGTGGGGTCAGTCCTTAGGTTACAGGACCAGGCCCCTGAGGAGGACTGTGGGACCCTCGTCTCTTCCCTTTTTGTCTTTTCTTCCCAGCCATCAGATGAATAGTTTTTCTCCATTAATATTTCCACCATGATGGAGCTGTCTCTCACCATAGCCCAAAGCAAAGGGGAATAGAACTTCCCAAACTGAACTATTTTTCTTTATAAATTAATAATTATCTCAGGTATTTTGCTATAGTGACAGAAAGTTAACAGAGTCAGAAAAATCACATCTGAATATTGACTTTCCATAAGCTCAAAGTGCTTATCAATAGTACAGTTCAAATTACAGAAATAAACTTTTGATGTCCAAATGATAAAAAATAACTATGGGCTGGACGTGGTGGTGTATGCCTGTAATCCCAGTGTCTCAGGAGGCTGAGGCAGGAGGATCTTGAGTTCAAAGCCAGCCTCAGCCAAATCGAGGCACTAAGCAACTCAGTGAGACCCTGTCTCTAAATAAAATACAAAAGAGGGTTGAGGATGTGGTTTAGTGGTCAAGTGTCCCTGAGTTTAATCCCTGGTACCTCCCCCCCAAAAAAACCCCCCAAACTATGGCATTATATGCATCACATGATCCTTGCTTTCAAAGGATATAAAACCCAGTAGAAGTGACCAAATTAATGTACATAACAAACTAGAAAAACAAATTATGTGATACTGACGTGGAATAAGTTAATTTTTCAAAGACAGAATTTGCACAAAATCATTCCTGAAATCAGGTCTTCTTTTGTTTCCATTAGGAAATTATAATTTCTTTGCTAAAAGCAGGTCTATTTTAACGCTGTAACACCACTCTGTTCTGCTTTTCTAGAATGTAGCTGCTAAAGATTTAAAGCTGTTTTTACAAACCTTCCTGTAACTGCTCCAAGAGCCAAATAAAGTTAAACTGATGTTTTAATCCAAACCCTAGGCCTTAGGCTAGGAGTTCCCCTTCCTCATTTGCCCCTGACCTTTGTACATTACATTTTTAAAAAGGCTCTATAAAATTCCTTAATTTATCAATGAGGACCAATTTTTGAGAAATAGTTTTACATGTTATTCCAATACTGCTAAAATTGTTCCAGATAACATCAAATTTTGATAGGAAGACTAAAATTAACCTGTACTTAGTGAAGGGCATTGTGTTCAGATCAAGATTGTTTTACAATAGAGAAGTCATTTGTGGTCAATGGGGTATAAAATGTGGCTTTAGATGCCAAAGTGTAATGAAATTTAATTTATGACTCTCTTTTTTACTTTCTTTTCTATGAGTTAATCATGAATCCACTATGTCACTTGAGTTTGCTTAACGGCTGGTGTTGATGAAAAGATACTGGTCTTAATATATAGTAAGGATGGTTACAATAAGCCTAATACAATATGCTGAAAATTTTTATGAGTCAATTCATAATGTACATGTGAACTTGTCAAAAAAAATCAATACCTTAGTGAAGGATAAATTTGGAGGGAGATTTCTGAGATCAGAACTTTTAAATTATTCTACCACTCATTTTTAAATTTCTTATAAGTAACTAAAAATCATATGTGGATTACACTTGCTTATTTTTAGCTAGCTGTTTTTCCCCTATTGACCTAGTAAACAAATACAAGATTCTTTTCTAGGACTCTTTTCCCAATCTGATAGTTTCTAGATGTTAAGAGAAACCAGGTATGATGATATTAATTTGCTGCTAACTAATGTTGTACAACATTGCTAAATGACAGTCCATCTGTCATATTAATGTCATGACATCCTACTTGTTATTTTAATATGTTATGAGGATGAAATGTGTTTTTTAGATATGTTTTACATTTGCACTAAGTAATGGAAAGTACAATATATTATGTGCCTGGGCCCTGAGGAAAGTTTTTAACAAAAATAATTGAAGGTAATAAATCTTACCCCTTTCCCTATGCACTGCCCCTTCCCCAGTTTACCTTATGCATTATTGTATCTTCTAAACTTAGTAAGCCTTCTAGATAGTGAGGGAGGGCGCGGGCAACTGGGTGCATTGTAGAATGGAACCCACCATACCTGCCAAAAGTGTGCTTTGCCCTGGAATGTTGATTTAATAAGCATTCTCTATGATTCCTTTCTTGAGGATTTGATTCCCTTTTCTAACCTCGAAATGTGCTCTTGCACGATGTTGCTATTGAGCATAAGACAAGCTTTTCAAATAATTAGGAACATCTACAAACTAATAAATCTCTCCTGCAGTTTTAATTTGATTGTATACTTACTTGGTAGGTGTTTTGCTTAAGAGAGTGTGGAGCCGGCGAATGATTTATAATGTGTTTGGATTTTTTGTTTAAATCATCATAGGCAGCAGTGATAAAATTTGGTGCAAAGAAATGCTGCAATTCGTGTTTGATATATGGCTCATTATTATCTCTAATTACGCCTTGATCTTACCAATGTTCCCCAATGTGAATTTTTTAAATCTGAAGGTGATTCACTTGGAGATACACTGCTCTAACAATTGATGTTCCTCCTGGTGCTTTGTTTTCGTATCTAAATACACCAGTGTCTTTTCAAAAATGATTTTAGGGTTTTGTGACTTTTGTGTAACATTATCCAGAACATTTTCAGTCTGTTTAAATGGGACAATATATTATGAGAAGTGAATTTTTGAACTATTTAAATGGAATACTTTTCAACAAGAAATAATGATGTGAATGTAAACTAATCCAATATATATGAATGTAGCCCAGGCTTGCAATATTGGTTTATCCATTAATTTTCTTAGCCCAGGTGTTTGTTTAGTGGGAAGTCATCTCATGAAGTGATGATAGATGTATTTTACTCAGAGCTGGTTATACAAGCCCAACATCTTTTACTCTTCATGCTCAAAACTGTTTGGTTAGGAGCTATTGCCCACAAAGCTTAAAAGTCACCATTCAAGAAAATTGTTTAAGTTCTTTCAATAGAGGAAACACTTTCTTGAAAGCTTCCAGTGAAGAAATTAGATCATTTAAAAATCCAGGTTGAAATTAATTTTATTCATAATTTTATTATATAATATCTTGAATATTTTTAGACCAGAGTTTATTTTTCTAAAATGGAAACCTTTAACACTTAAAAAATAATATCCTTTTTAAAATACAAAAATCATGCAATATTGAAGCCTTGAAAGTGGAAAATCCATCTGTAATCTTGTTTCTCAGAGAAAAGTCATTGTTAACCTCTGCTGTATATCCTTCCAGTATTTTTTTTACAAAAAACTTTTAAAATTTCATTATACTTATATGTAGTACTTTGCACACTACCTTTTTTACTTAATGATATCTTTTCATGTCAATTTATGTAGCTCTCCATAATGATTTCTTTAATCTTTAAATCTTTAATGATGACATGGGATTAGATAAATCACAATTTATTTGATGAATCAATCTCTCTCTCTCTCTCTCTCTCTCTCTCTCTCTCTCTCTCTCTTCAAGGCATTGCTGGGGATCAAGCCCAGGGCCTCTACATGATAGACAAGCACTGTATTACTCAACTATATCCCCAACGTTGATGAATCCATTGATGGACATTTAGGCTTTATCCACTTTGGAGCTATTATTTAACACACACACACACACACACACACACACACACACACAGACTTTATTTAATAATTTTCTTGAAGTAAATTTATAAAATTCAAATTACTGGGTTTAAGTGTAGAGATCAAATTTTATGTGTCTTGCCAAATTGCTCTCTCTTTTTTTTTGAACCGGGAATTGAACTCAGGGGCACTCGGCTACTGAGCCACATCCCCAGCCCTATTTTGTATTTTATTTAGAGACAGGGTCTCACTGAGTTGCTTAGGGCCTCGCTAAGTTGCTGAGGCTGGCTTTGAACTCGCGATCCTCCTGCCTCAGCCTCCCGAGTCTCTTGGATTACAGGCATGCGCCACCCCACCCAGCCCCAAATTGCTCTCTGAGAGTTAAAACCAATAAATATACAGATATATAGATCCACCAATAGTGTACGAGAATACTCCTTACCCATCCTATATATGTGTTTCTAATATTTAACAATTAAATAAAAGAAAAATCTTATTTCATTGTTTTAAGCTACAAGTCTTCCATTACTGATGGAGCAGCATATCTATTGACAATTTCAGCTTTCTTAATTTGTGAATTACCAGGAAACGCATGTCTTTCCACCATTTTATATATAAATATTCTTCTTTTTCTTATTAATTTCTAAGAACGCATGTCTTTCCACCATTTTATATATAAATATTCTTCTTTTTCTTATTAATTTCTAAGAACCTTTTATATAGTGAAGATATTAAGCCTTTGTGGATCATATATTGATGTTTATATTTTAACTTAGTTCATGACATGTGGTTAATTTGTGACCACTTATGTGAGAAATTTTATTATAAATTTTATTAGTCTTTTCATTGATCGTTTTAGCTTTAGTAAATGCTAAGAAAGGTTTTCCTCACCCAATATTACAAAAATAATGTTACTTATTTTTATCTATTGCTTTGATGGTTTTGTTCCATTTATGTTTAAACTCATTTTAATTGATATATAATTACACAACAAATGACACACATTTAAAGTATATACCTGATAGATTATGACAATTTTTGTTTCAACATATTTATAACTCATCAAACTGTCAACACAATCAAGATAATGGACATATCCATCACATCAAAAAGTTGTCTCCTGCTCTCTGAAGTTCTTTTCTCCCATCTCTTTTTCTTCATTTTCCCACCGCTATCCCCAAACAACCACTGGTTGACTTTCTCTTACTGTGAATTAGTTTACATTTTCTCGAATTTTGTATGAAGGGAATAATGCAGTTATACTGCGTGTATTCTTTTTTTTTCTGACTTCTTTCACTCAGCGTGATCATTTTGAGATTTAATCCATGTTCTTACATATAACAATAGTTTGTTCTCTTTTACAACTGAGCACTATTCCATTGTATGAATAAGCCAAAATTTATTTCCTTATTTATACATTAATGGGCATTTGGGTTACTTTCAGTGTTTGGTTATTACAAATATTTTATGAACATTCATATTCAAGTCTTTGGGTGAACATATGCTTTCATTTCTCCTGGGAAAATACCCAGATGTAGAATGACTGTTTTATATGAAAGGTATGTTTAACTTTTTTTTTTTTTTTTTCTGGTACTGGGGATGGAATCCAGGAATACTTCTTCTCTGAGCTTATCTCCAGCTCTTTTTATTTTTTTATTTTGAGACACAGACTCACTAAGTTGCTTAGGGCCTCACTAAGTTGCTGAGGCTGGCCATGAACTTGTGATTCTCCTGCCTCAGCCTCCCCAGTTGCTGGGATGACAGGCATGAGCCACTGCATCCGGCTATGTTTAACTTATTTTCAAAGCTACCAAACTGTCTTCAAAAGTGTACCCTTTTAGAAGTTAATCAACAGAGCATGAATTTAAGTTCCTCCACATTAGTCAGTCTTGAATTTTAGCCATTTTAATGGCTATTCTAGTAGTATTTTATTGTGATTTTAATTTGCCTTTCCCAGTCAGGTGTGGTGGCACACGCCTGTTAATCCCAGTGGCTCAAGGGGCTGAGGCAGGAGGATCACAAGTTCAAAGCCAGCCTCAGCAATTTAGCAAGGTCCTGAGCAACTTGGTGAGACCCTGTCTCAAAATAAAATGTGTCATCCTATAGCTATATAATAGTTGTGGGAGTGGTTCCATGACTATAGATTTATCAAAATTATCTACTTGTACACTAAAAGTGTAGAAATTTTATTGTACATAAATTATATGTCAGTAAAATTGATTGACATCATCATAGTTGATTATAAACATGAGAGAATTTAGGGAATGTAAGGATAAACAAAGCTGTTTAAAACAAACAGAAAGAAATCAGTACTGAATAACAATACCTGTTCATCCCCCGCCCCCCAAAAAATAGTTGTCTGCCTAAATCTTGTGCCCATTTTAAAAATTCATTTGTTTGTTTTCTTGTTATTGAGTTTTGAGAGTCATTTATATATTCTGGTTTCAATTCCTTTATCAGATATAAGCTTTATGAATATTTTCTTCCAGTCTGTGACTTGTCTTTTCATTTTCTTAACAGTGTTTTTCAAAGAAAAGCACCTTGAATTTTTTTTAGTTATAATTCAACACTATACCTTTATTTTACTTATTAATTTTTATGGGGTGCTGAGGATTGAACCCAGTGTCTCACGTATGTGAGGCAAGGGCTCTACCACTGAGCCACAACCCCAGCCCCAGAACTTTTGATTTTGATCCCGTTAAAATTTTCAACTCTTCTTTTATGGATCACGCTTTTGGTATCTTATCTAAGATATATTGCTTAATCTTCAGTTGCAGAGATTTTCTTCTCCATTTTGTTCTAGAAGTTTTATAATATAAAGTTTCTGGTGCATTTTGGAGTAATTTTGTATAGTATGAGGTTTGGGTCCAAGTTTATTTTTTGTATCCAGTTGTTCCAGCAACATTTGTTGAAATTTCTATTCTCTCTTCCCTGGATTGGCTTTGCACTTGTCAGAAGTAAGCTGTCCATATTTCTGAATTGTATATTCTGTTTTTGTTCATATTTACATACTACCCCGTCTTGATTACTGCAGCTTTGAAAAACTTGAAACCAGGTAGTGTTAATCTTCCAACTTTCTTCTTCTTTATCAAAGTTATTGTGACTATTCTAGGTCCTTTGCATCTCCATATAACTTGTAGAACAGCTTATTTATACTAAAAAGATCTCAGGAATTTTGATTAATATCACATTGGGAAGAATTGGACATCTTAAAAATATTGAGTCATCTAATACATGAACAAGGCACAGGTGTCCATTATTTGAGTCTCGTTTAATTCATTTCAGCAGGGTTTTGTAGTTTTCAGTCCACAGTTCTCACCCATCTTTTATCACACTTATTCCTAAACATTCCATATTTTATGCTGTGGCAAATATGTTGGTTTTCATTTTTTTTTTTGTTGTTGTTGTTGTTTTTAATGCGGTGCTTGGGATGGAACCCAGGGCCTTGTGCTTGCAAGGCAAACACTCTACCACCTGAGTTATATCCCCAGCCCTGATTTTCATTTTGATTTCTGATTATTTGTCATTAATATACAGAAATATAATTGATTTTTGCATATTGCTCTTATATCCTGTAACCTTGAGAAACTCACTTTTTAGTTCTAGTAGAGTTATGTATATTACATTGGATATTTTACATAAATGATCATATCATCTGTGAATACTTTCTTTCCAACTGAATGCTTTTTGTTTTTCTTATTTTATTGCATTTGCTTAAACCATCAGTACCATGCTGAATAGATATGGCAAGCTGAGACAAACTTGTTTTGACTCTAGAGAGAAAGAATCTAGTCGTTCATCACTAAGTATGATGTCAGATACAGATTTTTTGTAATCAACTTGAAGTTTTATTCTATCAGGAATGTCTGTTTGGTTTTTGTCAATTGTTTTTTCTCTGTCTAAAAATGATTGTATGATTCTTCCCTTTTTTAGTTTGTTAATATGATTCACACTGATTGATTTTTTAATATTAAACGAAGCTAAGCTAGCATTCCTGGGATAAGCTCAATGTTTTTGTGATGTATTAGCTTTCTGTGTATCATTGGATTTGATTTGCTAACACTTTGTTTAGAATTTTTACATCTATGTTCATGAGGAATATTGGTCTCTAGTTTTCATTTCTTATAATTTCTTTGATGACTTTGGTGTGAAAATAATGCTAGCATCATAGAATGAGTTGGGAAACATTCCTTCTCTCTACTTTTGTGAAAGAATGTGTGCAGAATTAATATTATTTTCCCCCACATGCTAGATAGAATTCACAGTGGAGTTTTCTCTGTGGAATTGTTATTAGCAGTTTAACTTTCATTAATAAATACAGGACTGTTCAGATTATCTACTTCTTGAGTAAGATTTGGTATTTTGGATTTTTCAAGGGATTTAAGCTGTCAAATATATGGACTTACTATTTTCATAAACTCATAACATTCCCTTATTATCTTTTCAATGTCTGTGGGATGTAATGTACCTTCCTTTATTCTTGTTATTGGTATTTGTGTTGTTTTTTCCCACCACCCCTCACCACCTGACTAAGCTGACTATAGTTTTATTAATCATATTGATTTTCATAAAGGATGAGCTTTTGGCTTTATTGATTTTCTCCATTACTTTATTTTAGTTTATTGATTTCTATTATGTTCCTATTTCTTCTTCTTTTTTGACTTTAATTGCTCTTTTCTAGTTTCTTAAGGTGTATGTTAAGGTCAATTGAGACATTTCTTCTTTCCTACTATTGGCTATTAGAACTAAAAACTTTTCCCAGTTAAAAAAATGCTTCCTAATATCCCTTGGGTTTTCTTCTTTGACCCATAGGTCATTTAGAAGTACATTGTTTAGTTTCCAGATATCTAGTGATTTTAGCCAGGCATGGTGATACAGGCCTGTAATCTTAGCAGCTCCGGAGGCTGAGGCAAGAGGATTTCAAAGCCAGCCTCAGCATAAGTGAGGCACTAAGCAACTCAGGGAGACCCTACCTCTAAATAAAATACAAAAATGGGCTGGGGATGTGGCTCAGTGGTCGAGTGCCCCTGAGTTCAATCCCTGGTACCTCCCCCGCAAAAATATCTGGTGATTTTAAATATACCTTTCCGTTATGACTATCTAATGAAATTGCACTGTGTTCAGGAAACGTGCTTTGTATGACTTAAATCTCATTTTGAATTTAGTGAGCCTTGTTTTATAACTGAAAATATGATCTATCTTGGTAAATGATCCATGAGTCTTTGAAAAAAATATGCACCCAGCGGTTGTTACTTGACTTGTCCAGGTTGGTTGACAATGTTATTCAAGTCTAATATACTGGTTTTCTATTTATTATATCAATTATTGAGAGAGCTTTTGAAATCTATAGAATTTTGAGTTTGTTTTTCCTTTCAGTTTTATCAGTTTTTGCTTCATATATTTTGAAATTTTATTTGATACATAAGCATTTAGGATTGTTTTATCTTCTTGGCGAATTGAAATAATGTAAGCCTTGGAAAACAAGAAGTCACATAAGCAGGAGGAAATAGGAGTTCATTGCAGTTAGGTTGATTCAATCAAATTTGTCCCTTTACCTCATTCTGAAAGTATTTGAGTCAGATACATTTATTTAAAACTTCTGTGCTCCAGATACTCTTTCTTCCCTTTTCTTCCCTTCCCTTCCCTTTTCTTCCTTCCTCCCTTTCTTCCTTCCTTCTTTCCTTCCTTCCTTCCTTCCTTCTTTCTTTCTTTTTCTTTTTCTTCCTTTCTTTCTCTCTTTCTTTGAGCTTGTCTCACACATGCTAGGCAAGCACTCCACTGAGCTGCATCTCCAGAATCTAGAGAGTATTTTTTTAATAACAACTTAAAAATGTTTTTGTAGTTGTAGATGTACAAAATACCTTTATTTTATTTATTTATTTTTATGTGGTGCTGAGGATCAAACCCAGTGACCCACATGTCCTAGGCAAGTGCTCTACCACTGAGTCACAACCCCAGCCCCTAGATATTGTTTAAAAAAATTTTTACTATGATCTTAGGGCAAAAATACTTTGTACATAGAAACCTGATGCATGCATTTATTTATACATGTTTTGTATATTGCGTGTGCATATGCTAAAAGCTTTCATCCACATAATAATTACCCTTATTACATGTAATACAGTCTGATACTTACCTTTCTCTTCTATGTCATTTTTAAAACCAATACTAATCATAACTCACTAAATTGATTTAATGACCAAGTAATGGATTGAAGGTTAAAAAGAATATATAAGGCTAACAGAAATATGAATAACATATAATTCACATCCCAAGGATTTTTCATTGTAATGGTGGAGACAGACACATAAACAGATAAATTTCAACACAGCACAATAAACCGTGACAGGCCACAGAGTGCTGTGGAGGATTCCAGCTGGTGAGGGGAGGAAAGTGTTCACAGGTTTAAGCAAATGAAATAAAGTAAGACAAACAAATAAAAGCATCCAGTTGGAAAGAATGTATTTATGCACAGATGATATGGTCATTTATGTAAAATATTCAATGCAACTCTGCTCTAGTAGAGTTCAATGTAACTCTGTGAGAACTAAAAAGTGAACAGCCAAGGAAAAGGAAGAGTGTTTAAAGTAAGAGGTAGAGAGGGGTTGAGAAGTAAAGCTAGAGATAGGTAGGAGCCAGGTCACCTAGGCCTCTTATGGGGAACTTGATCTTCATCCTGCTGGTGATGAAAAGGTACCGAAGGGTTGTAAGAAAAGAAGTGACATGATCATCCAGACACAGTGGCACATACCTCCAAACCCAGCTACTGGAGAGTTCTAGGCAGGAGGATCTCAAGTTTGAGGCCATCCTGGGCAATTTAGCAATACCCTGTCTCAAAATAAAAAATTTTAAAAGGGCTGGGGGTGTAGCTCAGTGGTAGAGTGTTTGCATACTATACAAAGGGCCCTGGGTTGGCTCGATTGGTTTAATCCTGGAACCAAGTAAAAATAAAAGCAGACTGGTGTTTGAGACATCACTCTGGCTGTAGTGGGATCAGTTGAGAAAGGATCAAGACAGGAGACAAAAGTACCAGTTAGGAAGTTATTGCAAAGGCCCAAGAAATAAACAATAACTTGGGCGTGGTGGCTCACGCCTCTAATCCCAGCCTCTCCAGAGGAGGCTGAGGCAGGAGGATTGTGAGTTCAAAGCCAGCCTCAGCAATTTATTGAGGGTCTAAGTAACTCAGTGAGACCCTGTCTCTAAATAAAATACAAAAAGGGCTGGGGATGTTGGTACGAAACATCAATCCTTGGTACGAAATAACAACAGCAACAACAACAAAAAAGCCTGATTAAATCTGTAACAAAGATAATGTAGACCACTAATTAAGGATAATTAAAGACCACTGTCTTTAAATGAAAGACAGTGATTCAGTAATTGATTTAGTATAGGAAATAATGATGAGGGTTGGAAAGGAGATTAAGATGTGATGACTCCTGTCCTTTCTTTCAGCCATTTGATTCAAAGATAATTTTTTTCCCATCAAGTTGGCAAGGGAACTCAGGGCCTTGTACATGCTGGGCACATGCTCTACCACCAAGCCAAATCTCCAGCCCAAGATAATTGCTAAGATCTTCTATAAGTCGGACACCCTACTGTGCTGGAGGTCCAGTGGCGATCGAAGCCCAGGAGATTGGTGAGTGAAGCCAAGGCGATTCTCACCCTCATGAAGTTAACAAACGTTGCATATACATGAATAGGCATTATGTAAGTGATTATGTAAATAGATACATAAAAATTATGGTAACTACTATGATGGAAAGGAGCAGAGTGCTCTGAAAGAGGAGAGCAAGAGCAAGTTCAGATAAGCAGATAAGGAAAGTCCTCTGTTAGTGACAGTTTTGGTGAGACCAGGATAGAGAAGGTAGCCAGGCAGATAATTGACAGGGAAGAAGTAGACTAATAAATTCCTAATAAGGAAATTAAAGTGTTCAAAATCAAAAGGAAGCCAGAGTAGCTGGAGCTTAGTAGGGATGTGGGCAGAATCTAGTAAAACGAGATTGGAGAGGTCATCAGGGATCAGATCATGACAGGTGTTATAGGCCCTGTTAGCATTTTCAATTTTCTTTTAAGAGCAATAGAAAGCAATTGAAGAGTTTTAGGTTTAAAAATATCATGAGTGAATTTGAATTTTATAAGAGTAGTGTGGTTGCAATTTGGAGAATAGATTAGATTCAAAGATGGCAACAGAGGAGGCAGATCTTGCTGTGATCTGAGTAAGAAGAGATGGTTTTCAAAAACAAAGCTGGGGGTTGGGGATGTAGCTTGATGGCAGAGGGCTGGCCTGGCATGCCGGAGGACTTGGGTTTGATCCCAAGTACTGCAAAATAAACTTCAAAAATAAAATAATAAAACCTAGATTGTAGGTGATGACAGAATAGCTATAAAGAAGTGAACAGAGTCAAGATCTATTTAGAAAGTAGAGTTAACAGGACTGAATGATGAATAAAATGGAGTTAAAGAGATATTTAAGTAGTTAAGAGTTCTTCGGTGGCAAGATATAAAAACCAAGTCTACCTCACTTAAATAAAAAAAAAGGAATTTCAAAAATAAGGATGATCAGTTGGATGTGGTTGGAACATGCCTGTAATTGCAGCGTTGCAGGAGGCTGAGGCAGGAAGATGGCAGTCTCAACAATTTAACAAGGTCCTGTCTCAATTAAAATAAAATAAAATAAAATAAAATAAAATAAAAAATAAAATAAAATAAAATGTGTGGGGATGTGGTGGAAAGTATCCCTGGTTCAATCCCCAGTACCAGCCGGGTCCAGTGGCGCACGCCTGTAATCCCAGCACTTGGGAGGCTGAGGCAGGAGGATCACGAGTTCAAAGCCAGCCTCAGCAACTTAGTGAGGCCCTAAGCAACTCAGTGAGACCCTGTCTCTAAATAAAATACAAAATAGGACTGGGGATGTGGCTCAGTGGTGGAGTGCCCCTGGGTTCAATCCGCAGTACCAAAAAAAAAAAAATCCCCAGTACCTACCCCACAAAAATAATATGATATGATTCAGGGGAGGAGGGATACAAAGAAACTTCATGGTTCTTGCCCTCAAATAACTTACTGCGTAGTGAGAGGGGGGGAAATATACACAAAGACAAGGTAAGTTTAAATAAGAAATGAAGCCCAAGGAACAGATGGCCATACAGGGAAGAGAGACCAGACAAAGAGAAGGAAGACTTCACAAAAGAGATAATAAAGCATAACAATAGCAAGAACTTGAGCCAGGCACAGTGGCTCATGGCTGTTCAAGGCCAGCCTGGGTAACTGCTGGGCATCTAGCTCAGTGGTAGTATGCTAGTGAGGCCCTGAGTTCAATCACCATTAACAGAAAAAGAGAGAGAACAAGAGTTTATATAGTATCATCGATCAGCTACTATTCTAAGTGATTTACATGTAGTAACTCATTTTTAAAGTCATTAATAGAATCTTAAACTATAATATAGAGAGGAGAGCACTAATCAAAGCCTAACTCATAAATTCTTATTTGTAAAAAAGAAAGTTGGGCAAACATTTCATTTTTGAATTGACCAGAAAAGGATCTAGATTAGACTCATTGGGGAAGTAGGGCCCGTGAGACCTCATAGAGGTGCCCAGACACAAGATCTTTTTACTGTTTATTCTCTGTGCTAAAAATACTAAGGACCTACTTCACCTGCTTATAATTGCCAATCTATACTTTTTTTTTGTGGTACTGGGGATTGAACCCAGGGCCTTGTGCTTGACAGGCAAGCACTCTACCAACTGAGCTATATCCCCAGCCCTGCCAATCTATACTTTTATTTTTATAAATCTCAACAAGTAGTAAAGGAGTTTTTTTCCCCATTCAAAGAAAGTATGTTGAAGACAGGTTGCTGTAGACACCCGGGAAAGCACAAGGGAAAGGAAGGCTGCTTTCCCAAGCCATGAACACAGGAAGAAGCCCCAAGCCCTTGGATAGTGGCAACAAAAGCAGAAGTTTAGTATCTCATAACAGAAGGCGAGACCGTACTCTGTGCGTAGAGAAGACAAGTCACTTCGACAATTTTTCCCTTGCTCATGAGGAATTTGTATTGGACAATGGATTACATCTAATTCAGCTAATATATTTGATCAGGTGCAGTTAGAATAACCTCGCAGGTAGCTAAATAAGCAAGAGGTAGAATGTATGGCTCTGTTAATTGTGCTTAATTTCCAATTACTGTATCCCGCTTGTAGCTAAGCAAGCTGTCATTTTAAGGCCAGGGTCTGCCCTTCCATTTACAGGACTGTGAATCCCTGAGGTACATAAATCAAAGCTGGCCACTTACGGAGATCTCTTTGGGACCACTTATATGAAATGACTAATAGGGTTAAATTTTAAAAAATTAAATCCAAAGAAATTTCCCAGAAGTTATGTATAAACTTTCATTAGGTACACTTTCCATTTTGAATTCTTGTGTTTGAGCCAATAGGTTCCCAAAGCCAGCATCACATACTGTAATATACTCAAATGCTTAGTATTTGAATATTTCATATTTTTGGCTGAGTATAAAGCCAAGTGAGAATAATGAAAGAGAAAAAAGTTTTTGACAGTAAAAACACTGGTTTTAATAGGATACTAGAATCCTGTGATGTTCAACACCTATCCCCAATTTTTTTTATTGCATGAAAAGAAAAATTTATCTAGTGTTGATGGCTTTGTTTTTGTTTTCCAGTCTTTAGGCTTAAGCAGTTTTGCAAAGAGAGACAGTATTAATGCATACTTACAATAGCTGAAAAGCCAGTTCAGAAAAACAGCGATACAAATTGGAATGGACAGAAGCCTTTCTATTTGCTCTGCTGTTGCTCATTCTAAGAAAATGATGCATACCTAATGTCCTTGGAAGGGTGATGAATTGAGAAAATTGTCTCTGGTAAGACCCTGCATTGCAATGTGATCATGCTGGGGGTTTGGGAAGCTGCACATCAGCAGTCACTTCTAGGCCCAGCACATTATCAGGACAGAAACTCCAGAACTTCCTTAGACAGAAATCCAGAGACAAGCACGGAAAGGAGAAGAGGGTGGAATTCCTTTAGATGCCAGCCTGCCTCTATCCAGCCCTTCTTTCCAGATACCATGGAAAAACAAAATCCTCAAGACCTTCATAAATTCAGACTTTAAAAACTTGAGGTAGTGATTTCAGAACAAGGACAAGAGTTTTACTAAAGGAAAACAGAACACAAAACCAGGAATTTTTAAGTTGAGGAAATTCTCAGTGTTGGTGAAAGGTTTGGATCGTGGAGATTTAAGGAATCGAAGAAACTGACTTCCCATGGAGAGTCTCAGCGCCTCAGCGCCTCTGGAACATTCTTTTCCTGGCATTCATGTTGAATACTATTCTTTTTTTTTTTTTTTTCCTTTCCTGAAATTCCTGGCACAATTTTGAATTTGGCGATGGGGACTAATTACATTCTCTTGTTCATTGCAATTAGAAAATTTTGTTTCATTTTAGAACACAAAATTTATGTGCATCCAGCATTACAGTATTCTTACTATGGAGCCAATTTGCTGTCATTAGGTTTAAATCAAAATATATCTATGAGTCATGTAATCTTAGTTCAAATACAAGTTCCATGACTAAAATTTAATTTCTCAAAAGATGATGATGTCAATTAGTTCTCAGCTTCTAGGGTTCAAGAACTAGACACTTCACTAGGTCTGCCTGCAGCTCACTGGAAAATGTCTGAAGATTTTGATTCATTCGTTTGCTTTACCTTCACACTTGCTCAGGTCTAGTTAGGCCTCCCACATAAGAAGAATAAGGAGTCGAAGAAGCATGAGTTCTCATCCAGAGTTCATCACTTACTCCCTAAGTGACCTTGGACAAATTAATTCACTTTACCCAGTGTCGATTGTTTTATTTCAGTTTCTTGAGGTTGGGGATTGAATCTAGCATTCCTAGCCACAAACTTTGTTTTCTTTTTTTAATGATACCAGAGACTGAACCCAGGGCCTCGCATGTGCTAGATGCATTCTCTAATCACTGAGCTACATCCCAGCCACATCCCCAGTTCTATCAGTTTTAAAGTTCACAAAATGAGAATAATTGTATTTATTCTGTATTCCTCATAGGCTATGAGAAACAAAACAAATTATGTGATGGAAAATTCTGTGGAAAGAATAATGAATTAGATTATTCCCATATACAAAGCTATATAGAACTATTAAGTAACTACTATCAGAATTTTAAAATGTAAATCTGATTGTGCTATTTCCTTGCTTATTAATCTCCAGTGACTCTGTGTTGACTATACATTCAAAACCCTTTATCACAGGGAAAAAATATCCTTCAACAAAATTTACAATTTATCTTTTGCCTCTTTTAATATCCCCCACATATCTGTCAGTCATATTGACCTTCTCAATGTTCTGCAAGCAAAATACACTCATTCTGGTTGCCAATTCTTCACTCATATTCTTTCCTCTACCAACAATGTATACAACAATAACAATATATACACCAATACCAGGTGTATTCTCTTTATTTGCCAACACTAATATGGAAGGCGATAGAGAATAGTAGTTGAGTTATTAGAGGGGGCTGGGGCTATTGCTCAGTGGTAGAGCACTTGCCTCACATATGTGAGGCACTGGGTTTGATTCTCAGCACCACACATAAATAAATAAATAAAAATAAAGGTCCTTGGACAACTAAAAAAAAATTTTTAAAAAAGAGTGATTAGAGGAATGTGAAAAGAGAGCCTACAGAATGGGAGAAAATCTTTACCACACATCTCAGATAGAGTATTAATCTCCAGGATATATAAAGAACTCAAAAAACATAACACCAAAAAAACCCCAAAACAAACCAATCAATAAATGGGCTAAGGAACTGAACAGACACTTCATAGAAGAAATCAATCAACAAATATATGAAAAAGTGTTCATCAACTTAGCAATTAGAGAAATGCAAATCAAAACTACACTGAGATTCCATCTCTCAGTCAGAATGACAATAATCAAGAATATAAGCAACAATAAATGTTGACAAGAATGTAGGGGAAAAGGTACCTTCTTACATTGCTGGTGGAACTGCAAATTGGTGCAACCACTATGGAAAGCAGTATGTAGATTCCTTAAAAAAACATGGAATGAAACCACCATTTGACCCAGTTATCTTACTCCAAGGTTTATACCCAAACACTTAAAATCAGCATATTACAGTGATGCAGCCACATCAATGTTTATAGCAGCTCAATTCAAAATAGCTAAACTATGGAACCAACCTAGGTGCCCTTCAACAGATAAATGGATAAATAAATTGTGATATAGATACACAATGGAATATTACTCAGTCATAAAGAAGAATGAAATTATGGCATTTGCCTGTAAATGGATGGAGCTAGAGAATATCATGCTAAGCGAAATAAGCCAATAGCGAAGAACAAAAAGCTGAATGTTTTCTCTGATATGTGGAATGCCAATTCACAATGGAATAGGGGTACTTTAGATTAGACAGAGGGGAGTGAAGGGAGGGGAGTGGGCATGGGGGTAGGGATGATAGTAGAATGAATCGGACGGTATTACCCCATGTGCATATATGATTACACAACTTGTGTAACTACATTAGGTACAACCAGAAGAATGAGAAGTTATACTCCATTTAGGTATGATATATCAAAAGGCATTCTACCGTCATGTATAACTAAGTAAAACAAAATTTTTTAAAAACATTTTAAAGTGATTGGAAGGCTGGGGCTGTAGCTCCATGGTAAAGCACTTGACTAGAAAGCATGAGGCCCTGGGTTTGATTACTAGTACTGCAAAAAAAAAATATAAAAAAAATAAAAATACTTAGTTGGACAAAACGAAAGGTGAGTTAACACAACTGCTATTTCATATTAGATAATGTGGCAC
>JAJEJO010000134.1:1025134-1047103 GCA_020662805.1 Glaucomys volans
GATTTATTTTTCTGTACCTCAGCTTCTTTAGCTGAACAATGGGAAGTATAACACCTAGGTAACAGAATTGTGAAAATTATATGAAATAATATAATTAAAAAGCAGATTACAATGTCTGATGCATAGTAAGATTCAATGCTTTTCTTTTCTTTTCTTTTATTGGTACCGGGGATTGAACCCAGGGGCACTCAACCGCTGAGCCACATCCCCAGCCCTATTTTGTATTCTATTTAGAGACAGGGTCTCACTGAGTTGCTTAGGGCCTCGCTAAGTTGCTGAGGCTGGCTTTGAACTCGCAATCCTCCTGACTCAGCCTCCCAAGTGCCGGGATCACAGGCGTGCGCCACCGCACCCAGCTCAATGCTATTATTTTTATTACTACTTTTAAATGTTTCCTCTTCTGTGACCCCTTTCCTGATACCCTCAGGCCGAGTTGCTCTTGGCACCTTTTCCAGTATTCTGGTAGCACTGTGGGAACATATCATACATGGCAGACATGCTTGTTCTTTTCTTAAATTTTTTTTTAGTTGCAAATGGACTTCTATTTTATTTATATGCAGTGCTGAGTCGAACCCAGTTCTCACACATGCTAGGCAAGCACTCTACCACTGAGCTACAACCCCAGCCCAATGCCTGTTCTTTTAATTGATTGATCCATTAACTGATGGTCTTCTTTACTATGAGTTATAATAACTTCAGAAAAGTATTTGACCATGAATGTATATTATAATGCACTCATGTGACCACCTGTGTTGGATCATTTTGTTTCAAAGCAACTGATCTGGGAAGAGCAGAATCTCCTTCCCTGCATGGCTCTGGCTTAGGGTTGGCCAAGAGGGCAGCACATGTGGGATTTAGGAGGCAGAGATGAAGCAGCAGCCATCACGGTCAGAGGCTGCTAGAGACAGACGGACGAAGAGATCCTCCAGCTTTCTGAGTCTCAGCTCCGCATCACCTCTCCCCAGCAGCAGCTCCTTACTAGACATCTGGCTGCAGACCCACCGAGGCAGCAGCTTCCCATAGACCTTCCCATCTGTCTCCCTTTGCAGTCTCATTCCAGCAGCTGGGTGTGCTTGGCCTTTTGGGTAGATGGTCAGTGACTTCTGGTCCTCCAGCTCCCTCTTCATCTCCTCCCACAATTGCCTAAGGTCTAATTCCTACAGTAAATCCCTATCCTATAACCCAAAGTGGTTTACTTTCCAAGGTTGAGTTATGATAAAATACACCATTATCCAGGTCAAGAATTGAATCTCACTAGCACCCCAGAAGTCCCTATAGATCCCTTTCAGATCATTCTTCTCTCTCTTCTCCATTATCTGACATTATGGTAACCACTCTCTCACTTTCCCTTATATTTTATCACATAGATATGTACGCATTCCTAAAACATATACTTTCATTTTATCTGTTTTTGAACTTTATATAAATGGGATCAAGGTGTATTTCTCCCCTGTACCATGTTCTTTCATTCAACATTAAGTTTTTTTTTTTATTCTATTGTTTTAAAATTGTTTGCTTGAGTGTCTGTTCCCCATTTGACAAAAAGGAACAGTCCTTCTCTTCTCTGGCTCTGCCCATTCACCTGTTCCACCCAGCGCTTACCTGCCTTAGCCGGGATCTCAGCACTGAGTTACAACCCTCTACTGCTCCTCATCTTGCTCCTCTGCAATCATCATTGCAAGTCTTTTCCATTATCTGTATCTCGCTTTCCTGCCTTCTCCTCACTTTCAGCAGGTGGCTCCTCTGACTTTTCAGGAAAAAAAAAAAATGTTACCAGATGTAAAACTCCTTTGACTACGCTACACACCTGAAACCTACCAGCACCCCAAACCATGCTTTTTTTCTCTCTTCTGCAATGAAAAATATGCCTTCCCTGTTATCCAAGATTATTTTATATATGTGATGGGTTCCATTCCTGCCTACCTCTCAGAGCCTTTATTGATCACCTTCCCTCTTTCCTTTACATTTTACTACTCCTTCAGAATATAAACTCACTCAAGTCTTTTCTTTATTAAGAAGACTATGTGTTTCCCGCCCCCTAATTATAGTTGACTTCAGTTACTGCACTTTCTTCTCCCTCCTAGGCAAACTGTTTGGAAGAGTGATCTAATTCAGTCTTTCAATTTCTTCAACTCAGCTCGCTACAATCTAACTTCCTTCTGAACCAACCCCTAGAACTAAAATAAAGTAAAAGCTCCTCAGTTAACCTCTGTTTAACCAACGTAATGCAAGTTAACTGGTGCTCTCCATTGCCTTTAGAAAACACACTGACTGTTGCCTGTTGCTCACTGAGTTCTTGTATCTAATACACTACTGTCTAGTGCACGCACGGACTTTTGATCTCATTAGACAGGTATAGGCTTACCAAGAATCAGTGTGTTGACTCAGCCTGTTTATGCCACGTATACTTGTTACTGTAATCACATAATTTAATTATGGAATCTTCATATAGTTGTTATAGGAAATATAAACAGGAAAAAGAAAATGGCTGTCCTGTGAAAATTAAACCAAATGCTTTGGGAAGATTTTACAAAGGAAAATGATTCTCAGTGTTTCTGTTGAATTGAACTGAGCAAGAAAAGAAAAACGGGGAGAAATTGTAAATACCTAAGATTCTGCACCCAGATTGCTTTGTGACCAACCTTAAATTCTTGATCTAATTCAAATAAGCCAAAACAGGGAATTAACAATAGTGCACTTGTGGATATGCTTTATGCAAGAAAACTGAGGCTGAATTATGACAAACAGATCATACTCAAAGGAAGGTTTAGGCCTTCTATCAAAAGATTGGCAAATAAATGCACAGTTCCATGTTTTAGGTTGAACTATGTTAAAGAATGTCCATTTTAAATGATGATTCTCCAATTTAGTCACTTTTTCAATGAACTGATCATTGACCAATTCCCAAGCACCATTCACAGCATATGAAATTAGAGGATTTCTGCAGTACCCTTGCCTGGATCATCTGTAACTTGTATTCTCTAAAAACAGGAGCTACTTTCTACTCTCAACTTTGCTTGACCTCCTGGTAAAATTCGACACTATAGACAAGTGTCATTTGAAATGTTCTGTTTTCCTTGGTCTCCATTCCACCATACTCTCCTGACCCCTTCTTCCTGTCTGATTTATGCTTCTGTTTCCTTTGTGGTCATCTTTTTCCCCACCCAGCTCTTAAATATTAGTGTCTCTCCGGGGCCTTTCCTAGACCTTGTGTTCTCTTCACTGTCCACACACACACCTTAGGTGATCTGATTCTTTCCTTTCACTCAAGACTCTCGGATCTATGGTTCTAGGTCCCACCTTTGTCCCAAGACACAGACTTGTGTCTTTAAACACTTACTTATGATCTTTACTTGAATACTCTACTGGAACCTCAGAGCGTATCTAAAAGTATTCTAAGCATCTCTCCCCTCGCCGGATCATTAGAGCTTCTTCTCCAGAGTCCCCAGCTCAGCAAAGTCACTATCAGACCCTAATTCCCAAACCTGCCATGTGATAATCATCCGTAACTCTTCCCTTTCCTCGTCTTTGATGTAACCCTACATCTTTAAGCCCTGTTGCTTCTACCTCCTGATCATTTCTCAAACCCACGTGTTTCCCTCCATCTACTGCCATCATCCTCTCCTAGAATTTTAAAATACTTTTTGCAGCAGTCTCCCTACGTTAGGTCCCTTTCTTTCCAATTCATTCCGCAACCAGGGTTGCATGTCTGTTCTTCAGTGTATGTGCAACTGAGCTCAGTGGGGCTCCTGTGGTCTCTCCTGCCAGTCCCCTGCCATTCACCCAGCCACTCCAGCCGTCCTGGACTTCTTCATGTTCCTGCAGCACGATGCTCCCTGCCCTCTACCCGGAACACTCCTATTCATCTTTGAAATCTCAGCTTTATAATATTTTCCTTGGGAATGTTTGCCCTGATCCCTAGACTCGCTTAGGTCTCCCTGTAATCCGTTCCCAGTAAGGCTTTCTTCACTACGGTTTCTCGTTGATATTTGACTTCCTAACTAGACGAAGTCTGTAGGAGAGCCTCTGTCCTATTCATGCTGGATCCTGGGCCCAACGCCTTTCAAGTAGTGGGTGCTCGATAAATACAGGTCCCGCAAATGAATGAAAGAAGAAATTGATAAAAGTTAGTGCTGAGTAACTGTCAAAAGAGCAGTCTTAAAACAAATATTCCACAACTTGCAGTCCAAAGGAGACTTGCCCTTAGCAAGCTCATTGCTATGGGTGATATTGTTTCAGCATCCAACTTTCTGGAATTTTCTGTGGGATTGCCTTCAAAACATGTGATGTTGCTCTCCTCAATCCCCTAGAAAGTGGCAAACAGTCACATTTTGAGATTGGATTTTATTTTGGAAGTAGCAAGTCAAGATGGGCGATCAAGCTGGGTGACGGTATCAGAGGTGAAAAATTATGTGCGACTATAAATTAGTAAGTCTGACTTTTTTGTATGGCTCATAAACTGAGTCTTAGGGCAATTCCAGTAGAGAAGTTCCAAAAATGTTTTGAGCAAGGGCAGGATTTTTAGAATGTTTGTAGAGCTTCCCAAGGGAATCTCTTTGCAGGGGACACTGCTCATTTAGATATATACACTTGAAAATTGTTTTTAAAATTCTTGTTTCCTGTAGACACACTTTCTGTGTACACATGAGCTTTTCTCAAAGTTTGAGGAAGAGCATAATATAGTAGATAGAGCCCATAAATTAGAAGAAAATGTTATTTGTCATCATCATTATGGTGAACACTTTGTACCGTGCAAAGCACTTACAAATTAATCATCACCATAATTTGGTCACATGTCACTGCAAAGCTAAGTTACTTTAGCCCACCTACTTCAAATACCTCCCCAAACAAAAACGTTATGAAATATAGAATAATCCTTTACCAACTAAGATGGCTCTCCAGGGTACCAACCACTGTGAGGTTGGGTTGGTTTAGTTTATTGACGTTAACCACTAAGTCCAAGGTTCACTGCACAGACGGTGCCTTCAGACTGGTCCGACATCTTGAAACATGTATTATTGGTCACAAGGGAAATTATGGTCAAGAACAGAGCTATGGAAGTAAATCTATCTTCCCTATTAAGAGCAACAATAATAGATCTCATTTAGACCCCTTGCTATGTGCCAGAAATCATGGTAAGTACTTAATAGCACAAGCATTATTTTTCTGTTCTGAAACTGAAGCCAAAAAGGTTAATTAACTTGCCTATTATATGCAGCTAGCAACTGGAAGAGCTAGACTGAGATCTCATGATCTCCATGATTCTAAAGCCCATGTTCTTTCCACTTCACTCAAGACTTGTGTCTCTAAATGAACTGGAACCAGGCCATCAACAAGTGTAAAGATGGTACCTGTTAGACCCCACCTCTATTACTCTAGGGATTTTTGTGGCCCATCCCCAACAATGTCTCAGTCTTTCTTCAGCTTCACCTTCTTCAAAATGAACATCAGAGTTTTCGGTTAACTTTTCCTCAACTTTTTACTATAAGGTTGAATATTTTCTGTCTGTGTTTCTTAGGAATATCTTCTAACTTCATTGTCCAAAAGTTGTTTCTGAGGCTCGGACCCTGCAGGTGCTCCTCAGAGGACCTGCCCTATGGAAACCACCTCGACTTTGTCTGTTATAGACTCAGTGCGCCAAGCCTTCCCTTTAGGGAATTTTTTTAAACCGCTCTGGCTGCTTCGAAGCTGGAAGCGGGTGGAGTTGGGGCAAGCAGTTTGGAGTTCCTTTCTTTTAGAAATCGGGTTGATGGAGGGATCCACGGTAAAAGTCTGGTTGAGAAGAAATAGGCTGGAGGGCCATTTGAGAAATGGGCGGTCTATAAGAGAAACAAGAAGTTATGAGTACCGGGGTAAGATTAATGCAGCAATAAATGCCACAGCATAGGAACACACCAATGAGTATTATGGTGGCAATAGAGACTAACAATGTTTTCCACCAGGAGGTACCAGACAACCAGGAACTAAGAATTTGTCCCCATGATAAGTCTGGGGAGGACATGGCCTCTATCTGAGAGTGCAAATCTTTAAGGATGTCAGTCACATTGCCAGAGTTGTCAAGAATGTAAACACAACATTCAGTTTTGATAATGGCACAAGTGCCACCTTGGGCGGCAGTGAGGACATCTAAAGCCATTCGATTTTGTACGATACTTTCCTCGTGAGTGCTACTTCTGTGTTCAACAGAGAAATACTTTTTTTTTTTTTTTTTTTTTTGGAACTGGGAATTGAACCCATGGGCACTCCACCACTGAGCCACATCCCCAGCCCTATTTTGTATTTTATTTAGAGACAGGGTCTCACTGAGTTGCTTAGGGCCTCGCTAAGTTGCTGAGGCTGGCTTTGAACTCAGGATCCTCCTGCCTCAACCTCCCAAGTCTCTGGGATGACAAGCCTGCGCCACCGTGCCCGGCTGAGAAACACTTTCCTCAACGTCATGGAGAGCAGTTTGAGTGTAATTATTTAACCACTTGATAATTAAGTATCGTGTGGGAAAAGGCAAATAACTAAATTAAGTTACTGCTTTTAACTTGGTGTCCTTGGTGAGGTTCTTGGAAAGAAGCATAATTTGTCTTGTGTAAGTAGGTTAACACAACATCTGGTTTTGACCTAATACTAGTAGCAAAAAAGCTATGACTCAGGAGCCCTTTGTATGCCAGGTGGGGTGGCACATGGCTGTGATCTCAGCAACTACAGCGGTTTAGTCAGGAGGATTGCAAGTTCAAGGCCAGTCTCAGTCACTTAGTGAGACTTCCAGCAACTTAGTTAGACCCTGTCTCAAAATAAGAATTAAAAGGGCTAGAGATGTGGCTTAGTGGAAGTGCCCCTAGGTAAGATACCTAGTGCCAAAAAGGGGGAAAAAACCCCAAAACTGAAAAGTGCCCTTTGTACCCAATGACAGAGAAACATTCAACTACAGGAAATGAAAGGAATCAGTAAAGCTTTGTTTCATAAAAATCAGCAGTGCATCCAAATATATACAAAACTGTACCTATTTTTTTCTACCAACTTATAAGCTAGCACACTTCAACCCCACCCCCTTCTCCATCTCCTCTTGGAGTTGATTTTAAGGTCAACAGAGTCTGTTTCCAGTTCATCATGAAGTTTAACTCTTCCTCTATCCCCGTTCATCAGGGTTTATTTAATGGTTTATGATAAGCATCTCTTAAGTTGCCTCTCAGCCCTAAAATGATATAGAATCATCAGCCATCAACATCAGCAATCAACAGCCATCTCTGTTCTCCAAGAGCTTCTTAGATTTTCCTGGAAAGATTAAACACATGAAAACACCCCCCCCCCCCCAAAAAAATCTTACCTAACAGAAACATTTTCAAGGATATAAGGAACAATCATAGAGAAGATCTATAATGAGGAGAATTAAAAGAAGCCTGGACTGCTGTTCTAGCAGCTCTCTCTCCATCTATGCATGTATTTATCCAACGTCTTGCTCAGAGCAGACTCTAATACTATTAGTCTGCTATTACTAATTTTCCAAGAGTTCTGGGAAGCAATCTAGCAGCAAGAATTATCATTCTGACTGAACATACCAAGGAAATAAATAACAGCAGGACTCGTACAATGATATTTAGATGTCTAGACTCTTATTATTTACTAAGAAGTTGATTTCTAGGGAGATTTAGACATATATTCCTTTGTTATCTGTTAGTGCACATATTTCTTCCTTCTGAAAAGCTTTAAGTGTGTGAAATAAATTCCAGGATATAATAATTAGCAAATAAAGAGTTAAGAGCAACATGCATAAAATGTAGGAGGAAATTAGCAATAATTTTCATAATTGTTTTAATACATTCTCTTTCAAACTTTTAAAATTATGACTCAGAGTAAGAAATACGTTTTATCTTATGACACAAGTAGTTCTCCACACTATTTGTAATGTACCTTTGATACTTTATTTCATTTTCTAAAATTCTGGTTAGGACCCAAAGAATAGGTTAAAATTCCTACTTTGGAAATCTCTGCTTTGAATTGTCCACAGCTTAAAAATAAAGTGTAAGTTGATGGTACAGGCTAGACCAAGCCAACTTTAGCAAGAGAGGTATTTAACTTGGTCCTCTTTTTTGTCTCACAGACAAATATGTACATTTTCTTTGAAAGAAACCTAGTGTGCTTGGATTAATATTTTATTATAATACTCATCTGGGAATTAGAACATTTTGTTTACCATCTATGATTCATACAAGAAACATCTTTTCTGAATTTTATGCTCATTTTTTAAACAAAGGAAATGGTTCAAATGGTATTCTAATTCCATTTTTTAAAAAAACTTTTTCAAAAGAAGGAAGTTGTATGTGCTCAGCATTGCATATTTTTAGAGTGCCAAAGAGTTTTTGAGTAGGTTGCCTATGCTTATATTAGTGTGATAGTACAAAAGCAAAGATGTATTTGTTTTTTAAAATGAGCTAGTGTGAATTTTAAATAGCAGATTTCTGCTTTCTCAAATAAATCATTTGTATTGAATTCATCTGATCTTTTTCACATGGTGTATCACAAGTGGGTTGCAGCTGGCTGCTTTACAAAGTAGAATTTGGATTCTATTAACATCGTCAGTGAAAGATTCCTCCCCAGTATCTGGGCTTCTTCAGAGCTCTACACACTGAACATGGCTTTACCACAATTACTTAAAGCTCCCTCAATTAGAAATTGCAAGATAGCTGTCATCAGACTTGTGTACTGTGGACCTGCTAAGTATCTGGCAGAATTCGTATGTGCAACAGATTAAACACAAACACTGTTTTCTCATCTTGAATTGAATACATTGCTTTTATAGCTAATGGAAAAATCAGAAGTTTTTCCATTATCTTGGTTTTAAAAATACACATACAACAGAGCTAATCTCAAAGTAAAATGCATGTTTTTAAAATATCACATTTAGGAAGTGGATAAAATAGGTTTATTTTCATCAGAGTGAATGCATCACTTTTAAGACAAGAATTATAAAAATCAAGGATAGCTTTTGAATAAGCATGGTTGCTGAGCATAATGAATTTTACTGTCTGGAAAGACCATTTAAAATTCACTCTACTTTTAAACAATATTGTGTCATATATTAGAAAATGCACTGGGAGGTGTAGAAGGCCTGGGATTTGGTCTTAGCTCAGCTGTTAACTGATAGTGTAACTTTTAGGTGATTTGATCAATTAACCTTTCTAGGCCTCCATTTCCTAATTTTAAATATGAAGGCGTTGAACCACATGGTTTCTAAATTCCAAAAATCTTCAGAATTGTTTTGAGACAGTTATTTAGTTTATGAATGCTAACAAACAAGAATTATCCATTCTTTCCAGGTTAATCAGTGCGTATCTAGTATCTTATGAGTAGGAAGTAAAGCAGTATCTTTGTTTGAATGCCAGAAAATTTTATAAACCTTTTTTTTTTTTTTTATCTCTGGCCTGTCTTACAAACTAATAGAAAAGAGATTTCTAAAAGTCTTGTCTGGTTATCTAGGGAAAATTTGAGATCTCAAAGAATAAATCATCTATTCTCAAAGAATAAATCATACAGAAAAACACATTAACCAAGACTGAAGAGAGTAATGAGATAGAACAGTGTGCTCATCCACCCGTATCAGTGAAAAAAGGCAATGTGTTTTTATACAATTGAATTGAAAAAAAATTATACTTGCTTATGAATACGAAAGCTACCAGAGGGAGGGAATGGTCACCATCTGGAGCTGAGAGGTTCCTTCCTCTTGTAATCACAGTGGTGACATCATTCACAAGTGGCAGGACATAGTTAAGCATTTATCTCTCATTCCACGAGGTGGTGTGTTTTATATATAAACTCGTCGGGTCGTGTTTTTATTCTGAATCTAATGATGTGCTCTTTAAATGGTTTTCTTAGTCTTGCCTTGTTGGTACATCACTCAGAATCCTGCCTCTGGGTCTAACAAATTGCCTGATGCCAATGCAGATACATATACTTGTTCCCAAATTGATAACATATGCCAAGATTTTCTGTATCGCCCTCAATAAACACACTTCTGGGCGTATTCTTGACCCTGATCCCGATGAGAACTCCAAATGTGCTCCCTCTCAGCAAGAAGATCAGCTTTGTGGTTTTTCCGCTGTGGTTATGGTTTAAGGGATTAAATAGACTATAGAGAAATAATATGATCCTTTACCTATAAGCAGTATTTGCATGCAATATAGGACTTCATAAGGTTTGTGAAAAACACTAGAAGTTATTTAAAACAAAAGTTGAACAACTATTAGTAATAAAGTTCACCAACTTTAACCTCGGAATCTACCTGAGACCTTCTGAATACCTAGGATTGTGTCTTTTCCTCTCCTCCATAACAACATTCAACGGAGCTCACTCTCAAATACTTGCTCTCAAGAGTTCCAAGATTAGCTTCAAGGAATCTAGGTTAAAGGTGTTTAATTTCTGATTCTTTATGTTTGACTCCTACATCTTTTGTTTCAGATACATCTGTAAATCTAACATCATTGGTAAAGTATATTCGTGATTTTTCTATTTGTTACTTCATTCATTCTCTTACTCATTTGTCAAATATTTATTGAATGCCTTCATTGTATTGAGGATACAAAAATGCAATGAACTCTCCCTTAAAAGTAATGTTAACAGGGCCTGGGGATGTAGCTCGGTGGTAGAGCACTTGCCTAGCAAGTGTGAGGCCCTGGGTTCAATCCTCAACACCACCTGCCCCACCACCAAAAAAAGGTAATGGTATTAAACCTTATATTTAGGAGGTAAATGAAACTTAATAACTTTTTAAAAATAACCTTTTATTTTATAATAATCCTGCCAGGCACAATGGTGCATACCTGTACTCCCAGTGGCTTGGGTGGATGCGGCAGGAGGATCTCGAGTTCAAAGCCAACCCCAGCAGTTTATTGAGGCCCTAAGCAACTTGGCAAGACCATGTCTCAAAAAAATAAATAAATAAAAATAAAAAGGGTTGGGGATGTGCCTCAGTGGTCAAGCACCCCTGGGTTCAATCCTCGGTACCAAATAATAATAATAAAAATAATAATAATAATCCTTTATTTTAAATTATTTTATCTATGGTTTTCTATTATTAATTTGAAATTATTGTTTCATATATTTTCTATTTCCTGTCCTCAACATAGTTTAAGAGTTATTTAATGTTCAAACACCACATCTTGCCAGAAAAAAAATTATCACTAAATGCATTTAAACATTTTATAAACTTTGCTTGTTATTCTGTTGTAACTTTTGCTTTGAAGTAATTTTGTTCTCATTGTATGCTTGGGTCTTAAAATTTTAGGAAAGTGGAGGGAAATGGTTTCTGCCAACAGGTCTTTGGGGGATGGAACTTGAATGTTATTTAGAGAAGATTATAATACATATGAGCTCAGAGATCAGGAGACAATACACACTACAAAAGCAAATATAATTATTAATAGGACACATAATGGAAGGTTTAACTGTATATACAACAGAAATGAGTAGGCGCTTTGCACTCTGGGAGAGGCCGAATGTCTTGTTAAAGAGTGTCTCTTGCTGAAATGCAAAACAAAACCAGTGATCAAATGCTTCCCTAGACTAGAGATTAACTCAGATGTTTACCTTTAACAGACTTTCTACTCTGGCATAAAAAAAACATATGAATGTTAAAGTGAAAAAAAAATTCTTTGTACTGAAAGAAAATGAAATTGCTAAATGGAAGGCTAATGCTTATTCAAACTAAGAATGTCTTTCTCTTTCACTCAAATTGAGTCATCACAACTTTCATTATTACACTTAAGTCAATAAAAGGAAGAAAGAATAAAATATTCAGAAGTGAAACATGCCCATACTTACATAGTCTCAAGTTCGAATGAAAACTTATCTTACTAAGTTGCTATCCACTACTTTGCTTAGTGCTTTAAATTTCTGAAGTATTTTGAAAGTATTAACAAATTGATTCGTACAGCACCATAGTTTCTTAGTTGTAGTCGCTGATATTTCTAAACAGAGAACTATTTCAAATCATTTCAATGAGGGTACTCTGGGCAAGGGACTACAGTAAATTCATGATACCCTGAGTTAACTTAGTACTCTTCTGAAGGCAGGAACTTCTGGAACAATTAGAGAATAAATAAATCAAGATTGGACATGATTACATGCCAAAATAGACTATAGATGCTGAAGATCAGAGCAAAAGACACAGAGAACCAGATCCATAGTCAATCTTAGAGCAAAGGATTGTTTTGCTTCTTGGAATGGGAAGCATTAATAGACTGTTAAATTTATATTACACCCTAACGACCTCCTGGTTACCTTGAGATCAAGGGAAGTAATTGCTCTTCCTTAGCCAACTCTGAATGTATGTATAGCATACTATCTTTGCCTACTTAGTTTAGCAACTAAGTTGGGTACAACCCTGCTTGTCAATTTTTTCCAAAACAAGAGACAATCAAACCCAGTCATTCCTCAGCAGTTGGTCATAAAAATTAGAAAAATGACCAGAAATTTGGGGGGCAAAAAAGTGGGGGAAGGTGGAGGCAGAAAGAGCATGGGGCCGGGCACGGTGGCGCACGCCTGTAATCCCAGCACTTGGGAGGCTGAGGCAAGAGGATCGCCTCTTCAAAGCCAGCCTCAGCAACTTAGCAAGGCCCTAAGCAACTCAGTGAGACCCTGTCTCTAAATAAAATACAAAATAGGGCTGGGATGTGGCTCAGTGGTGGAGTGCCCCTGGGTTCAATCCCCAGTACCAAAATAAATAAATAAATAAATAAAGAGCATGGGGGCACATGTGTAGTTTTCTACAAAAGTTCCCCCCACCTCAGGTTTTTTTTCTAAACAAATTAACTCATTCATGAGCTTTCCAATGCATTCTTTTGACATATGGTAAGAGCGTAAACATACTGGATTTATTTGGAGGGAAGAAGTAACTGATTGATTCAAACAGTGCCTCAGAATTTATTCAGTAATGTCAAAAGTCACAACTTCTTTTTATCACTTTGGATTCACAAAATTGCATCAGAGGAAGATATATGCTTGAGTATGATTGCTCCCAGACACACATTTTTCTTCCATCAAGGATCTGAAATAATACTAAAAGGGAACTTGTATTCTTGTGGTTTTAGTGGCACTCTTCCAGAATGATTTCCCACTGAATGTTATGCCAAGCCTGCGAAACAATGAGAATATATCCTGACACCCGTTATTTTCTCTCTGGCATCTAAAATTCAGATTCTTCTGTTGACATAACAACAAGTTGAACTAGGCGTCTTGCATTGTTTCTTCTCTGGGTGAGGATGCAGAGGTGAGCAAGCCTGTACGGGAGTGAGCATGGGAAAAATCAAAGGAGGGTAAGATATTGTTTAATAATAGAAGAATGCTAATAGAAGAGCAATGCAAAGTTTGAAGCACGTTTTCATTGAATGTAGAGAAAATATACACTGGAATGGAGTCAAGTCCTGCGGGGGATTAAGTCTTCATTCCTTTTCCTTCGGGAGAGTCCCTCCCATGCGCACGAGTCACCACGCTAATCGGCAGCAGGAGACACTGTTGCACTGTGTTTAGAGGCCTGGGGATGAAATCAGAGATCATCTGCTTGTGAATATGGGGAAAAGAACCCATTTTTACTGCAAGGATTTAATGTGATGTTGATGGTAAGTGACATGATCACTGAAAACAGATGCCATATGGAGTCTCGTTGATTGATGTGCAAATCTCTGACAGCAGAAACCAGGGTTGTCAGTTTGCCTTCATGGTTGTCTTACTGAGATTTAGTCAGGAAAGGATCCTCTTCATTTCAAATGTGGGAACATGAATCATGCTGACAGAGGAATAAAGCGTTTTTCTATCTGGTTTTATTGTTCCAAAGTATAAACAACAGGGGGAATCTCTCTAAAGGTGAGATTTAGGAATTTTGAAATCCCCCTAACAAAGTCTCTTCTTCGTTGGAGAACATTGTGGCATGATCGTTCACTAGGACCTGTTTTCTTGTTCAAAACAATGTTTTATTATCCTCTTAGGTGGTTGCTTTTTAAGAGCTCGCGATCGTTCCAGATCTGTGTGACAACTTTGGTTAATTTGGGATTTGGCAGGATGAGGGATTATGGCCCCTCATACTTCTGTACAAAGAGAACACAGCATGTGGGGCTGATGCTGCGGGGAGTGACAGAGGAGCCTCCCCACCTGAATTGAAATTGGGGGACACATGCAGTTTGTCTTTAATTGGTGTGTTCTGATCAAGTGAATCAAAGGAATGAAGTATTTATAAACTCTGGAGTGAAAGGTATTCTTTGGACTCTCAAAGAACTATATATTATGTTAATTACACTAGACATTAATGGTACGTTTCCGAAACAATAAAAGCATTTGGCAACAACATGAGGAGTAAGGGTGTATGATAATGTGATATAGTTGGAAGGTGTCTCACCCATAGCCATTCCCACAGTAGATTCTAATGATATTTTCTGGACTTGTTTTTGATTGATTGACTCATTTTTCAATTTACTTTAATAATAATATTTGTTAGAAATTTTTCTACTATAAAGGCAATATATTTTCGTTAATAACTTGGAAAATATGAGAAAACACCCTATTTTTACTACATAAAGATAACTGCTATATTTGTATGCACAGCTTTTTGTGTTTTTTAAAAAATATATCACATATGCAATTTTGTATTCTGCTTCTTAAGCTTCCTACTATATCCAAAAAATATGTTTTGCATTAAATTTTTCTAAATTTTTTATTGGCTACAATGATAATCATCAAATGAAAGTACAGTGGTATCCTTCACTATTCCTTATTGATGTTCACCACTTTTTATCATACACTTGATCTTAGCCAAAAGACCAAGAAGTGATTACAACTTTTTATCATCATAATAAATAATGCAATGAATATTTCCCTACAAAATTGTATCTCTGGACCTTAGCTTATAGTGATAAAATTGGTTCCCCCAATTTTTTTTTTAGGTTAAACTACAAAAACTTTTTTAAAAGCTTTAGTCAGAAAGTGTGAAATTGTTTTCCAGAATGGTTGTTTCAGTTTACATAGTCTAGCGCAGTGTGATAGCAAGCATTTCCTGGCTCACTCAAATGACTGATTTTTGAAACTCTCTTGAGACTTCCTGAGGCACAATGGACTTTAAAGTAGATGTGGTTGTTGTTCAATCCTTTCTTTTACCTTGTAATCTTTCTCTGTCCAATTTTCTTCATTATGATAGTAATTACACGATACCTCAAGAAAGTTGTACGTAGAAAAACAGTAAAAATAAATGGAAATAATTCACAATTTAAAAATGTTTCTTAGCACCTGCTGGGCTTGAGATTATGCTGTCTACAACTTTTTTGTTTTGGAATTGAGAGCACTTAACAAATTTTTATTTTCCTCGGATGATAATATAGTGGTCTAGGGAATGAGGATAAAAAGCTTCAGTGAGGGAATGAGGAGCCTTGTTCCCTACCTGGTTCTTCCACTGACTTGCTGTGTGAACTTGGGCAAATTACTGAGCCTCTTTGGGGCTCCTATTTCTTCATCTAAGAGGGCTTTGGATTCAACTAGATTATCTCTAAAGTGCTTCTGACTCTAATATTCTTTGATACTATCAGCACCATTTTTCCAGAAAAGAATGCTTTGTTTACTTCTTTCAAAATCCAAGTGGAGAGTGCCTACAATATTTATTTCCAAAAACTGTCAGTGAGTTCAAATCTATATTGCTCTACTGGGGTTACTTTCATGTTTCTATCCAGAATGACTTTAAAGAAATGTCATGATAAGAGTGTAACCTTGCCTGATCCCTTTGTCAGTTAAACAAAAGCAGATGAAAGTGATAACCGAAAAGCCTTTAAAAAATGTAAATATGCTGCAGAATGTGCCCAATTACACCCGAAACTTTGTAGTATAATGGTCACTCGTTCAGTGGGAATTTCGCACAAATCTTTTCTCATAATTACATCACAAAAGATATCCTAATCTAAACACATCATTTTATCTCAACTTCAATTAACACTTGGTTTATTTCACTTTTTTATATACCCTTAAATATGATGCTAGCAAGGAAAAATATGCATCCTTTCCTAGCAGGATATTCTTACTGAATATTTAGTTAGGCATATTTTTTTTAAAATAAAAGATTTATTGAGATATAATTTACTTAACATAAAGTTCACTTTTTGGGGGGAGGTACTAGGGATTGAACCCAGGTTGATTCATCACTGAACTACATTGCAGCTCTTTTTATTTTTTATTTAGAGACCACATCTTGTTAAGTTGCTCAGTGCCTTGCTAAATTGCTGAGGCTGGCCTTGAATTTGTGATCCTCCTGCCTCAGCCTATTGAGCCACTGGGATTACAGGCGTGTACCGCTGTACCTGGCTAAAACTCACCCTTTTAAAATGTACAACTTGGTGACTTTCAGCTTATTTGCAGAGTTGTACAACAATCATCATGGATGTATTTTAAAAATATAAATGAAAACATCTAGACAACAAGTTCTTGCTTCTGTTTACTGGATTGAGTATTATATGTAGATTTGTTTTTCATTTAAGACCTGCTTTAACTGTAAGAATTTAAACCAAGACTGTAGATGAAGCTCAGCAAGAGTGCTTTTCTTGCATGCTTGACAATCCTTGGATCACAATAAGGAAAAAGAAAAGATTAACCATTCAGTTAATCAAATAATTTGGTGTGTGTTATAGGCACATTTTCATTTAATTTGAAACCAACCATCTATCAAATCCTACCTGGAAATCTTTACATAATAAAGAAAAAGTGTGTATTTGATACTTTTAAAATACAATGAAAGATGAATAAGATGCTGAGTAGAGTTCAGATATTTCTGACATTATTTTAGATAAAATTTAAATGAATTTATTTTAAATATTTAGAGTTACTTAAAATGTTACTTCTTTTTTTGACTTGTAATTCTAATGGATGATCAAAAATATCATGTCCAGGGCTGGGGGTGGTAGAGCATTTGCCTAAGGCCCTGGATTCAGTCACAGGAATAGAGAAAAAAGTATCTGAAGGTGATAGAGTGATAGTAGTTGCATAGTCTCTTCAAGCCATGGGGAAAAAAAAAAAAGAAAGAAAGAAAGAAAGAAAAAACCAAAAACCAACAACAATAGCAACAAACCTGCCTGTATCCTGAGGAAGTATAGGGATGGCTCAAACTGATAATAACCATTGAGACATTTTTATTTAATCCTCAGTACAAGATCAATAATAAAAGAATTAACCCCATTTTTCTACTGTAATAAGGTTACTTGTAGTTTTTTTCTTAAGTTTTATAAACAAGTGGAATAACTTCTATACTGAATGTCTTTCTAAAAATATGTACTACTGAAGCTATGCAAATCATTTTAAAGTTAGATAAAAAAAAACTTTTCTCCTTTACACTCAATGAGCTTCCCAATATACCATCTCATTTTTCTTCTTCAGTTCATCTCTTAGGAATTGAATGAGTTGCAATAAGTTATTTTCACACTACCTAATTTGAGAAATTACTACCCATTTTACAGGTAAAAAATTTGAAGTGAACATAGAGGTAAAAATGGGAGGTCTAATATTTTTGCTAGGACTTCACTCCAGACCTGAGTGACAAGAACTTCTACTCTTAAGTGTTCCTAGAGATGATGTGAGATGACCTTGAATGGGTAACTTAACCTGTTCATGCTTTATTTTCTTATCTGCCAAATGAGAGTAAAAAGTAGTTTAGTTGTATGACTGCTCATGATGATCAAAAGTAGTCACATAACATCTTGTAATTGTATGTGTTCTGTTATTCAGAAAGATATCAATGAACCAATATTTTTAATCTGGCCTATAAATTTTCTGTGATATCTTTATTTGCATTTGAAAAACTAGATGAACTCTTAATCCAAAATACCAGTGAACACTATAAAGATACAAATAAGCAAACTCAGATGATGATATTTGAGGGAGATTGTGAACATCCATTATCGTTATTTTGTTCTTCAGTGAACATCCAGATGTATGAGAAGCAAATCTATCCTGAGGAAAATAAAATAATGAGACTTTAAGAGGAATTCAGGGAAAGAAAAAAAAAAACTATGATACTGTAGCAGAGGTCAAATATTTAGCTGAGAGAGAAGGAAAAAAACAAGTTAGAGACTGTCAGTGACAGGTGTGATTTTTATTTTTGTAAAACTGGTTGGCCTCTGGAAATGTTCTGTGTTTTATAAATGAAGCTTATATGTTAGTTTGATGCTAATTACTTAGGCACATTTTCCTCTAGAAAGCGGTCCTCTGCTGTCATCTTTCCCCTGCTCAGGGCAAAGCCCAAGAATGGTCAGGCAGGAATGCTGGCATCCAGCGTCAGCACCTGCCTGTGTGTGACTGTTTCCTAACTTCACTCCGAGGTGACTCCCATCACTGCTCAGGCACACCTAGGTACTCCTTTTAAAGAGATTTCTGCAGTGACAACATCAGATAGCATGTGCGCCGTGGAATTTCAGGAAAACTCATCTGAGGGGGAAGCATCTTCTGCAGGGAGTTTCCCTTAAAGTGAAACTAAAACAGGTTCCTTTGGTAACCACAAGAAATCCCAGGTAAAAGTTCTTTTGGAATCAGTGAGTGCCTCCTTAACCAGTGAAGCAACTTGGAAGATGAGTTAGAAGTGTGTGCAGACCAGCCAGGTCAACAATCGTTATTTTGTATTTGTATTTGTATTTGTATTTCTTTCTTATCAAGGCGTATGAAAAATCTGGCTGTAGATGGCAGCACCACACTAAGCCATCCTTTCTGAGGCTTCCTGTGGCTAATTTGTGGGAAAGACACTGAAAGCTCTCTGGTGCCTGGAGGACTGTTTTGTTCATTAGAAAACAGCCACATTTTTTTCTTTGCTGAGGGTGAAAACTTCTCTTAGCTCTGCAAGCACCCACCTCTAAATCCACTAGGACCAGACTTCTCCTCGAGCTTGAGAAGGTTCCTCTGGTTGTGAAGCTTGGGAGACACAATGAACGTATTTTATTAGAGCTTCTGAGAATACCAATTGCAGGGCCTTTGAAAACACAGATTTGTCAGCATTTCCCATTAATGGGTCTTTTATTTGTTTGTTTTTCTTCCTGATTTATAGACAGCACTCCATTATAGAGGCCATATATCTTCATTTAAATAACTTCCAAGTTATTTATGACTGGCAATGACTTTGAGGCTGGGGTGTTTTACTTTGTTTTATTTTTGTTAACAGGTTAATTCTGGGGCTAGCGATAACAGTAGAGTCTAAAATAAAAGCAGTTTAATAGAGTTCTCTGGATGATTGAAATTATCTGAGTTAATTGCATGACAGATCCAAATTTTTTCATGAAAAGCCCTTTTTCATTTCCGGCTATATTTCTAACTTTAAGGTATAATGAAAGAAA
Organism: Glaucomys volans; assembly: GCA_020662805.1. Taxonomy (NCBI): domain Eukaryota; kingdom Metazoa; phylum Chordata; class Mammalia; order Rodentia; family Sciuridae; genus Glaucomys; species Glaucomys volans. The sequence continues at coordinate 1,044,463 of JAJEJO010000134.1, forward strand.
ATAATAAGTAATCAATAAACAATGAAATCTCATTATGTGACAGGAATAAGTAATGCTCTTGTATTTCATTTAACTCTTGCTACAGAGTTTTACAAAATAATTTTTTGCTTTTTTACACCTGAATACTTAGGGGCAAAGAGATTCAATAATTGGCCCAAGATGTCACCATTAATAATGAGCCTGGATGTAGTTCAGGTTTTTTAAAATTGCAAGATCAACTCCTTCAGAATCATTTTTAGCTGCTTCTCTGAGGAGAAAGGCTAGTAAGTAGGTTGGGAGAGCTTCAAAATTGAAATGTGTATGTGATTTGCAAACATGTGGAATGGGTGATGGATGCTTTCAGAAATTTGCTTCTTTATTCAATCAGTATTTATTGTGTTCCCTGGGTATAGCATGCTCCCTTCCTCTAAACTGTTCTGCCCATCCTTCTGTGACAAGATCTGACAGAACTCAATTCATCTTTCAAGGGCTAATTTAAATGCCACTTCCTGGGTGAAATCTTACCCTATCTCTGTGGATTAAATTCATATTTCTGCAAGGGCGTGTTGGTGCACACCTGTAATCCCAGTAATTTAGGAGGCTGAGGCAGGAGGATTGCAAGTTCAATGCCAGTTTGGGCAACTTAGTGAGACCCTGTCTCAAAATTTAAACAACAACAACAAAAAAAAAAAAAATGAGAAGGGCTTGGGATATAGCTCAGCAGTGGAGCACTTACTTAGCCTGTGTGAGGCCCTCAATTCAGTCCTCAGAAACAAACTCTCCCTCCCTCTCTCTACGTGTTTATATATATTTCCATCTCTAGACTCCCACAAAACTCCCTACCTTTATTTGTACACTTGTAATTTTTAAAAAATACAACATATAAACTTTAACAAAAGTAACAGGTAAAGTCAGGCACATACTAAGAGGAAAAAGCAACTAGAAACTTTATCTCAAACACTTTACAACAACCTACTTGCAGGATGTTTAACTGAGCTACCTTGTGTGAAAGATACAGCTCGTGCACAGTTATGGATGAATATGTCTCAAGTCTCCACTGAATATAAACTTATATACACCATATCTATTAAATCTGAAAAAAAATTTAACTGATGTTGCCCACATATATTTTATGTCTTTTGGAAGAGGCCACCTCAAAAGAATACGTGGCTCTGAATCATGAATCAGGAAATGAACTCAGCTTAGACTCTGTTGGACACCAAGTCTCCATTCCTCTTCAGACCTCAGATGGGTTTGGTGTACTCCTTTGGAAAGTAACATGACATGCTGGTCGTAACACCTCTTGTAGAAGGGCTCATTCAAGTAGCAGATCTGCTTTTTGGGCCATCCTGTCTGCATGTGGCAGGGCAGGGGTGAGGGGTACACCAAGAGCGGAGGCACGTTAGGGCCACACCATTCCTGAGACCATTGTTTTATTCTGCAGTTAGCCATGTATATGTATGCTTGTTAAATTGTGTTTTCATTCTTGAGAGTATGAAAGCCACTCGCAGTTCCTTATACAGCTCAACTATCAAAATTCACAAAGGCATTAAAAATAATAAATTAGGAAGGGAAAATGAGATGACTAGTTATGGCAAGCTTGCTGGCCGTAGCAAAAAAAAAAAAAAAAAAAAATAAAAAAAAATGACAGCTCTCAGCAAGAGGAAAATAGAAAACCCTATACAACACAAATAACTAAAAATACCAGTCTGGAATTATTTGGTGTGGAGTCACTGATCTTGAGGTGGCACTGTTACTGCACGTAGAGTATAATTGATGCTAAGAGTAATGATCCTGTGTCACTATGAAAGAATTTATGAATTGTTCTATAGAGACTAAACATCCTTACACAGGGTGGCATAAAACTAGACAGATTGATCAATGGCACAGACTTGGCAGTCCAGAAACAAACCCATGTGTCTGTACAAACTTTTATTTATTATTTATTAATTTATTTATTTAGCACTTGGAATGAACCCAAGGCCTCTTGCAAGCTAAGCTGACACTCTACCACTGAGCTATATCCCCAGCCTTTTTTATCTTTTTATTTTGAGATAGGGTGTCCCTAGTTTTCCCAAGATGGCCTCAAACTTGCCATACTCCTGCCTCAGCCCCTCAAGTGGCTGAGATTATAGGTGTGCACCCCACGCCCGGCTATAGTCCACTGATTTTCTACACAGCGGCCAAGACCAGATGATGAGGAAAGAAAAATCTCTTCAACAAACAGTGCTGATGCAACTAGAGAGCCACATTTAAGAGAATAAAGTTAGGTCCCTACCTCACCATATACAAAAATTAACTCAAAGAGATCAAATACCCAAATGTGACAGTTAAAAGTACAAAACTCTTAGAAGAAAACTTAGGTGTCAATCTTTATGACCTTGAATTTAGCAATGGATTCTTAGGTATGACACTAAAGGCAAAAGGAAAAAATAGATCAATTGGACTTTATGAAAGTTGGAAAGTTTGTATGTTGAGGAACACCATCAAGGGAAAAGACAATCTGAAGAATGAGAGAATATATTTGCAAAACATTTATCTCAGAAGGCTTTAGTATCAGAATATATACAGAAATTCTACAACTCAATGACAACCCAATTTAAAAACTGGCAAAGGACTTGAATAGCTGATGGCTACTAGGAACATGAGGGAAATGCAGGGA
>JAJEJO010000134.1:1047203-1082068 GCA_020662805.1 Glaucomys volans
AAAAAAAAAAAAAAAAAAAAAAAAAAAAAAAGAAAGAAAAATATATATATAAAAGAAAGGGAAAGCATAAGTTTGGGCAATGACATAAGGAACTCTAACAATTTTTGTTCATAGCAACATTATTCTATTAGTAGCCAAAAGATAAAAACAACGTAAATATCAATCTATTGATGAGTGGTTTAACAAACATTAACATCTTTCTATACTGGCTTTAATTTTGCTTCTTTAGAAATAAAATATCACAAGTACAGATACAGAATCAAGTCCCTGGTCCTCTCCTTTCCTCTCCTACCTCCCTCTTTTTTGTGTTCACATCGTCAGCTTTAAGAACTCAAAGATGGGCTAGAGGTTTGGCTGGAATGGTGTTCTCTGGCACCTGAGCCAGTAGGTTGGCAATTCATTTATGCATCTTTCTGGCTAAATATTCCTCCTAATCCCACTCAATAATAGTACTTTCCTGGGTGGTATTTTTTGTGGTTGATCTTTATGCTTAAGTGTGGGTTCTTATTTTTAATCTGTGAATCACTGTGTCAACATAGGTTAAATAAACACAGAAGAGATAAATGAGTTACATTTGAATATTTAGAAACATTTTCTGTTTCCAGCGCTTCCAGTAATGACTCAGGTGTAATCTGTCTTCTTTTGCTGGTGGGTTTTGAGTCTAGAGGGAAAAACAAAGAAACAAAATACAGAGATAGTTGAAGAACTTCCCACCTACAGCTCAAGACATCTAAAGCCAAGGTTTGCTTTTGAGTGACAAAAAGGTACATGAACCACTGAAAAGAAAACAAAGATACCTGATAGATCTCAGGGAGAATTAGTCACTGTAACTTTGTAATACTTTGCAAAGTGTGCCTCTTTGAAGTTTTAATTGAAATGAAACCTGAGCTAATTAGCATGCAGCTTCTTGTCAGATCAACACCATTTAAAAACAGGGTGGAGAAGTGAATTTCAATGTTAATCTAGGGTGTTTGCAACATCTTTTAGTTTGAAAATGCTTTAAAGTATACAACCTCTTCGTGCTATAAAAAAAAGATGTTTGTTAAGGAACTTCTCAGTTTGTTTTCACTTCATTTTCATTATTTCTTTTCATAGTGATGAGAGCTCCTAGTACTAATTGTTTGCAGTGAAAAGAAGTTTAAGATAATTGAAAGTATTTTTTGAATGAGCTCAAGCAATTCTCAATTTCTATGGAATGCAGTACCATTCATTCTGTACTCTTACTCATAAGTAATATTGTTTGATCATTGTTAACAGGTATAAGATCAATGATTTTGCTTGATAATACCTTGCACTTTAAAGTGTACTTAGTGTTTATTTATCATCTGGTTTTAATGTGGTAGAGTCATAATACATAAAAGAGAATATGCACTATCTTTTGGGTTGCACCCATTAACACAAAAGTTGTAATGTTTTCTAAGATGCCTTCATTTAATTACCAATTATCCACTGAACTTTTCACAAGTTGCATCAATAATGAGTCACTTAAATAAAAAGCCAACAGTGTGTGCAACAGAACAAAAGAAGGGGGCAAAACAAGTTTCAGCCTCTTGGACAGATGTAGAATTCTCAAAAGGTACAAAGAAATAACCTTTTATCGACTTCCCATCCTATGGAAGAGCTGTAAGGAAAATACTAAAGAGGTTAGTAGCATGTAAACATCAATAGAAAACAAATAACTCAGCAGGTGTGTGGTGGTGTTTTTTGCATTGAACACAGTAATCCTTTGATCGTGTCTCTGAAAAGGTTTTCTTTCCCAGATCTGTTGCAATAACTTTTCTTAAAGGTAAAACTGCCTTTTCTGGAAATTTCCAGATATGCCTATTAGTTTTTGTTTGAAAAAAACACCATAAAAGTGATTTTGAAAGTAATTATTGGCCATTGTGAAAATGTTTTTTTTTTTTTATGTTTTCTCTTTTTTGGATAAATTTACTAACTTATGTTATTAATCATGTCATAAACTAATAATAATCTTCCTTATAGTCAGAATTATCTTATAATATCATACTATATTAATATAATAATTAAGCTGCATTAATTGACAAGTATTTATACTATACTTACCACGTGTCCAAGACTGAGCGATGTATTGTGTTACATAAATATAAGAGAAACTACTGTCTTCAAAGAGCTTACTATCCAGTTGAGTGAATGACGTTAGCATACATTAATATAATATCTTTAATGTACAGCAATAATATAATGTCATAATTTAATAGCCATAACAGTATAACAGGCAGGTAAATCGCCAAAAATTGGAAAGGTCTTTTTTTTAAAAAGAAACTTATACAATTGGTGGTATATTAGTGTGATTTGAGAGTTCACCACTGCAAAATATTTTGTTCTGGTGCTGGGAATTGAACCCAGGGCCTTATGCTCTACCACTGAGTTACACCCTCAGATGCCTAAGTGTGCCAAGTTTCGTCCGTGCCCTGCAGACACAGCCTGAGGCAAACCTCTCCATCCCTACTACTCATGTTCTAATTCAAAGCTGCCTCCAAGTTGGGTTTCCTGCCTTCCTCTCATCTTGCCTTCTCACTGTCACCCATACTGTGCTCAGAACAGTCTGCCTAAAACTACCATTTCTGGAGCAGTAGCATGCATTGCACATAATACAAAGCAAATTCCCCATTTTAACTAATTTAGTACTAAGTACTATTTTAACATCCAATAACAATACGACAATTGAGGCAGGGGAAGTTGGTACAGCAGGTAGGCCTGGATCCAAACGCAGCAAAAGAAGTCAGCAACCAGCATGCTGGACCATGATGCTGTGCTACCTTTCAAATATTAATTATCATAGTCTCTGTGTCCTCCCCAGAGATGAATTTTGTCACCCCAATATCTCCCCATTTATTGCATCATATGTATCTGAAACAACATATGGTGTCATCAAAGTGAGTTCATCCTGTTTAAAATCAAAAGGGCTATAAAGTCAAATATACCTGTCATGCAAGTAAGATAACCAGCTTGCCTCCTTCCTGCACATGTGTTTAAAGGTAGAAGCTCACATGCACTAAATGCACTTTTTGCTGCTTGTCAGTATAAGAATCGATGAAAAATTCAACTGATTTAGATGTCAAGATAGCCTGTCCATTATCTAATTCATTGCTTTTTAAGCAAGTACCAGAATTCTATACTTCTCTGAAAAGTTACAACATGTGAAACAGAGACATTTTTAAAAATCCTAAATTGGGAGCCACAGCTTAATGGAAATGGGAGATATGAGCTCCAAATGCCCTGACTTCGGAGGGGTTAGATGAGAAAATAGAGTGATTTCATTTTAGTGCTGGTTTTTAACATTTAATTTCCTTTTATAAAAGTTGTTTGACCTTTGAGAAACACGGGAAATGTAACAGGACGGGGGGGAAAAAAAACTCCACACGGTTTCTCTCCCACCCTTCCAGAACCATCTTCTCCAAAGGCCCTTAGCTCAGACCACCTGCTGTACTCAACTGTCTTTGGATGGATGGACTTCTGTCTCCTAACAACAAAAATGTTCCACGAATCTCCCGCATGAGAGACTTGCAGGATAATGTTGTCCTTAGCAGCTATATACTTGGCATAAGATGGCATGTTTACCTAACAGCTTGCTATGTGCTTAAAATGTGAAGTTCCTTTTCATGGCTGTTTGTTTCTGTTGGACTGTATGTGTTAAAAATAATATAAGGTCAAATTCCATAGGAAAGCATGGTTCTGATTGAATTTCCAGTTCCAAAAACTTGGACCTAAGCCAGCAAGATCTGGGAATATGGCAACGATAGTCTTCCTTACACTGCAGCTCTCAAGAGTGACTACTTAGGTTGATTAACTAGTGGTGAGGATAGGTTTGGAAAGGTATTTCAACCAGACTAATTAGCAAGCAGTCAGATGTGACGGAAAAGTGGGTAAAATATATGCCACTTCTGGAAGAGAGCTAAAAGAACACACTGGAAAAGATGGAAATAAGCAAGATATGTGCTGGAGCCATAGTAAGGAAAGTTTGCTTCACTGCAAGCCTTGTGCTGCTTAAAAATATAAGAGCTCTTAAACATGATTTGAGTTAAACTAAAAGAGCCCTAAATATATGTTTCAGCTATGTAATCTTTGATGCAATTATTATAGGTAATGTTGCCTTTAAGCCTATTTTAGAGTGCAAATTAAGATATGAAATCTGTTAAAAAGAAAAAGAAAAAGAAAAGAAAAGAGCCGGGTGCAGTAGTGCACACCTCTAATAACAGTGACTCAGGAGGCTTAGGCTGGAGGATGGCAAGTTCAAAGCCAATCTCAGCAATTTGGCAAGACTGTCTCAAAATTTAAAAAGGGTTAGGGATGTGGTCAGTGGTTAAGTGCTCCTCCTGAGTTCAATCCCTAGTATAAATAAAAAATAAATAAATAAATAGGAACAGTCTGATGTCTTTCAAATTGCATTAGTCTAAATTTAAGCTGTGAAAGGATTGGTTTCCTATCTCTTCAATGTGCTTTGTAAAATACCCTGCAAAACATTTGTATTCATACTGACGCTTTTGGAATTAACGAGGCTATTAGACAAACATTCTGCCCAAGAATACCACCCTTGTAAAACAGATTGTGATTGTAAAGATGGCGACTCCTCTTACATGGCTCAAACAATTGAAATTCTAACTGTTGCTTGATCAGCCTCCTCCTCAATTTCTCTCCACTAGATTTGGTTTCTGACTTACATTTCAGTCATCTGCCTGGAATGCTTTTCTTGTCTTTTTTTTTTTTTTTTTTTGACTGGTGCTGGGGATTGAACCCAGGGCCTATGTGCTTGTGAGACAGGCATTCTACCAACTGAGCTATATCCCCAGCCCCTTCTTGCAATTTTTTTTAAGCTTAATGAAATCCTATTCATTTTTCAAGGTATAGATTAAATATTATCCCCTATAGAAAAATCTTCTCCATTCCTCACCCTCCAATGTTCCCAGACAGTAGTCCCCCTAGTTTATGGATCCATAGTTCCTAGAACTGCATCTATTAATAGCACTTGTCAAATTACATCAAGTGTACTATGAATTCCTCATTCTGTCAAACTAATTATTAGGTTTTTTTTTTTTCTGGGTAATGGGGATTGAATCCAAGGGCGTTTAACCACTGAGTCACATCCCCAGCCCTTTTTTGTATTTTATTTAGAGAAAGGGTTTCACTGAGTTGCTTAATGCCTCACTTTTGCTGAGGCTGGCTTTGAACTCTTGATCCTCCTGCCTCAGCTTCCCCAGCTGCAGGGATTATAGGTATGTTCCATTGCACCTGGCAAATTATCAGCTTCTTTTTTTTTTTTTTTTTAGTTTTTGATGGACCTTTATTTTTTAATTTATTCATACATGCTGAGGATCGAACCCATACATGCTTGCTGGGCAAGCACTCTACCACTGAGCTACAACCCCAGCCCCAATTATCAGCTTCTTGAGGGCAGAAAGCATCTTATTTATCTTAGAACATCTATCTCCTTCCCAATTTAAGAAATTAAAATAAAGTCTTATACATATTTGGAACTTGAATGCCTTTTGAAACCAAAAGATCTTCAAAATATAAAATTTTCTCTGGGGCAAAAAAAAAAAAAAGTATTTTTCCAGACATTCTGCTGCTTTATCATTGAACTAAACCCCTATGCTTCCACATTCTCCAGATTGTGGATATGCACTCTCCTGCTCCTTGTATCTGCACGTGTTTATCAATTTTTCTCATTATGGGATTGAACATGTTACTTTTAATCCATTTATTTATTCAGAAAGTATCATTGACTATGAATCATGGCACTGCTGACATTTTCACCAACACTCACTCATCATTTGCTTAAAATGTTAGTAAATAGTGATACCAACTGCTACCATCATTTGTTTAGCATTTGACAGTTTACAAAACACTTCTGCAGCTGCTATTCACCAGCTCTCTCCAAAATGTATAAAGTGGATATTATTATTATTATCATCATCTCAACTTTTTGGCTTTCCTTAGATTACCAGCTAACTTCACCAGAGAATGCTTTTATTTAAACCATGTTGAATTATGGCATTTAAGATCTCTAAGGGACATTAAAGCTCAAGTCCCACCCCTTCCTCTTACACATGAGTAACCCGGATGGTCTCATCTTACAGGTGCTTACAATGAGGTCTGGACAGGCAAAGTGACTACTCTGTCACATATGCTTTATAAATGGCAGAGGCTACACTGGAACAGAATTTGTCTTAGTCCTAATTCAGTGTTCCAGCTACTACCTATTATAGCTTCTAGGACACAACATTTGAGTATATTGCCTCCCCAATTTTTTTTTTTTTTTTTTTTTTCTGAGAATTTAACCCAGGGTGCTTACCACGAACCTTTTTTAGTTTTTATTTTGAGACAGGGCCTCATTCAGTGGCTGTAGCTGGCCTTGAGCTTGCTATCCTCCTGTCTCAGCCTCCTGAGTCTCTTGGATTTCAGGCATGCAGGTTACAGAGAAATTCTATTTATTCATTTTTTTGGAAGGATCAGTTCTGGCACAGTTTTGCAAATCTCTTTGCTCTTGTCATAATCTTCCTGTGATTTGCATGTTCTCTTTCTCCTGCTTTCTTCACTCTCACTATCTGAAATGGAACTTGTGTGTACCTATACCATGCATAATGATGTTTTCTATACAGTTTTCTCTGTGGAAGATTGTTATCTGTTTAGCTCATTCATTTCGTTTTTTAAAATTTCCTAATTTCTTAGGCTTTAAGTTTTTGTTTTTAATAATCAGAAAGCTAGCTGGACAGTTTTATAGCATTTACCAATGGTCCAAAGGAATATCTGGGTAATGCAATTATGGGGGCTTCATTGCCCAGTACAGTTCCTTTGCCAAGAACTCAGAATTTTAAATTGGAATGAATTCATAGATACTTGGTAGCTCCATTGTTTTACAAACAGGGAAAATGAACTCCAGTGAAAAGAAACTTGCTTAAAATGATATAACCAGATCCAATTCCAGGACTCTAACCATAGTCTTTCCACTGTGTTCTACTACTTCTTGTCTGGAAGTTAGAAAAGATCTCTGAACAAGGCCTGGGCATTGGCTGAAAACAGACTGCAGAAACCAGAGAGTTTATGGTGATGAGGTCCTCAAACTTGATAATCCTAGCTTGACAAAATTTTAAATAATTTGAGAATTCTGGTTATAAAAATTGCGACCTTCATTTGCAACTAAACCTGGAGATGTCTTCTGAAGACCCCAACAAACTTCATCTCCTATTCCAAGTTACCAGTTATTTGGAAATGTAATTTTTCTCTTAAGGAAAAATCATCTTTTTGTGACAATTTTTTTAACACTTTATGCAATTTTATCTTTAAATGCAAGCCCTGTTATTCCTTTCTTGGTACATTCTCGGGAAATACTGATAGTGCCTTAACTAAACTCACTGAACTTAAAAATACCGTGTGAACCTTTTGTAATTTATTAACAAGACTTGAGCGTAGAGTCTGATTTTTGTGAAATTTGGTTCTGTGGGACAGAGTCATTTGCCTTGATTTAGGATACCTTGATTCAGGCTGAAACTTTCCAGATTTGAGAGTGTTCACATTTTCATAGCCTAATTGTAAATCATCTTTCATTGAGAAGATTTAAAGACAGACTCAAGACCTAAATCTTTCCAGCCACCTTCCTGATGAGGAAAACCCTCTTGATGAGCCTTGTTAGGGTTTTTCCTAATGGATTAGAACAAACAGTTTGATAATGTTCAAATAGAACAAATACCAGCACAAGCGAAACAACGTTTTCTTCTAAGAGTTAAATGTAAAATCAGATGTCATTATAGGGCATTTGGAAGATGTTTTAAAGCATCTAGCCCAAGCAGGCCAAACCGCCTCACTGTAATGGGCAGCAAATCAAAACCAGAGTGGTAGGCTTGTTGTTCTCCTATTTGTTTTGCTTCATTCTACTTGATTATTTTGGCAAAGCCAAGCTGAAACGGCAGTGCTCTGAAGTTCTGTAAATTTAAGCTTTTAATTAGGTAAAAGACTCTTTTGCAGTTCTTGTCGAGGGCTCATTTTGTGCTTGGAATGCTTTAGTCCATGCTTTGGTATGTTTTGAAAAGGGCTGTGGTACCCTGAGCTGACTCCCTCAGTAGCCACGACAACCCTCCCTGGATCTCTTCTGAGTTTTATCTGCTCGGGTGGAGCCCGTAGCCTGATGCCTTAGAACATCTCTGGGATGTTCTGTACATGTACGCTGCTAAGGAAATACTGAAGTCTGCCTACAGTTGACTCTGATGAAAAGTCTTCTGTTTAAAAATTATTTGTAAATTTTTAAAAAGTTTTAAAATTGGAACTACCCATAAAGGGTCGATTTTTCTCAGAAGAGAGTATTTTCCACCTGACTTTTGCACTAGTATTTTCTCAAATGTTTAACTGATTTGCATGTGTCTTTCTATGGTTTTAACCAAAAAACTTCTAACATAAGGTAAAAGCAGTTATCAAATGATGGTACCAAGACTGTATGTGTGTGTGTGTGTGTGTGTGTGTGTGTGTAAGAAAAAGAAATTTTATGATCTTTAAATTTATATTTTTTCATTTGGATAAAATGATCTTTACATAATATTCTCATAGAATAGCACTCTAAGAAGGTTTGAGTCTGCCCTATAAGGAATTCATTTACACAATGCAAAGTTCAAGCAGGAAGTCCTGATTAGAATCAAATAGTGTGTGTGTGTGTGTGTGTGTGTGTGTGTGTATGTAAACAAAGTCACTTGTAGTATTTTTTATTAAAGGAATTCTCTAAATTACCTTCCTTCTGAAATAGCAAATATATTGTTTATTAGTAACTTCAGTTAGAGAATACTCTTATTTCCATTTAGAATCTGGTCTGCTTTTTTGGGGGGGGGCGGGGAGGCCTGGAATATAACATTTATTTACCTGATATAAAAAGCAGCCATTCTTAGGAAAGTGAATCCTAAATTATCTATGTCAATATTCAGATATTAAAAGTCTACGGAAAAAAAAAATCGCCACCCATGCTGATCTTGCTTGCTCACTGAAACAGGTGTCTGAATTGATTTGTGAGCTTTGGTGTTATTTTCGTCAGTGTTCAATTTCCTGCTGCGCAGATGCACTTAGTGTTATGAGATTTATGTGATTAAGTGTGCGGAATGACAAACAAGGTTGTCTGCTGCTCATCTTCCCTCTTTAGTCAACTAATCACCTTTGGATTCTGGGCTCTGTCAATGAGAGATCCCTCGCACTAGTAAGCCGCATTTATCAACCCAAACATTTGATCTGCACGTGACTGCGTTAGTCGGAAGACGGTCCACCATGGAAGTTACAGTTGGGATCCCGGATGGCATTTTATAATCCCAGGTTGCAGGTAGTTTCCTTAGTGAACATAAGCATCTTTCCTCCTGGTCATGTGGCCACCACGACTGCTCATATGCATCTTCTCATAACAACAAGGTTACCTAGAATTCAGAAATCACCTGTTCATAGAAGCAGAACATCCACAGTAAAAGGCTTGTGGCTTGAACAAAAGCATCCTGACACCAGAACTGGAGTTGACATATCTCTGGCACCTGCAGGGCTGTCATCCTAGCGTCTTAGTGATCATAATGACTGTGATTTCCATAACACTCTCTTAAGGCAGTATGCCAAGTGTTTTATGCTTTTTATTTCCTCCCTTTGAGATACCACCCAGAATTGTTCTTTGGAGTATCCTGGTGGGGAAACAAGCACTGTATTTTGAGAACTTGTCCTAGGTCCTTCAGATACTCAGCAGCATCATAAGCAAAGTGCAGTTCCCTGAGCTGATTGCTCGTCCTTCACCCACTATGCCTTCAATTAGATGTCAGCTCCCCCTTTGCTGTGCACAGGGAAAAGCAGCCATGACTTTCCCACTTCACCCCAAGCTTCAATTTGTAATAGGTCTCTGTGTGTGGTTTGACATATCTTTTTTTTTTTTTAGCAACAATAGCAACAAAAATTATAAAAGAATGACCTACCTCTGAGTCCTCAAAGATGAGGTGTGGGAGCTACTGGACTTTGCCCAGAGTGCCTGAATGTATGTGTTGCATTCTGTGAATGTGATTGGATAATGTTAAAGAAGATGTGAGGTGCCTTTATATTGGGGGCTTCGGTTTCTCTTGTTTAAAATGTTCATAAGATCTTTTCCTTCGCTAGCCCCTGTACCAAACCTCACAATTCACATGTGCCTGTGGGAGCTGGCTAACCTCTTTTGTTTTCTTATACAAAACAGATTATGCCTGAGGTACTCTATGTCTAGTCATGTCGTCTAACACCCAGTTCCTTTTGTCAGGATCTACCCTGACCTGAGTGATTTGCTTTGTCAAAAATATAATCCGATGAAAGCAGGAATTTGGTTTGACTCCCATTTGGCTTAAATCTATGTTGTTGATAAAGGACTCCACATAAGTTTCTTTCTAAACACAGACAAGTGGGTGTGGTGTCACATACCTGTAATCCCAGCTACTTGGGAGGCTGAGGTGGGAGAATCACAAGTTCAAGGCCAGCTTCAGCAAATTGGCAAGAATAAAAAAAATGTTTGGGGTGCAACTTCGTGGTAGAGTACCCCCTGGTTCAATCCCCAGTACTAAACCAAACAAAATCGAATACTGTCTCTCACTTTGAATTGATTATTTTAAATGTATTCTACATAAAAGGAAGGGAAAAGAAGGGAAGGGAAACTTAATTTTGTGCCAGTCTCTGTCTTATATGTTGCTTAAAACCTTCAAGAAAAGCTGGGCCCGGTGGCACATGCCTATAATTCCAGCAGCTTGAGAGGCTGAGGCAGGAGAATTGCAAGTTCAAAGCCAGCCTCAGCAATTTAGTGAGATCCTAAGCAGTTTAGTGAGACTCTGTCTTAAAATGAAACAATAACAGGGGCTAGGGATGTGGCTCAGTGGTTAAGTGCCCCTGATTTCAACCCCTGGTACCAAAAAAACAAAACAAAACAAAACAAAATTGAGATAAGCATTATCTCTTCCCACCCCATTTGAGCAGAGAAGAAATGAGGATCAGAGAAGTTAAGTAATGTGAACAAGTACCTTAGTAATAAACTAATAAATAGCAGAGCCCAATTCAAGCTCTAGGATGTCTGATCGTTATTAGTCAAACTACCCCTGAAGTTCCACTTCTATTAATGAATATCATGGAAACACCCCTTAAGGGACTTGCTTATATATTGAGAGTTGTGCCCAGGCAGACATTAAAGTACCAAATAAATCTCCAACCCTGTAACTTGTGACACTTGCGAAAAGGTTCTCCTGAAGACCCCACTTCAAAAGTAATTTACCATCTTTGGAGGTAACTATGAGGAAATCCAAAGGAAAATTTTCATCCTCTGCTCAAGGGCTTGGCAGAATCAAACATATTTTGGATTCAGGCTTTGTGGGAGTGTAAATTGCAAGAGAACCTAGTGCTCTTAGCAACACTTCAGAATCTGGGCAGACCAAAAAAAAAAAAAAAAGTTATTTGGAAAAGGGAATATTTCTATTGGCCATTTTGCATTTTAAGCACTAACCATTGCATAGAGGCAGAGGTTGGACAGATGAAACACTCCCTTTTCTAAAGGGATCTAAACATAGGTGGAGGGGCATTATATGATAGATCACTTCCAGCTCTTACCATCTGTGGGTTAAAATTCTGTAAATGTTCAATTGCCTTGTAATTGTGGGGAAAAACAAAAACAAAACAACACACACACCAAAAAAAAGGAAAAAAGGAATCCGTGGGAAAACTGTAGTAGTCAGGCCCAATACAGACTCAAGCCAGAAGACAGCAACAGGATGAAGAAAAGCCCAGGAGGTAGGAGGAAATCTCAATCCTACCTTAGAAGCATTTCTTCGCAGGCTCCAGGGACACAAATATTGGTGTGCCTCTGAAAATAATTTCTGAACTTTGGGCAGGCTATAAATCACCTTTCCCTGGTTCATGTTCTTCTGAATATTTAATTGACAATGAAGCCATTCTCATTCTCAACAGTAGGGGTCCTCAGTACCTCAGTTCTTCAACTAAGATCCTGAAAAATGTTCCCACCACTGACTTCTTTGGCATTTATGGCTTCATGAGGACCTTTAGTCATTTTTATGGGTACAATTGTCTATTTTTATGTCATGAATAAATGAAAAAATTTAGTACTCATTGTTTGAGCTTGGCCTAAAATTTCACAATCTTTTTTAACAGTTGAAATAATGTGTCGAGAGTGAGTTGGCTCAGCTGTGGAATATTTGAAGAAATATATAAACCATTCTCTTACATTTTTGGAATAAAAAGACCATGAGAAAACATTTAGAGAAGATATTAAAGTTTCTCATGATGGAGAAAAACAATGATCTCGATAAGTGGGAAGGTGGTCGGTTTTCAAAGAACTGCCAGCTGACTGAGTATATGCTGTGTTTAGAACCACGGAGCCATAGACACTTAGGGGTTTTCTTGTTTTGTTGTTCGTTTTTGTCCCAAGGGGATTTTATTTGAGTGTTCTGCCTGAAAACACAATTTACTAAGAACATCTCCACTCACCCATTCTTTTCATCAAAATCTGATATTGTCCTCAAGTCCTCCGTTACATTTTATGCACGAAATCACTAAATTTATTTTTCATTTTTATTTTTGGTACTGGGGATTGAACCCAGGGTGCTTTACCACTGAGCTACATCCCTAGCTCTTTTTATTTTTTATTCTGAGGTAAGTCTCACTAAATTGCTGAGGCTGGTCTTGAACTTGTGATTCTCCTGCCTCAGGCTCCCAAGCCTCTGGAAGGACAGGAGTGCACCACCACACCCAGATGAACAGATTTTATGGATTCTACCTCCTACACACGGTTTGTGCCATTCCCCATCTCTCTAGCTGCTGCTGCCCTAGTTGGGGTCCTTGACTATTGCCACTGCCTTCTAACCAGTCTTCTAATTTTAATCTCATTTCTCTCCAATGCATATTTTGTAAATATACATCACTATTTACATATTTACCCAAATCACCTTTCCAAACTGCCGTTTTTTCTGCCTGATACTTCTAGTAGTTTGTCATCACCACTGACTGAAGCACAAACTTCTTAGCAGAGCCTGAAAGCTCCAGTCCAGGACTCCCCGTATTATGCTAGCTACTTCTCCTGCGGGACCAGGCATTGTCAGTGGTCGGGAGTGTGGGTGGGGTGGATGTGAGGGGAGTTCAGTTTTGCTCATATGGACATTTGGCAATGTTTGGCTACATTTTTTATTGTTATGATGGGGTAGGCGGAGTTATTACTAGCTTCTATTGGGGAGAAAGTAGAGATGCTGCTAAACATCCTATAATACCCAGGACAACCTCCCATAACAACGAAATATCCAGTTAAAATGTCAGCAGTAAGCTGAAAAATTTTGTGACAAACTGTAAACTTGTATCTTTTTTCAACTTTGGATCCTCAGGACCCAGAATGATGTCAAGCAAAAATCAGGCACTAAACACTGATTGAATGAGAGAGAAGTTCCTAGGATTCTCTGAAGGGAATTCAGCCAAGGACAGAAAAATAAGATTCTTTGGGAAAATAACCAGAGCCCAAATTCAACCACATTCAAAAGTATAATTTGAAATTTTTCAATTTCCTTGAGAATGGATAGGGATTCGATTAAAATTGTGATCTGATTACATGCATACTCCTCCTCCTAAAAAGTTACAGAATGTCACCATCATGACATTAAAATCAAGAAAAAGGGATTAGGGATGTGGCTAAGTGGTAAAGAGCTTGCCCAGCATGCATGATGGACTGGTTTCAATCCCCAGCACATGAAAGGAAGGAAGGAAGGAAGGAAGGAAGGAAGGAAGGAAGGAAGGAAGGAAGATTTTGAAGATCTTCTGAACTGAAAAAGATAGCATAGAAGGCTGAGAGGCTTGAAGGGAGGAAATCACTGAAGAAAATTTCCTAAAGGAAGACAGAAGCAAGCCTTCCCATTAAAAGGGCATATATCTCATGGACTCACATCAGTATACTGAGGAAAAACAAATAATATAAAAACAAAACTAAACATATCACATTGGCATTATGTATCTCCTTGCTAAGACTAGAAACCAAAATTATATTGAGAGGAAATAATATCTATATAATGAGGGAAATTATTTTAAAACTAAAATCTAATTTCCAGGCAAATTAACATTTAAGTAGTGGGGTAAAATTAAGACATTTTCAGACACAACAAGACTTGAAAGCTTCTCACCCACAAACCTTGTCTTTAGAGAATTATCAAAAGATGCAGCCCAACTAATCCCCTGCCAAAACCAAACCATAAAAAAAAAAAAAAAAAAAAACCACACAAAAAACCAAAAAACAAAAACAAAACAAAACAACAACAACATAAAGCACAATTCAGAGGAATGTAAGAGACAGAAAACAAATGATGAGCAAAGAAATAAAACCTAAAATAAATCTGATGATATTCATGTATAATGAAAAACAATTAATGACAATTTGGAACTAAATGACCAGACGATTTCAACTGGGGAAATAGGAGATGAAAGATGAGGATAGGAGGAAGGGAATGAATGCTTGATAAGATTCTTATTGTGCAGGGAGCAAAAGGTGTGTGGATATATATGTGAATACAGAAAAAATTAAAAAACAGTGTTAGAAATGTCTAAATAGGGCTCAGCTATGGTTCAGTGGCAGGGGGTGTGCCTCGCATGTGTGAGGCCTTGGTTTCCATCCTCAGCACTCTTTTTCTTTAAAAGAGAAAAGTAACAATTAGAAAAGTAGAATATATAGTTTTGACAACAATATAGGGAGAAAGGGGAGCTAAAACAAACAAGCAAAAGACAAAAAGAAACAATCAGGGCTGGGGATATAGCTCAGTTGGTAGAGCGCCTGCCTCGCAAGCACAAGGCCCTGGGTTCAATCCCCAGCACCACCACCAAAAAAAAAAAAAAAAGAAACAATCAGAAGTTATAATAGATAGAAAACATAAAAATAAGGTGGAATGATTCAGTCTAAATATACAGTATTTACAATAAATGTAAATAGGTTAATGTAAATGTAATATAAACAGATTCTGTCTCAAACTAAAAAATAAAAGGGGCCAGGGATATATGGCTCAGTGGTTAAGCACCTCTGAATTCAATCCCAGGTACCAAAAAAAAAAAAAAAGGAAAAGAAAAACAAAGCAAATATTAGTTTCAGTCAAAAAGGTAAAAAAGGCCAAAAAAAGTTTTTCATTTTGATAAAAAGCACAATCCACCAAGGAGAGATAAGGATTTGGAACTTTTATGAACTAGAACATATTTTTGAAATACACAGTATTGATAAAAATTGATAGAAATAACAAGAAGTTGACAAACTTCTCTCTGATATCATGTAATCAAGCCCCCCCCCACACAAAGATAGAACTTAAATTATCAATCAATCAAGTCCAATCTAGAAGATACACATAAAACATACCCAACAAAGACAGATATACATTTATTTTTAACAGTTATGGAAAATTTTCAAAATTTAACCATGTATTAAATTACAAAGGCAATTTTAGCTAATGTCAGAAAAACAGAAATCTTACATGTCATAAATTTCTGACCACGATTCAATAAAACCAGTGATTCATAATTAACAGTTAAACATACCCCCCAAATCTCTTTGCAAGAAAAATTAAATATCCACAAAGATACTGTATGAAATTACAAACTATTTGGATGTGAAAACTAACAAAAACAACAACATGAAACTCTAGTAGATGTAGACAAAGTGATATTGATAGAAAACGTTAGCACTTCATTAGAAAATAAGATTTTAGAAAAATCAAAAATTAATTGATAGCCAGGCGCGGTGGCGCACACCTGTAATCCCAGCACTTGGGAGGCTGAGGCAGGAGGATCACAAGTTCAAAGCCAGACTCAGCAATTTAGTGAGGCCCTAAGCAACTCAGTGAGACCCTGTCTCTAAATAAAATACAAAATAGGGCTGGGGATGTGGCTCAGTGGTGGAGTGCCCCTGGGTTCAATCCCCAGCACCAAAAAAAAAAAAAAAAAAAATTTAATTGATAAATCATTTGACTCAGAAAACCGGGGGCGGGGTGGGGGGTGGATTTAAAGTTATAAAAGGAAGAAAGAATCACTTGAAAGCAGAAATTAATGGAAAAATCAAACTATTGATCCAATTAATAAAAACAAGTAACACATCTTTTTAAGACCAACATACAGAGCTAGGGATGTATCTTAGTAGTACAGCACTTGCCTAGCATGTGAGGAGTTAATGGGTTTGATGCCTAGCACTGAAAAAAAGAAAAGGAAAGAAAGGTCAATATATGAAGCTCTTACAAATCCAATCAAAAAGAAAGGAAAAAGAAACAAAAATAAACATGGGAAGAGATTTAAAGTTGTTTAAATGCCAACATACCAATAAATTTGAAAATCTAGATGAAGTGAAGAATAACTTTAAAAAAAATTATTCCAGAAGAGAAATAATTTTCTACATCAGAGTAATACAAGAAATTTTAAGAACTAAGTGAAAACTACACAAAGAAATCTTCCTCTAAAAAAGGTGTCAAGCCTAGTTTTTTACAGATGAATTCTACAAAACCTTGAGGAAAAATTGCTTTTATTAATAGATTAAAATACTTCAGAGCACAGAGTGAGCAAAGTTCTCGCCATGACATTTGTCAAAACCAAACCTAGACAAGGGTAGCCTACACTTAGATATGAGTCATTTATGGAAGAGTCAACCATTTACATAGGATATTCACCAGTCCAGTGACATATTGACAAATAAATGCATTACGTCCAACTAGAATATATGTCCGGAATGCAAAGATGGTTCAATATGCTATAAAATATCAAATTGAGAAAAAAAGTAATTTTAATAGTACCCACCTCTGAGCTGGGCACAGTAGCCCAGACCTGTAATTCCAGCAGATCGGGAGGCTGAGGCACTAGGATCTTGGGTTCAAAGCCAACTTCAGCAAAAGTGAGGTGCTAAAGCTACTCAGTGAGACCCTCTCTCTAAATAAAATACAAAACAGGACTGGGGGTGTGGCTCAGTGGCCGAGTGCCCCTGAGTTCAATCCCTGTTATTCCCCCCCAAAAATAGCACCCACTGCTGAAGAGAAAATTTAACAAAAATATCAGCATCCATTCATCATTAAGTAAACAAAAAACCCAATCAATTTTAGTAAATTAGCCTTAACTTGGTAAAGTTTATCAGATAACCATGGCAAACATACAAGCATTCACTTCAAAATCTGAAGCAAGACAGGATGCCCACTCTAACTACTTCTTACTATATTAAACTGAAAATCAATTTAATGTGTAAAGGAAATGAGGGACCAGGCACAGTGGCACATGCCTGAAATCTCAGCTACTCCAGAGGCTGAGGCAGGAGGATTGCAAGGTCAAGGCCAGCCTCAGTAACTTAGGGAGACCTTGTCTTTGAACAGGGTTGGATGTATAGCTTGGTGGCAAAATGCCTCTGGATTCAATCCTCAGTACCAAATCAAAAAATAATAAGAAAATGAGAATAATAAATATCAGAAATGGAAACAAAAATGCCATTGTTTGTAGACCATGTGAGAGTCTAATTAAAAAATCAACAGCTCTAAGAACGAATAAAAGATTTTTTGCCAAGGAGCTGCAATGGTTTAATTGTGTCCCCAAAGTTCATGTGGTAGAAAGAATGTGGAAAGGTGAGTTCTTTAGGAGGTATTAGGTCATAAGGGTGTGCCATTATATGAAGTGGGTCCCTTTTGAAAGGATGGATTTGTCCCCATTCCCTCTCTTTCCCCGCCATGATGCCCTCCATTATGTTGTGACATAGCAAGAAGGTCCTCACTAGATGTGTCCCCTTAATCTTGGACTTTTCAGCCTCCAGAACCAAGAGTTGAAATAATTTCTGTTCATCATAAATGAGTGCATGGTATTTTGTTACAGCATAATAGAACCAATTAAGATAGTAGCTAACTAAATGTTAGTGCAACACAATTGATAGATTTTTTTTTTCTTTTTTGAGGTACTGTGGATTGAACCCAGGGGCACCTTATCACATCCCCAGCCCAACCTCTCTGCTATCCCCACCACTGCTTTTTCTTTTTTTCTTTTAATTTTGAAACAGGATATTTCTAAGTTGTCCAGGTTGGCCTCAAATTTGCAATCCTCCTGCCTCAGCCTCCTGAGTAGCTGGGATTAGAAATGCATCCCCACGCCCAGTGATAAATTTCTTTTATCTCAGAATTGCATGAATTATATAAATTTTTAGAAACCCAATCAACAAGAAATATGTATTACCTGTATGAAGTGAACTACTGAACTTCAGTGAAAGTCATAAAAAGAGGAATCAACGGAGATATATACCACTGTTTTTGAAATGAAAGACTCAGCATTATAAGGATGTCAATTCTCAAATTAGTCATACATTTAATACAATCTCAAATAAAATCCCAGTAAATATTTTCATGGCATTGATAAGCTGACTATTAATTCTTTGTTGAAAAGAAACTGAATGAGACCATAAGAGAAAATACTTGATAAAGAGCATGGAGGAGGAAATTGCCTTTCCACATCTGAAAACTTACCATAAAGCTATGATAATAAAAGCTTCACTTAAAAGAATAGAAATTTTAGCTGGTTGCAGTGGTGTATTCCTGTAATTGTAGAGACTCAGGAGGCTGAGGCAGGAGAATCACAAATTCAAGGCCAGCCTCAGTAACGTAAGGAGACTCTGTCTCAAAATAGAAAGGGCTGGGGATGTAGTTCAGTGATAGAGTGCCCCTGAGTTCAATCCCTAGTACACCCTCCCCCCCCCACACACACAAACACACACACCGAGAATATAATCGTATAATATCTATTTTCAGAACAAAATGGAATTACACTAGAAGTTAATAACAGCAAGATAGATGGATTATACCAAAATAGTTGGATATTAAACAGCATGCTTTTCTTTTTTTTTTGAGGGTGGTACTAGGAATTGAACCCAGGGACACTCTATCACTGAGCTACATTCTCAGCCCTTTTTGAATTTTTGAAACAAGATCTCACAAAGTTGCTAAGGTTGTCCTCAAACTTGCAATCCCCTGCCTCAGCCTCCAGAGTCTCTGGGATTACAGGCACACACCAACACATCTAGCTAAACAATGCAATTCTAAATAATACGTGGATCAAAGGAGAAATCATAAGAGAAATTTTAAAATATTTTTAACTAAATGAAACTACACAACCTATCAAAATTTGTGTAATGCAGCAAAAGAAGTACTTAGTGGAATTTTATAACATTGAATGCATTTATTAGAAAATAAAAAAGATCTAAAATCAATCATCTAAGCTAGCAAAGTAGAAGCTAGAAAAAGAAGAACGAAGTAAATCCAATGTAGACAGAGAAAGACATATTAAACTTTAGGCCAGAAATTTAAAAAATTGAAAATGGGAACTCTGGAGAGAAAATGAAACCAAAATCTAGATCTTTGAAAGATAAAATCGATAAACCCCTGACCATGCCAACCAAGAAAAAAACAGAAAAGACAAAAATTACTAACATCAGAAATGAAAGGGAACATCATTGCAGACACTGTAGACATTATGAGGATAACAAAGGAATATTATGAATACTTCTATGCTAATAAATTTGATAACCTAGATGGAAAGGACCAATTCCTTATAAGATACAATCAG
Organism: Glaucomys volans; assembly: GCA_020662805.1. NCBI lineage: Eukaryota > Metazoa > Chordata > Mammalia > Rodentia > Sciuridae > Glaucomys > Glaucomys volans. The sequence goes on from JAJEJO010000134.1 coordinate 1,066,782, forward strand.
AAAACTCACATAAGAAGAAATAGACATTCTAAGACAATCTGAATAGGCCTATATCCTTTAAAGAAATTGAATCAATATTTAATAACTTTCCAAAATAGAAAGCACCATGTTCAAATGGGTTCATGGGTGAATTCAACTACACATTTAGTGTGTTATTCAGCTTCTCATTACTATAACACATACCTGAGATAAATCAACCTGAAAGTAGGAAAGGTTTTATTTTGGCTCACAGTTTTGGAAGATTCAGTTCATGGTTGGTTGGCCCCATTGCTTTTGGGCCTGTGTTGGGCAGTACATGATGGTGGGTGGCATGGCAGAGGAAGCCTGTTCACCTCATGGCTGGGAAGGAAAGAAAGGAAAAGAAAGAGGCTGAAGTCCTATTATTCCCTTTAATAATAAAGGGAATTAGGGGTGTGCACCCTTTTAAGTGCACTTAAAAGGGTGCACACCCCTAATGACCCAAGGCCTCCTACGTGTGGCCTAGAACTTGTGATCCTCCTGCCTCAGCCTCTGAAGCACCTGGAATTACAGGTGAGCACCACTGCATCTGGCTGCTAACATACTTAATGGTGAGAAATTCAAACCTTTCCCATTAAGACTGGGAATAAGGCAAGGATGTCCCTTCTCACCACTGCTTTTCAATATTTAGCTGGAAGTCCTAGCTAATGCAATAAGAAAAGAAAAAGAAATAAAGGGTGTACAGATTAGGAGGGAAAAACAAAACAATCTTTGTTTGAAAATGACATTTTTATCAATGTAAAAAATCCAAAAGAATTGAGAAAAGACTCCTGGCACTAATAAGTGATTGTAACAAAGTTGCAGGATATAAAGTGAATATACAAAACTTAATCACTTTCCCATATACCAGCAATGAACAAGTGAATTTGAAATTTTAAATGCAATACTAAAAAGGCAGAAGGGCAAAAAAGGCAAGCCACAGAGAAAATATCTACCAAATCTCCTATATCTAATAAAGGAGCCTTATCCAAAGTATACAAAGAACTCGTCAAACGCAACAATAAGAAAACAACCGAAAATTTTTAAAAAGCCAAAGACCTTAACAGGCATCACACCAAAGATATACAGATGGCAGGTAAGCATATGAAAAGATGTTCTGCATAATATATCATCAGGGAAATGAAAATTAAAACAATCATGAGACAAATCACACACTATTAGAAGGCCAAAGTCCAGAAACTGACAATACCAAATGCTGGGGAGGACATGGAGTGAAAGGAACTCATCGACTGCTGGCAGGAATGCAAAATGATACAGACATCTGGGAGAAACTTTGGCAGTTTACTACAAAAATAAGCAAATTCTTAATCATGGGGTTCAGTAATTACTTCTTGGTATTTACCCAAATGAATTGCAAACTTACCTCCATACAAAATCTCTATACAGATACTTAGAACAGCCTTTTAAAATGGCACCATCTTGGAAGCAACCAAGATGTTCTTCAGCAGGTGAATCAATTGGTACATCTGTCTATTCAGTGCTTTATTTTATTTTATTTTATTTTTATTTTGGAACCAGGGATTGAACTCAGGGACACTTGGCCACTGAGCCACATCCCCAGCCCTATTTTGTATTTTATTTAGAGACAGGGTCTCACTGAGTTGCTTAGGGCCTCGCTAAGTTGCTGACGCTGGTTTTGAACTCGAGATCCTCCTGCCTCAGCCTCCCAAGTCGCTTGGATTACAGGCGTGCGCCACCGCGCCCGGCTTCTATTCAGTGCTTTAGAAAAGTAAACTATCCAGCCATCAGAAGATATTAGGAAATTTCAATGCATATTACTAAGTGACAGAGGCCAGTCTGAAAAGGCTACATCCTACAGGGCATCCTGGAAAAGACAAAACTGTAGAGAGAGTAGAAACATCAGTGGTTGCCAGGGGTTAAGGGAGAGATGAACAGGTAAAGCAGAAGATTTTTAGGCAGTGGAACTATTCTATCTGATACCAGAATGGCACATGCACATCATTATACATTTATCCAAACTCTAAGAACAAACAATACTGAGAGTGATTCACTAAATGTAAACTGTGGACTGGGTGATAGTGATGCTATCTGTGTGGATTTTTCATAGGTATCATGCTGGTGGGGGCTATTGACTGCCTTTCTAAAAAGTTTTTTTTTACTTGTAGATGGACACAGTACCTTTATATTATTTACTATTTTTATGTGGCACTGAGAATCAAACCCAGTGTCTCACACGAGCTAGGTGAGTGCTGAGAGTACACACACATGTACACACACTCATCTATAGAAGATATAAATATAGAGAAAAATGGTCAGGAAAGACATACTGAACTATTACTAGTTATACATGGAAAAGGAGTAGAATTGGGGTTAGGGATGGGAAGGAAGGGCTTTTAATGATTTTGCTATCTACTTAAGTATTTTAAAAAGTTTTTGGAGAGGGCTAGGTGTGTAGCTCTGTGGTAAAGAATTTGCCTCAGATGCACAAAGCCCTCAGTTTGATCCCCAGCACTGCAAACAAACCACCCGCCATCAACGACAACGACAACAACAACAATGAAGAATATATTTCTTCTATAAATAATCTAAAAATTACATGTTTGAAACTTTACCCTTGTCGTGAAAGCAATACATGTTTATTTTAGACAATTCAGAGAAAGAAAATAAGGAAGTGAAAATTAGTCTGTAACCCAGAAACAACCACTATTAACATTTTAATGGGTGGGCTACCAATTTTTTCTCACATATATGCATTTGTTTAAAAATACAAATGATATTGTGTATTGTGACCATCTTCCCTAACATAAGAATATTTGGTATGCAACGTCCTTTTAAAAAGGGTATATAGCCTGGCGAGGTGGCGCACGCCTGTAATCCCAGCACTCGGGAGGCTGAGGCAGGAGGATCGCGAGTTCAAAGCCAGCCTCAGCAACTTAGCGAGGCCCTAAGCAACTCAGTGAGACCCTGTCTCTAAATAAAATACAAAATAGGGCTGTGGATGTGGCTCAGTGGTGGAGTGCCCCTGGGTTCAATCCCCAGTAACCAACCCCCCCCCCCAAAAAAAAGATTTGTAGGGCTGGGATGTAACTTAGTGGTTGAGTACTACATAACTTGCTGAAGGACCTGGGTTTGATCCCTAAGACTGCAAAAAGGAAAAAGAAAAAGAAGGATAAGTTGTTCAATAAATACCAGGCATGCAATTATAAGTAAAAGTATAAAGGATTTAATCAATAGTCTGTTGTACTTTTAGATTTTTTTCTATTACTTCACTATGAGGCCTAATGTGAATTATCTGTATTTGTTCTTATTGTGATTATTTCTTGAGAACTAGATTCCTAAGTTGCTAGAATTACCATTGCTGAGCCAGGATAATGTGCATTTCTAGAACTCTGGTATTTATTTCCAAAAATACTTGAAAAAACTACTATTTAATGTCCACCAGTGGCACATGAGAGCACCAGTTACCCAGTGTTCCAGCCAACAATAGATATTATGATTTTTTAAAACTTGAATTTGATAAGTACAATCGGGCATTTTGTTTTTATTTATATTTATCAATTCTTTGATTATGAATGAAGTTTAAATTAGGTATATTAACCCTCTGACAATATGTTGCAAACACACATAAACTTTCTAGCTCCCAAACCATAAACTGAGATTATATTTAATTGTCTTTAGGGGTCACAGAACTATTAGATGCTTAAACAAGCATGTATTCTATATTTTGTGTGTGTATATGAAATACATCACAGTACATACCAAAAATAACATTACCATCTTGTGATTTACTTACATATTTTCTTATGGGAAAATTAATTTATTTTCAATCAATTAATGATGATTTAAAAATTAAAATGTTTTCTGGAAAACTCCATTCTTTGAGAGAAAGCTTGCTTTATGAGAGATTAAAATCTGCTTTAGACTTTTACGTGGATTAAGTTTTAAATTAACATAGAAGAATAACAATATGAATCAATTTGATCAAAGAAAAAGTGTCACTAATTATTTAAACAAGACACTTACAACGGGGATTTAAAGGCAAAGAAGCGGATTTCCCTTGCATGTGGATCAAATCAGAAGTATCCCATAATTGACTCTTTACAAGACCCTGCTTTAGTATAATGGACTAGATATTAAAGCTCTGAGTATTTAAAGCTAGTTTCCGTCTTTCTCTAAATGGAGGCCGGCCACTAAGAGCTATTTTACAAGTCTGACACATTAGCTGCATCACAGGGAAATCCACCAGCTCTGCTTCTATGGTCCGGAATTTCAAGTGCTTTCAATAGTTAAATGGTGTGAAATGGGTAACATTGAACCTGTGAGAAGCAATGAGCGTCTTAAAAAATAAATTCCAGATGGGAAAGTTGATGGGAAGGGATATAGATACTGTAATGGTTCTTTTCAATAAATTAATTCCAAAAGAGCCCATACAATTTTTTTTTTAATTTTTAGTTAACTTATTTGTGCATGACTTTGGAAAAAAAAAAAGTGCTCTTTCCTGTGTCTATTATTTAACATGGTTTGGAAACAAAGGGGTTTTGTAAACTCTTGCTGTCAGATCAAACACAAGAATAAGGATAAGAGGAGTCATAGAAGGAGTATTTTATAACTTTCCTAAGTCAAAAGGGTCAAGGCAGTACCACAGACCCTCCCTGTGTACTGTCTTAGACTAAATGACCTCTTCTTACTTTAGCTTTGCCCCCTACAGAATGGAATTTCTGGTACCTACCACTATGGTAATTTTTTAGGGAAATAGAATGTGTCTTAGTAATAATCCAAATGTTTTGATCTCATAGTGTCTTTAGGAGTTCACATACAAAATAAGTTTGGAGAAACATTACAGTACAGAGAGAAAAGAGTTTTAAGGTCCACCTACCTATCCATTCAAATCCCAAATCTGCCACTTAGTGCCGGTGTGACCTGGATCAGGCTGCTAAATCTCTCAGTGCCTCAGTTTCTTTGTTTATAAAATGAGGATAATGGTCATATCTTTAGGAATATTAAAAGGATTACATAATTTGCAAATTAGTAATTTCAAGTTGTTGATTACAGATTCAGGTATTACAAGTTGGCTGAAAACCCAGTGACTAGTTTGTAAGCCCTCAAAAATCATAGATGTTATTGTTCATATAAAGTGCCCGTTTGAATCGTTTCTTGTCATTTTTCTTTCCAGTAATCACGATATAAGACCAAGTGGTTCCAGAAAGAAATCCTATTCTGATGCCTAAATACTAGCCATTCTTTCCCTTGTATAGAATACAGAATATTGAAAAATATCTGCTTGTACGATCAGTTATAACAAATAGAGCCAAACCACATCCTCGAGTGGAACTTTGAATCCCACTTTGAGATTTTACCAGCCCCACTTCCTATAACCAACTTCTCTAAGACACCTCAGCCTTCCCTCAGAGCTTGGGGTGCACTGGCCCGTGTGCAGGGAAGCTCACTGTGCAACTGCCACAGGAACTACTAGTAAGTGAAAGGTGCTGGAAGAGTCAGGAAAGCAATGTGGCTCTGACTCCAGTTAAAGTTCTCTATATTTTCATTACCAACTCCATTTTTATGGGTTAGGTCTTGGCTTTAGTAAACTCCAGATTGAACGGATGCCTCAAATATACATCTGAGACCAGCATTTAGCCTAAAATAACAATCAAGTTGCCTGCAGATGCATTTTTTTTTTTAAATGGGGCATCGAGAAGCGCTTTTTTTCCCTCTTTCTTTCTTTCTTTTTTTAAATGTCAGGCATCAAGCAGTCTCACAAATCATTTTTACGTGGCTTCCTGGACCTTTGTTTTTAGCAAATCCCTTAACGGGAGATTGACTCATTTGTGTATTTCTTCAAAGGAAGGATTTTGCAGGTAGCTCTTCATGTGGCTGCTGCCTTCTAGGATTTGGGAGAAGGAGTTTTAAAAGAGGAGATCTGTTTATTTTGGGGAAGTCATTGTGGGTACCTGTGGCCATTAGCTCCGTGACTAAACTGCCGTCAGCGTCTGGGGTAAAGGGGGCTGGCTGTGTCCTCTGTAAACTCAGCCCCGGAGCTTTGAGGTCCCAGGACGGAGTCACCGCAGAACAGGGACGTCTCAGGACTCCATTAGCACTGTTAGTAAATGGACGTGGTCCCACGCTAACCTAAGAGCTGATTCTGTCTTACTTTACGCACAGGAATTCTGTCCTACCACGTCTGGTCTGGAAGGCTACACCATTCAAACAAAATGGAATTTTTTTTTTTTTTTTTGTCCCTCCATGTTGTGCTTTTGAAATAAAAAATCTATATGTAATTTAGGTGGCGTGTGCCTCTAACGAAGTTAAAACATAAGCAAATCTACTTAGCCAAAAAAACCAAATTTATTCTCATTTTATTAGGCAGGTGGTGTACACATTAGATGATTTCCCTCTCGAGTTTTACATTTATTTCATGTGTTTTTCTCCAAAGAACAGGAGTTATTCTGTCAAAAGTGGGGAGGTGAAACCTCGGTGAAAGGAATACTGCAAATTCTACCCTTTCAGCAGAAGTAATTTATAGTTTCATAATATTCCAGAGTTTCTCTTTGTCTTTCACATGACAATTTATGACCCAGGTATTTTTGTGTTTCCCCGACTCCTTGCTTCAAGCCTGAACAAATAAACTGAGTGCCTACAGGGTCTGTTTCCCAGGCTATTTTCCAGGTATCTTTTTTTTTTTTCTTTCTTCCTTTGACCTCACGTGGCATAAACTGAATTCTGCATTGCATTGTTTTAATCCAGAAGGCACAAAAATGTGAAACTTAGTGGGAATGAGTTTTGGGGTAGTTTCGCCTGCAATCATGCCTTAAAGTAATCCAACTATTAAAATCCAATATTCTAAGCATAGAAAAAAATATTCTTGGCTGCCCAGAAAAGAATATATATCTTTGGTATACCAAAAGAATGACTTTTTGAAAGACATTTGCCCTTGAGTTTAAAAAAAATTTTTATGAGATGCACAACATTGTGTAAAAAATAATGTAACCAACATCTAAGTGCCTGACTTAAGATGTTAAACATCAGTCATAAAATCAAAGCCCCTCTGCTTGCCCCCCTCCCCAGATGCATCCTTTAGATGGGGGAACCTGGTGCTGATCATTTCAGGGCATATCTGTGTATTTTACTATATGTATCCCTAAAACAATATGTAGAATTAATATTAATTTTAAAAATCTTTATATGAATATTATTACACTGTGTATATTCTTATGAAACTTGCTTTTCTCCTCCCCCTTTGGGTCTGAGATTTGCGCACATTGTCACAGTTAACTTTGACTCTGATTTTCACTGTGGTGTGGAATATACAACAATCTGTGGATGAACATCCTGTTGATGAACATTTAGTCTGTCTACTCTTTTTGCTACTATTAACATTGTTACTATGAAAAATCGTGTGCATATTTTTTGTGCACATGTACAAGCATTTCTCTAGAGCACACCCCCAAAGTGGAACCAGTGCACATTCACTTTTTCTGTTTATTATCAATGTACTCTCCAAAAGGATGGAACTGAATTACACCCCATGATCAGGTTCTGCTTCATTATCTCACCAACACTTAGCACTGCAAGACTTTTTAATTTTTGTTAATCTGCCAGATGTAAAATAGATAATTTCCCTGTTTACTTATTGAAGTTTTATATCATGATTCTTTTTCTGTGAAATTTACATTTATATCTTTTGTGCCTTTGGGGGGATGGTCTTTTTCATGCATATTTATTCATATTCCTTGTGTATCCTGAGCACTTATCTTTTGTGGATTCTATGTCTTTCAAATATCTTTTCCTAGGTGTCTTCCTACCATTTCTATATTGTATCATTTGATAAATGGAAGTCTTAACTTTTCAAATGGTCAAATTTATACTTTTTGTGTCTTAACACTATTGCTCTGTAATAAATCTTAATTTGGGATGGGACAAAATTTCCCACCTTGTATTTCTTCAAAATTATGCCCTTAGATTTTGAAAGTACACTTATTCCCAGCTTGTCTAGTAATACGACTTTGAATATCGATTTCTGGCTCTCTGATGATTTCCACAGATGGGCTGAATATTATCTTTCGAGAGTTCATACTGAAATGGACTCCTCTTCCATTTCTGTTCCCCACCACCCCATCTCCATTACAGCCTCTTTTCTGCACTCTCTGACTTTCAGAAAAGTGTAAAAACTAATGTTTATATAAATTGCCAAATAAATGACCAGCAACTCTATAAAGAATCAAGAATCATAAACTCTTAAAATTTTAATGCTTAAAGGAACCAAAGAGATCAGTGACTTCAACCCCTCTATAAATGATATGAAAATGAAAGAAATTTTAACCAAACTAAATTTCCCTAAGCAATAGAAAACTGACCCAGGATCAAATATAAGGAACATATTTTTTTTTCTTTTTTTGGTCCCAGGAATTAAACCTAAGAGTGCTTAACCATTGAGCCACATACCCAGGCCTTTATTTTGTATGTTTTATTTTGAGATGGGGGTCTAAGTTGCAAAGAACATAAGTTTTAAAACCAGGCAGTTGCATTAGCTACATTATTCAACCCCTCCAAAATTTGGTTTCTTCATCTACAAAATGATCTCATAATCTTTTTCCCCAACCTTGACTAACCCTGGCCCACAATAGTGAGCACAATTCTATGGAAACAGTCTTAGGGGAATTGAGAAAGCTTCCCAGAGGAGGTGGGGCCTCCTCTGAAACAGGAAGACTGCATGGCAGTTATGGGTAGGGATAGGTCCAGGAACATTCTAGGCCCAAGGAACAACATGTATCTGAGAGCCGTCCACAGAGTTTAGGTTTCTCCATGAAGGCCACAGCCATCTTTTGATGATTATGCAACAAAAGGCTGCCCTGCAGGTCATGCACTGTTGCGTTGACTTGGAACAAAAGGACAGTCCTTCTCAGTGAGTTTGGGACTTGAATTTCTTGTCAAGCATTTCTATTAGTGGTGGGTATATTACATCCAAGGTGTTATAAAGCAGTGGATCTCAAGTTGTGGTCCAAGACCCTGGGAGTTTCCAAGATCCTTTCAGGGGATCCCACAAGGGCTGAACTATTTTTGTAATAATACAAAGATATTACGTGCATTCTTTGCTATTTTGACATTTGTACTGATGGATGAAAAGCAATGGTAAGTAAAACCGTTATCGCCTAACTTAGTAGTCATCATGTTCTTCACCCACCACGAACTCACAGTAAAAACAGAAACAAATGACAAATAAAAACTGCCAGTTTCGTTGGAGAATGCGCCCAATGAAGAAGTCACAATTATTTATTTTATTAAATTTCAACTCTTGGTACAGGACCATTAAGCAATGGTCAGTGTGACAAAATGGGAGGGACAGATACACATCCACTGCAGATCACTACACGCTGCTCCAGGGAAACTGCTGTCTGTGCATCTGCTTGAGTTGTGAGCCGAGGGAGCTGCTGTCCTCACAGATCCTGGTTTTATACTTGAAAAATGGCTGGCAAAGAAGATCGACTTACTCAGATCTGGTTGATATTTTCTCAATGGTGAAACAGGGAGCCTGTCACTTCAACAACTAATACAGTATTTATTGCCAATGATGAAATTCCAACTTCCAGGTAAAAACAGAATTTTGGAAAGCTTTAAGATATTTTTATCACATGAGTGGTGATATTAACAAATGTAATTTTTTCAATGTTGTATAATGAAATGTGTCCACATTTGGAAGAGCTGTAGAACTTAGTGAACCAATATTTTCCAAATCACCAATGGATGATGTTACAAAACCATTCTTGGGTAAATAATCCAGTCAAAGTGCATGAGAGACCAGTACTTTTAATGTAAAAGAGTTAAAAAAAAATCATTAGTAAGATTTTAGATCCTACACTGTGCCTAAGCTTTAAAAAACTACCAATTGTCAATTTTTTTTTTTCTTTTTGGTATAGCATTAAAAAAAATGACAAAACCCACAATTATATCCAAAGGCTACTTTTGAAATGCTCTTTCTTTTTTCAAGCACATATTGGCATGTCTGTATAAGGCTGTTTTTTCCTCCTATACTTCAACCAAAATGACATTTCCCAGCAAATCAAATGCACACGCAGATATCAGAATCCCTTCTCATTCTGTTAAGTCAGACATTAAGGAGATTTGCAAAAATAATAGATGACAACCATTACCACCCCTCTTGTTTTTATTTATTTATTTATTTAGATGTGGTGCTGAGGATTGAACCCAGGGCCGTGCACATGTCAGACAAGCGCTCTACCACTGAGGCACAACTCCAGCTCTCCTCTTGCTTTTTGTTTTGAAAATATATTTTAAAGAAATATTTGAGTCAGGCATGATGGCACATGCCTGTAATCCCAGCCATTAGCAGGCTGAGGCAGGAGGATCACAAAGTCAAGGTCAGCCTGGGCAATTTCGTGAGAACCTGTCTCAAAATAAAAAAAGAGGAGGGAATGGACTGGGGATGTAGCTCAGTGGTAGGGCGCTGACCCAGCTTGCATGAGGCCTTGTTCAATCCCCAATATCCCAAAAATGAAAATAAAATAAAATTCATATATTAACATGTAATGGGCTTGTTATTATTGTTTTAAAGTGAATTAATAAATATATCTCTAAAATATTTCTCAATTTTATTTTCTAGTACTGCAGTAAATACTGATAGATGCAAGTCTTGTGAACTCTTTGGTGTCCTTGATAATTTTTTTAAATATTGTTTTAGTTGTCGATGAACCTTTATTTTATTTATTTATATGTGGTGCTGAGAATCAAACCTAGTGCCTCACACATGCTAGGTAAGCGCTCTACCACTGAGCTACAACCCAGCCCTGGGTCCTAAATAATTTTTAAGAGTAAAGGTCCTGAGACCAAAAAGTTTGATAGTGCTGCTATAGAAAGAGAAGGAACTTTGGCATCTAAAGAAGAAAGTAACAGAATTTGCAAAAATGGAATTAGTAGTAGAGATGGGGTTGAACATGGTAGGCACTTAAGCTATGAATTAGTGTGATTGATGGGTTGTGCTGAATTAGAGCAGGACTATGATGTATTAAAAGGTAACAGTATATGGTTTTTAAAAAAAATCCCTGGAATCAGAACCAGTGCCGATTTCTCCTTCTAATTCTACCATTAAAGCAACAGTTACTTCAAGTCGAGTAACTAGAAGTCACTTCCTTTAAGGGTTGCCAGACTTAACAAATAAAAATATAGGGCTCCCATTAAATTTGAATTTCAGATAAACAACGAATTATTAGTATAAGTATGTCTCAAATATTGCATGGGATTCAAATTTAACTGGGTGTCCTGTATTTTATCTGGCAGCCCTACTTCCTTTTCCAGGTCTTAATTTTCTCATAAGTGAAGTAAAGGTGTAGGCGAAATTCCTATATGTTTACTCTTGTTCTGATGCTGGTCTGTGATGGTAAAAAAATTAGAAAATTAGAAAAATACAGCATGTTTGTGCATATGTTTTGATATAAAGTTGCACATGGTTCATTCCGAGAAAGACCGTTGTTAATTTTGAGGTTAATATTCCCTTCTTTCAGGAGATGCTAGGTAGTGTTTTTCTAATGTCCTTTTTTGGGGAAAAGTTTAAGAGTTGATCCTTTAAATCATTTCAAAATTTTACTTGTATATAAAATTCAAAAGGTTGCAAGCAACTCAGTTTTCTCCCAGCCTTCACATTCCATTGTGGGGACTTTGCAAACAGAGGACAGAAGAGGTGTCTAGACTCTTGGGCCCCATGTCCTCTGTGACTCTAGCATACTTTCCTTTTCGAGGCCGCTTTCCCTCAGTATGTCACACCAGGGAGAAGAGCTTCTACTCCTCTTTCCTGCCCGGGTAGTTACTGGGAGAGTCAATGAAGTCATGTCTGGAAAGTGCCCGAGTTCTTCAGAGAGGACCTAGAAGGGGCGGGAGGTGCCACGGCCCTGGATTATTAGTAATAGTTGGAGTTTTTAGGATGAACCAAAATGCTGACCGTAGATTTCAAGTCTTGTTTTTGATTTGCACATCTTCAGTTTGATCCTTAAAAACATGTTTGCTATGATTCCAGGAATTTTGTGATCTTACTTCAGTGTTGACATTTTACATCCTTCCCAGGACTCTAAGTACTCTTTAAGGAATGTGTGGTTAATGTAGTAGAGAGAAAAATCCAAAATCACACTGCCTCTGAGAGCCAAGAAGTCCAGCCTTTTTATTGGCTTCCAAAACTGGCCTTGAATAAACATGACTCGTTTTTCTGGAAACACCTGTCAACTTAAAACATGAAAGAAAGACAAAGCCGGAATCCTCAAGGTTCATTGAATAGCTAAGTCAGACATCATTTCTATCCTTCCAGGGACTGTCATTATTTGTTTATTCTTCTCTACGATTTCTTAGACTAGTCTTTCGCCAAAAATAAAAGCTAAATATGATGCGTCATGGGCAGAGAATTCTGGGTCCGCAGCCCCAGAGATTACCTGACTTGATTATTCCACATACTCTCTATTCTCAACCAAAATAGAGTTCTTTTTAAAGAGAATCCAATTTCCAATGGGTTTAACCTAGAAAAACAGCAAAAAGCTAATAAAAACTCAGAGGCTGGTCCAAGGAAAGCATTGTGGCTGCTACGATTTTGGAGTCCTGGTCCAGTGGAGAGGTTTGGAAGAGCTGCCAATTCCTCTAGTGAATTTGCTGTTCTCTGGGATGTGGCATGGGACACCTGGTAGACTCCTAGAAGATTCTTGACCAGGGACAAATTATCCATGACCGCTTTCTTAGACTGCCAAATCTTGGACTAATTGAGATACTGGAGTTGTTCACAATCTTCATCTCTGGAAAGAAGGACAGTGTGAATGTGGAGATAACTTTTCCAGCTTCTTCCTCCTCACTCGTCATCACCCCAATTAGGATGGTGTTCATATTTTGCAGCACATATGAGAGCCATTTTTCTTTAGAGAAATGTAGTTTAAGTGCTTGGAGTAATGTCAGCCACCCTGATGTCCATTCTCTGTCACAATTTCCCATACCAGGGGTTTTCAGGTATTCTATTTAAGAGGTGTAACCTACCATCACTATTCAGACCTGAGTTGATTCTTCCCGTAGCAGTCATTAGAAACCCCAGCAAGTATCAGATGAACTTTTTCTTCAAAAAGAAATGACCCCCTCCTATATTTATAGGATCTCTCAATCTGGTGTTCTGCTTAAGTTCTTACTTTATTTTTTGAGGTGATGGGGTTGAAACCAGGGACTCATGCATGCTAGGCAAGATCTGTACCACTGAGTTACATCCCCCAATCTGCACCCCCTGCTTAAATTCTAGTGTCAGATTGAACCCCTCCTGATCTATATATCCTGTATAGCAGCCTTTATACCTACATACATGATCCTATCACGAATTTCTTCTTTCCTGCTGAACTTCAAAATCCATCTTGTTTTCCTCTTGCTCCCTGCATTCCCTGAAGATAAGGAGTCCAGACAAATTTGACTGTCCATTCAGTTAAAATGAAAGGGGATTTGAAGGGCTAGTCTTAGGACCTAGTATGTCCTAATACTTCTTGGGTACCAGGTTTCTTTGGCTGTTTCTCCATATTTTAGAAAAATTGGTTATAAACTAGGAGTTTTACCTAGTAAGGAATGGTAAGTAAACACCAAGAATTCCAAGGAGGAAAGGAGGCATCAAATACAAAATAGTATCGCTATGTAAAAAGTCTCATTAAGCCACGGATCTGTAATCCCAGAGGCTTGTGAGGCTGAGGCAGAGGATTCCAAGTTCAAGGCCAATCTGGGCAATTTAGCAAGACCCTGTCTCAAAAATTTAAATAAAAGGCAGGGGTGGGGGGGGTGGGCTGGAAATTTAGCTCTGGGGTAAAACAGCCCTGGGTTCAATCCCCAGTACTGAAAAGAAAAAAAGTCTGACGTTCAGATTGCTGCTACTAGAAGATGTCTCAGTACTCGGCTATTATACACATGGAATCCTAGGATCAGCTGGTGGCTTTGGAGGGCAAATGCCAAGCAGAGAAGATTTTTCATTGTATTTTTTATTGTATTGAACTCAGCCTGTTGGGTTATGGTGACCCCGAACCACTCAGAAAGCCAAGTGATTCCAAATTAACTCAGAAACAGCTTTAGAGAACCTATCTCTCGGCTGCCAGGGTGAACCTACCACATTTCTCCCCTATGATCTATAGATCAAATTGACAGTCAATCATCATTAAAGGAAAAAAAAGGGCTTACTTATTGAGGGATGAAAATCTGAGAGTAATTATACATAGGGTGTTTTACTCTAAAAAACCCTCTACAAATTAAGGAGGTTTTTGTTGGTTGGTTGGTTGGTTGGTTGGTTGGTTGGTTGGTATGGTTTTTGTTTTTGTCTTTGTCTTTGTGGTGCTGGAGATTGAGGCCAGAGCCTCTTGCATGAAAAGCATGTGCTGTACCACTGAGCTATACTCCCAGCCCCAAATTGAAGTATTTTTATCCCCATTTCAAAGATAAGGAAACTTTGCTTCAGAGGGATTAAGGGATTTAATCAAGATAGTGAGAGAACTGGAGTTTAAAACCAGTCTTGTAGCCTTAAAAGTCTTCTAGTCTAAACTGTTCCCCTTTATACAAATAGGAACACTGAATCCCAGAGAAAGAAAATAGACTTTCCAAGGCCATGTTGTTAGTACATAGAAAAGCTGGAGTTAGCACTCAATTGAATGATACTTTTTTCTCTTATTAGGATCCTTCACAATCTGAGGAATCTTCAGTTGTAAATTAAGAAAAAAAAATGACCAGGATAGACCATATTGCTAGAACATACAATGAGTTTCAATTAATGGAAAAGGATAAAAATAATACAAAGTATGTGCTACCACAATGAAGTGAAATCAACAACCCAAAGACATTTGGGAAACTCACAGTATGAGGAAATTAATAGACCACTAAATAACTAATGGGCCAAAGAAAAAAACCAAAAGGGAAATTTGAAAATGCTTTCAGATGACTGGAAATGAAGACATAACATATTTAAACTTAGAGGATGCAGATAAAGCAATGCATAGAGGACATTTTATGGTTATCAATATATATTTTTAAAAATCTCAAAGCCACAATCTAATCTTCTACCTTAAGATACTAGAAAAAGAAGAGTAAATGAGACATAAAGCAAGTAGAAGGAAAG
This sequence comes from Glaucomys volans, assembly GCA_020662805.1. Lineage (NCBI taxonomy): Eukaryota > Metazoa > Chordata > Mammalia > Rodentia > Sciuridae > Glaucomys > Glaucomys volans. The sequence continues at coordinate 1,081,876 of JAJEJO010000134.1, forward strand.
AAATAACAAAATTCATGGAATAAAGAATAGAGAACATTAAGGAAACAAAAAGTTGTTCTTAAAAGATCAACAAAAATTAGCAAAACTTTAGCTAGATTAATTGGGCAGGGAAAAAAAAGAAGACTCAAATTTCTTTCTTCTTTCTTTCTTTCTTTCTTTCTTTTTCTTTCTTTCTTTCTTTTTCTTTCTTTTT
>JAJEJO010000134.1:1082168-1123827 GCA_020662805.1 Glaucomys volans
TTTGTATTTTATATAGAGACAGAGTCTCACTGAGTTGCTTAGGGCCTCGCTAAGTTGCTGAGGCTGGCTTTGAACTCGTGATCCTCCTGCCTCAGCCTCCCAAGTGCTGGGATTACAGGCGTCAAATTTCTAGAATCAGAAATGAAAGAGGGAATTATAAAGGAAAGCTATGAACAATCACATGCCACTAAATTAGATAACCTAAATGAAATGGAAAAATTCCTAGAAACACAAATCACCAATCACCAAAACTCAAGAAGAGACAATCTGAATAAACTCATAACAAATAAAGATCGAATTAGCAATCAGAAAACTACCAGAATCACAAGAAAAGCCCAGAATCAGATTGCTTCACTGGAGAATTGTATCAAACCTGTAAAGGGAATTAAAGCCAATTCTTCACCAACTCTTCCAAAAAATAGCGGAGGAGAGAAGAAGAAAATCTAACTCTGTTTGCTAATGACAAATAGATCTATGTAGAAAACTCCAAGGAATTTACTAAAAAATTATTAGAACTAATAAATAAATGAGTTCAGCAAGGTTTCTCTCTCTCCAAATCGATCTACAGATCCAGCACTACCCCTTTCAGAACACTTCCTGGCTTCTTGAAGGAAATCGGCAAATTGATTCTAAAATTCAGGTGGAAACTTGCTAGACCATGAAATAGCCAAAACAATACTGAAAAAAAAAAAAAGTTGAAGGTCTTGTGGTTCCCAATTCCAAAATTTGCCACAAAGCAATGTTAATCAAGACAGTGTGGTACTGGCCTAAGGGTAGATAGAAATATAGATTTAAGGAGCAGAATGGAAAAGTCCAGAAATAAACCCATGTCAACTAATTTTTTTTTTTTTTTGTATTGTGGTACCAGAGATAGAGCCCAGGGCTGCTTAACCACTCAGCCAAATCCCCAGTCCTTTTTATTCTTTTTTTTGAGACAGGGTCTTACTAAGTTGCTGAGGCTGGCTTTGAACTTACAATCCTCCTGCCTCAGCCTCAGAGTTGCTGGCTTACAAGGCGTGCACCAGCATGCCCGGCCTCAACTAATTTTTGACAAGTGTTAGGTCATTCAATGGAAAATGAATTATCCTTTCAACAAATGGAGATGGGACAACTGAACAGACACATGTGACAGAATTAAGTTGGGTTTTTACCTCATACTATATATACAAATTAACTCAAAATGGGTCAAAGTCCTAAATTAAAGAGTTAAAACTATAAAACTCTTAAAGCATCGGGATAAATTTTCATAAACTCAGATTTGGCAATGGACTCTTAAATATTGACACTAAAAGCACATGCTATCAAAGAACAAAATAGGCAAATTAGAATTCATCAAAACTAAAAGCCTGTGGGCTGGCATTGCAGCTCAGTGGTATCACACTACTGGTTTCGCTCCTCAGCACCACATAAAAAATAAATAAATAAAATAAAGATCAGCCGGGCGTGGTGGTGCACGCCTGTAATCCCTGCGGCTTTGGGAGGCTGGGGCAGGAGGATCGCGAGTTCAAAGCCAGCCTCAGCAACTTAGCGAGGCCCTAAGCAACTCAGTGAGACCCTGTCTCTAAATCAAATACAAAATAGGGCTGGGGATGTGGCTCAGTGGTGGAGTGTCCCTGGGTTCAATCCCCAGTACCAAGAAAAAAAAAAAAAAAGATAATCCAACTTTAAAATGGGTAAAGGATCTGAATAGAGATATCTATGAAGAAGATATACAAATGGCCAATCTGCACATGAAAAAATGCTAGTCATCAGGGAAATGCAAATCAAAAACCATAATGAGATATGATTTACCCCCGCTAGGATCACTAGGGTTTTTTATATTTATTTATTTATTTTTATTTTTAACTCTTTATTTTGAAATAATTATAGACTTACACAAAATTGTACAAATAATAAAGGAAATAATATAGGAAGATCTCATGCACTGTTCATTTGACTTCCCCCAAGAGATACTAGTAGTAACTATAGGTACTTAAAACCAGGAAATCTTTTTTTTAAGTTTTTTTTCATACTTACACTAGAATTTTTTAAAAAGCTGATAATAATAAGTATTGGGTTGTTGAGGTTGTGGAGAAATTGGAACTCACACGCACTGCTACTGGAAATGCAAAATGGTGTAGCCTTTCTGGCAAAGTCTGGAAGATCCCAGGTGGTTGCACCGTTAACCTGTGTCCCTGCAATTCCACTCTTAGATATATTCCCAAGAGAAAAGAAAATATATATCCACACAAAAACTTGTACTTGAGTGGGAGTGTAGTTCAGTGGTAGAGCGCTTGCCTCACACACACAAGGTCCTGATGAGTTCCATCCCCAATGCCTGCGTAAATAAATAAATGCTTTAAATCTTGTACTTGAAGCTGGAGCTGTGTGCACGCCTGTCATCCCAGTGACTTGGGAGGCTGAGGCAAGAGGGTTGCAAGTTTGAGGCCAGCCTTAGCAACTTAGTAAGATCCTGTCTCAAAATAAAAAATAAAAAGGGTTAGGGATGTAGCTCAGTGGTAAAGCACCTCTGGGTTCAAGTCCCACTACTAAAAAAAAAAAGTAATAAATTTGTGCAATGGAATATGATTAGCCACAAAAGGAAGAAGTACTGATGCACGGTACAACATGGATAAACCTGGAAAACATCCTGGTGAATGAAAAAGCCAGTCTCACAGAAGACTGCATGTTGTGTGATTGCATATGCTTGCATGTCTAGGAAATGGCCAGTCATAGGGGGTTACCTTTGAGTAAACAAAAATCGCTAAACTGATTGTGGTAATGGTTGCACAACTTCTGTGAAGGTTCCAAAAATTACTGAGTCATACACTTGCAATCGTTGAATTGAATGGCATGTGAATTCTACTTCAATAAAATGATTTAAAATGCATGTGACAGACAGCATCAAAATTAGAGCAGTTACTCCAGTTATTACAAAGCCAAACAAGGAAGCATCTGATGAAAAACAGGCAAGACAGAGAGAGGGAGGGCGGAAGAGGGAGAGTGACAGAGGAGGGCAGATGGGCAGAGGGGAGTGGGAGAAATGGGAAGGGAAGGAAAGAAGAAGAAAGGAAGGAGCTTTAGTTTGGGTGGCAGGATGTTAAGCCAGGTCCCAGTCAAGCTCCCTAAATCAAGGCTGGCTGGAACCCAAGTGCCCACTAGAGCTTCCCATGCCAGGTGCTGCCATCTCTCTGTATGTGGCAAGGACGTCCTTTTTCAGTTTCGAGTCCCATGCTTCTTCATAGTTTGACATTTGGGGGTTTAGTTTAGTGATAGCAATGCCTTCTCTGTGTCAGTGAGGGTTGGGGGTAAAATCCACAAAGGTTTATTGAGTGCCTACTGTGTGATTTTGTGCTAGGTTTTATAGGGAAAACGAAGATGAATAAAATTTTTTCTCTTTGCTCATGAGGGACTTACAGGTTTAAGGAGAGTTTTCCTTTCTTTCTTTCTTGTTTTGTTTGTTTGGGGTACAAGGGAATGAACCCAGTTCATTTAGCCACTAGGCCACATCCCCAGCTACATTTTTTTTTTTTCTAAATTTGAGACAGGATCTCGCTAAGTCTCTGAGGCTGGCTTTGAACTTGCGATCCTCCTGCCTCAGCCTCCTGAGTTGCTAGAATTACAGGCCTGCACCACTGTGCCCATTCTCTAGGAGAAATGGCAAGTTTCTGTGTTTCACAGGGCTAAAAAAAAATTTTGAACTCTAATCCAACTCTTACGTTCACTAACTACACTGTGTGACGGATGACTCCACTTCCCTGGTCAGGTCAATCTAAACTTGAGCTTAGACTTTCCAACTAATGCAGAAATCTATCTATACTATGTGATTTCTTACCTCCCTCACCTTTTCCCTTTGTCTTGTGTTGATCTCCCCACATCTAAATGGAAGGCTCAGAGCAGAGTGCTTCCTGACCTTGATGATATCTAGCTCTGTCTGGGAGCACAATCATAGTCTACCCTGTGGTGTCCCAAATTGGCCACTTGTTGGATACAAGGTTTTTGCTGCCTTTTTTTTTTTTTTTTTTTTAATAGAGCCAATAATGTTCTGGATGACTCTGCAGTTAACTCTAGTCTGACCCTGAACCTCAGTAGTTTTATTAGCTGTGTGTTTGGTTCTGGGATCTCCTCTTTAGCTATTGTCATTATTAAGACTACTTGTGTCTCCAGCCAATCTCTCCTAAATCCCCAGCTGTTATCTGGCCTGGGTATGTGTGTCTAAGGAGGGAGTGCATTCTTGTCTGAAGCATGTCCTGACTGTCTCTGATAGCCACTGCTGCCCTCGCTTTACTGGAGACTCAGATTGATATGATTAAGATTAATGAGGTCTACCCTCAGTCATGAACCTATTCAAGGATAAACTTGTAAATCCAATGAGTTCTGGAGATGACTAGTTACTACTTACCTTTCAACCTTGCAGGGATTTGAACCATGATTTATAACTACTTTCCCCTCCTACGATATCATTAGGAAGATCTCATGAAAGATCCTGCTTCTGCAACCCACAGATGAGTATTCGTAAGAAGTACATTTTTATGAATACCAATTCATAAATTATATTCGTGTGTAGGTGCAGATTCTGCCGATGAACTGTGGTTTCATTAAGTCATTTCCATGAAGGCAGAAAGCACATTCCCAAACTGAGAATCCCCGTACCATTCCCATGATGACTGAGAAAAATCCTTCCTAAACTGGATTTTCTTCAAAATATCCACTGAGGTGACCATACCAGACCATCTAGAAGAAAGACACGAAAATTTCCAAATTATGGTGATGTAAAGGAAAGGTGTAAGGAGTTCAATGCTTTGGTAGCTCCCACCGTCACTGTCTGGTTGTTCTAGAGAGCTGGGTACTTGCCATGTGACAGCGCTTTTCCACTGGCTTCACCGATGAATTCCTCTGGCTTCTTAAACAGTTAGAAGTTAATCTTCTTTTAATGACCCAGAGCCATCCCTGTAAGTGTGAGGACAGCAGGACCCTGGAAAGAACGCAGGCTCCCAAGTCAGCAGATTTGCCTTTGAATACTGGCTCCCACCATTAATAGCTTCAGCTTCTCATCTATAAAGTGGGAGTGAGGGAACCAAACTGAACTGTGTTGATTAGGTATATAATGCAGTTGTTTTTATAATCTCTTCATCTCCAAGACTCCTTTTACAATCAAAATCTTATGCAGTGCTTCTTTGGGAACAAATAGTGAAAAATCTCTGAGTTTTCAAAATGCTTGTATCTAGCACAGAGTCTGACACTTAATAGGTGCTACTTAAGTGATAGCAGTTATTAATATTAGCATCATTTAACGGGAAGCGTTTATTCATTTTTATGCTTTTATTCTTATAGCTGCTTTTTAATGTAGTTTTCTTAGTATCATATCAGGCTGTCATCTGACTCATTTCACTATGAGCAGTTACTTGTTTGCAGAAACCCTTCTCTGAGTTTTTAATTTGTTACTTCTTCCTAATCATCTCTGGACTTAGAAAACGCCCAACCATGACTTATGTGTAAAATCAGAGTATCCAGGTTTTACATGAGGTCTACTCACGGATCGAGTAGGATACAAATGGTGCTAACTTACAATTTTTCACCTTTACAATGGTGCAAAAAGCTGTGTGAATTCATAAGAAACTGTGCTTCAAGTTTTAAATTTTGATCATTTCCTGGGCTAGAGATCTAGAGGCTGCGTAGACATAGTACGGCCCCCAGTCAGTCACGTGATCAGGAGGTGACAATCAATATTCTCCAGTCTTCTGGGAAAGCAGTAATTTTTTTTCTTGGATATAGGTATTCAATAATGAGATATTCAACACTTTATTATGAAATAAGCTTCATTAGATTGTTTTGGCCCAGCTCTGAGTACCTCTAAGTCTGGCTAGGGTAAGTGTGGCTGGGAATAGGTTAGGCATACTAAATGCACTTTCAAATTGTGATATTTTCAACTTAGAATGGGTTTATGGGGATGTAACCCCAACCCAAGTAAGGATCATCTGTACGTTTTCACATAATTTAAACTCATACTTTGTGGCACAAGCTTTAGTTGTTTAGAGATCTTTTCAGAAACAGAGTAGTCATGCAGACCTAAGTTCAAATCTTGACTCCTCTCTTTAACTGTGTGACCTTGGGCAAGGTGCTCCATCTCTCTGAAACTCAGAGTCATCATCTGTAACACAGAGAAAATAAAACCCATATTGTAGAATTGCAACATTAGAAGAAGAAACAAATATAAAATCTATAATGGAGTTACAGACACAGTCGATGATACATAAAGCTTTGTTCAATTTGCTTCAGTTTTCATTTTTTACTTTCCTCCTGTTTTTTTAAAAAAATATTTTTAGTTGCAGATGGACATAATAACTTTATTTTATTTATTTATCTTTATGTGGTGCTGAGGTTCAAACCCAGTGCCTCACATGTGCAAGGCAAGTGCTCCACCACTGAGCTACAACCCCAGTCCTTTCCTCCTGGTTTTCTGCTATGTTTCTGGATAGTTCTAAATTGCTTATGGGCTCGGGTGAGATAGGTGGCCTAGTGGGATTGATTATGGAACGTATTAGGAAAGGAGCAAGTGAGACCATAGAAGACAAACCAGGAGAGGCTGAGAGATGGGGTTTGGCTGTAGTTTCCCACCCATTAAAGAAAGAAAAAAAACATCCCAAGATGTCAAGGCAATGTTGTAAAGGTCGTGTCACAAAAAGTCACCGACGCAAACAATAATATAACATATGAAGTTGCAAGTGTGGTACATCCCTCACAAGCACCATTCTGAGCTGTTTATCTTGTCTACCAATTTTTTTAACTTTATTTTTTCATATTTATTTTTATGTGGTGCTCAGTATCAAACCCAGTGCCTCACGTGTGCTAGGCCAGCACTCTACCACTGAACCACAACCCCAGCCCTCGCCTGCCAACTTTTGATGTCAAAATCTTGACCAGTCGTGAGCAGGAATCCATGGGGTTTAAGTATCGTCCATTGTTGAAGGAGCTTGTTTGAACCTAAGAGTTCATAAAGGCTTTTAAAAGGATCTGACTAATCCTTTTAATGGATTGACTAATGTGTAATGACTAATGCATATTATAGAGTAAGCTATACTTTATCAAATAGTTAATTTAAACAAATCTATAAACACAACTATAATAATAAATAATGCAGTTCTGATACTTACTGCCAATCGTTTTGCAGGGAGGAACGGGTGGGTGTCTCTCTCCCTGACCCTTTCCTTCCTGGTCTGATAGGACACTGCTGTCAATCTGTGTCCCCTGCCATTTTATATTCCTCACTATCTACTTTGTCCACATGACCTTCACTAATCACAGAAAATTGTCAGCTTCTCTGTCTGCAATTGTTCAAAGTGCAGACCTTAACATTAGAGTCCTTTTGAACTCTATTTCCACAGCACTAGGACCAAGTGCCCATCTACTCCTGGCCAGGAACTGAGAAGCTGTAACGTGGAAATTCACTGTCTTTCCCTGTGCACCCTGCAGCATGCACGCCTCAGCCATCCTCCTTGTCCGGCACAACTTTGCTAGCTCTTGCTCACAATTAATGTTTGTGTTCTCTCCCTTTTTCTGTTTCTTTTCTTTTCTTTAAGAAAAGAACAATTTCTGGGTTGGAACTTGTGAAAGTGTCTTTTCTGCCGTGCAGGAGGGATAGTTCTTGGGTCAGACTGCAGCCTCCTCTGAGACGACAGCCAACTGGAGTTTGGTTGCTTACCTCTTTCAGGTCTAAGCAAACCTGACTGAATTTGTGGAAAAGATTGTCTTCTTTTTCTTTTTCTTTTTTCTTTTTTGTGCTGTTTCACTCTATTGTTTTTCAATTAAATTCTGATGGTGGACCAACAGGTTTTACAAGATAACCTCGGAGGAAAAGAAAATTAATAAAGCCAAAATTGGATAAAGTCTAAAAGAAAGCAAAATTGAGTTAGAAGACTGAATTCCAGAGCCAGGAGTGGTGGCTCACACGTGTAATCCCAGTGACTTGGGAGTCTGAGGCAGGAGGATAACAAGTCTGAGGACAGCCTCAGTAATTTAACAAGACCCTGTCTCAAAATAAAAAAATTAGGACAAAAAGGGCTGATGTTCTAGTTCAGAGACGGAGAGCCCCTGGGTTCAATCCCCAGCATGGAAAAAAAAAAAAAAATGTAGAAGAAAGAAAACTCAATTCCATTTTCAAATGAGTTATAGCCCCTGGGGTGGGGGTATAACTCAGTGGTAGAGCACTTGCCTGGCATGTACAAGGTTCTGGGTTTGATCCCTAGTGCCACACACAAAAATTAATATGCTCATTTGAGCCTTGCTTATACCAATACCAATCTTCTTTCTGGGTTTCTTGGTGATAGTTTCTTTAGCTAGTGAGCTTTTTTTTTTTTTTTTTTTTTTTTCCGGTATTGGGTATTGAACCCAGGGGCACTTAACCTCTGTGCCACATCCCCAACCCTTTTTTCTTCTTCTTTTTTTTAAAATTTTGAGATAGGGTCTCACTAAGTTGCTTAGGGCTTTGCTAAGTTGCTGAGGCTGGCCTTGATCTTGAAATCCTCCTGCCTCAGCCTCCTGCGCTGCTGGGATTACAGGCCTGCGCCACTGTGCCCAGCTAGTGAACCAATTTTTAAAAGGCGTAAAATCAGTCTTTGAAATTAAGAACCCACAAGGTAATGAGGACTCCACCAGTAGACATTCCTTCCAGCTCCATGAAATCTATGAAACAGTGAAAAGAGCACCCAACTTAGCATCAGGTTGTGGTTCAAACCTTGACTTTCCATTTACTACCTATAATGATTTTGGCCAAGTCACTTAACCTCTGTGAGCCTCAGTACTGAACACAGAGGTAGTTTACCTCATAGGGATGCTTTGGTTAAATGATGAGACCATAAACTCTACAATACAAATAAAACTTGATTTGAAGTCATCAACGTCCGTTCTTCTCTCCTTGGCTTCCCTCCTGTGCAGTCCTCTCAGCACCTGCTTCAAGGCGGAAGAGCAGCACTTCACCCAGCACTTCACCCACCAGGACGCCCAGGCACCTGGCACGTATTAACCATTTCATCTTCAAAGCAGCCCCACGAGGTAGGCACTGTGAGGCTTTGGATGCAGGCGGTCTGACTGGAAGTGGGCACACTAGACGCCCCGCGATGTGAGCAGCCAATCCCCGTCTCTTTGCTGCTGGGAAGTCAGAAGCTCTTTATAGAGGCTTTCCCTTCCGGAGAATGCAAATTTAGCAGCAGCTAAGAGCCATGGAGGATCCCGGATGCCCCAGCAATGCTTCCTTTCCCCATCATGGGAGGGATCGGGAAGGTGGGGCTGGCTCTGGGAGGAGTGGAGCTCGTGCAGTGCCCCTCAGGGCTCTTGGAAGGCTCGAGGCTGGGAGGCCCGGGAGACAGCAGCCCAGGGCAGCCCGGAGGCCTTCGCGGGCTGAGCTCAGCAGCCAGTCCGCCCCAGCGCCTGAACGCCTCCAGATGGGCCTGCATCCGAGCTGCCTTTTCCAGCCAGGCCAGAGGGAGCCTTTGGAGGTCTGAGCAAGAGAACCAGAGGCCCAAAGTAAAGAAAGCTGGACAGGAAGTTTCCTCGCAGCAGGGGCCCCGGCAGCCAGAAAGCGCTGCCCCCACCAGCACTTGACATTCTACGAAGTGCAAAGATTGTGTCAGCATTTCCATTTTAAACCCCTAATTTCATAGGTTTACAGCTCAAGTCATAAAATTTCACTCTGGGCTGAAGTTTGGCATCCAGTCTTTTAGCTGTTTTTAAGCTGTGTGCTCAAAAATAGGGACATTTCTAGTTTGAGACATGTTGGGGACTTCTATAAATATTCCCAAAGCCTTGTTGGGTAGAAACGGGTCTCTAAACCGTTGGGCAACGAAGCAGCAAAGGCCTGTCTCAGGGAGTTCTCAGAAAATGTGTTTTGAAAAAGTCATCTTGTTCCACTAGAAGTATGGATTCCCTCCACCCTGAGCTGGGGCGTGGAAACAGCAGACCTAATGTGTCACGTGACTGTCACCATCCACACCAGAGGGTCTGGAGCTGTCCTCCCTCCGAAGGACATCTGGATTTCCAACTGGAGGCAGCATTGAAGCCAGCTGGAGCTGGCAACTGAGGCAGGTTTTGACAGGTTATGTGACCTTGACCAATATGGATTTGAACCTCCATTTCCTTTTTTTTTGTAAAATGGGAATAATTATATCTTGCCTGCAGGTTTGGTGTAAACAGAAAATATCCTGTGTCAAACAGCCTGACTCGGAATAGGCTCAACTTTATTGGTAGCAATTTACAGGTGACTTGGAGAGGCAAAGGCATCTATGGTGGTCATCAGTGGAAAGTCCTCTGACTCTTCATGTTAAGATTTCTACTCCTTCTTTACTTCCTCTAAGACCTCTCACCAGCCACTGAGGCTGAAAAGACATTCTAAGTATTAGTTTAATTGAAAATAAATTCCCAGGGGAAGCTCTTAAGAGTGAGAGAAATCAGGCAAGTGACAAGGAGAAGATAGGTGTGCAGGACGGGGAGTGCTTGAGTGGCGTAACCGGCTCAGGTTTCACACTCATACCAGGCCACGGGGTTGCAGGGAAACTTCTAGAAGAGTCTGATCTTCTCAAGTGCCAGGGTTTCAGCAACTTCCAAAAGAGAAGCAGTGACAGTAAGTTGGGCACAATACCCCAGCTGAGAGAAGGGCAGAGCAGACCTGAAGCAGTCCACATTTGGGACCTCCCGTCCTGGAGCTGGAGGTGGCCCCTGGTTCCCATGCAGGCCAGGAGGCTGGGGAGTTGAGCCTTATCTCAGGGGAGAATGGAACATCTGGCTCTGGAGCCTGCTTTGGGATCCGGAAGAGGGATCTGTGGCTCTGAGCCCAACCCCAAGCAGCCAATAAAATTTCTCTGGAAACGAGGATTCTGTCAGCAAAGGGATTTCCAGAAACATCTTCTTCATTAATAGAGGTACCTCTGAAATGTCCACGGAAGATTTAGAGGTCAGTCAAACCTGAGGTTTAACTTTTACTTTTGAAATGTCAACAGCAAACTGCAGATCCACCAGCAGTGAGTTTTACCTACTGCTGTCTAATCCCTTTATCAGCTGCAAATTCCATTCTGAAGGGAGTCAATAAGGCAAAGAAAAAGCATTTGATGAATACTGATGAGGGAGGAAGAGAGCGAGGCTCCTATTAAAGTCAGTGGGATTCTGAACACTTAATGTTCTCTCTTTCTTTCTTCTTTCTTTCTTTCTTTCTTTCTTTCTTTCTTTCTTCTTTCTTTCTTTCTTTCTTTCTTTCTTTCTTTCTTTTTCTTTCCTTTCTTCTTTCTTTCCTTTCTGTACTGAGGATTGAACCCAGGGTCACTTGAACACTGAGCCATATCCCTATCCCCTTTTTATTTTTTTATTTTGAGACAGGGCCTCATTAAGTTGCAGAGGCTGGCCTTGAACTTGAGATCCTCCTGACTCATCCTCATGACTTGCTCAGATTTGCAGTGCCCAGCAGTATTATTTCTTTATTGATGTTTTTAAATGATGCATTCGAAGGAATATGTATATATATATAATGTATATATTAGATGGAAGATTAATAAGATAACACATATGTACTTAAAACAGACTAAGAGAAACATCACCTGTGCCACCAAAGATCCCTTTGTGTTCCATTTGCCATTTCAAATTCTTCTCCCTCTTCCTTGGAGGTTACTCTTTCCTGAATGTCATGTTTATTACTCCTTTTCTTTAGTACGTGGCTCACCCATGTAGTATCTATCCCTAAATACTACTCTTCATAAAACTTCATAAAAATGGTGTCAGGCTGTATGTATCCTGTAACTTACTCCTTTCATTCAATATGTTTGCATTATTTACCCATGTTGATATGCATGATTATAATTCATTCATTTTCACTGCTGTATAATATTCCATTGTTTAACTGTAGTAAAATTTAAACACTGTCTTCTTGATAGATGTTTGGATTGATTCCAATATTTCTTCCCATAGAAGAAGAGCATAGAATTTGCATATCCCAATTTGCAACTTCCCAAATAATGCCAAATTGTTTTCTAAGTGGTTGTATACAATCACCAACAGATGTACCTATGTTTGTTTCCGGTTGCCCCATATCCTTCCCCCCTGCAAGTACTTGAGGTTGAACTAGGGTCCTTCCCACACGCTAGACAAGCTCTCTACCGCTGAGTTACACCCCCAGCTCGCTCTCTCTCTCTCTTTTTTCTTTTCTTTTTTTTTTTTTTTTAATTTAAAAGTCTCACTAAGTTGCCAAGGCAGGCCTTGAACTTGCAATCCTCCTCCCTCACCCCCCTGAGGAAATGGGATTATGTACTCCCAGTTTCCTTTTTCTTTTTTTTTTTTTTTTTTTTTTTGGCAGGGGAGGGTACCAGGGATTGAACTCAGGGGCACTTGACCACTGAGCCACATCCCCAGCCCTTTTTTGTATTTTATTTAGAGACAGGGTCTCACTGAGTTGCTTAGTGCTTCACTGTTGCTGAGGCTGGCTTTGAACTCTTGATCCTCCTGCCTCAGCCTCCTGAGCTGCTGGGATGACAGGTGGGTGCCACTGTGTTGGACCCCATATTCTTTTTAATTGTTGGTTTTATTTGACACTTTTCTGGCAATCTAGTCAGAAATGGTAACTTTCTATGATTTTGATCACATTTGCCTGATTTCCAATGAGATTGAACATCTTTTTATGTGTTTATCAGTCAATCCCATTTGTTTTTCTGTGAAGTGCATGTTCAAATCTTTTGCCCATTTTTTAATGGAATTGTTCATTCTTATTACTTTGCAGACATTCTTTATATATGCTCCACCTTTGTCAGTCAATGGGTCACAGTTACTTTTTTTTTTTATAGTTACATTATTGACTTGCCATTTCATTTTTTTATGCTGACTTTTGGTAAGCAGCAATTTTAATATAGTTTGCTATTACTATCTTCATTCTTTTCTTACATAATTGTTTCTCACAGGAGGAAAAATAAGCTGGGATTTAGTTCACCCTTCGTAAATGGCTCCCCTATCCCTCTTGGATAGCGTTGGTTGGGAGGAATCTGGAGTTGATTCAGTTTATTTTACACATATTTTTTCCCAAAGCAGGAGTCTGTCTCTAGAGGCCCCCAAAAAAGAACAGGCTTTTGTTGATAACTTTCACCTGTTCTGGGGGAATTCTGCTCAGTGTCAAACAGCCATCAGAGTCTCAGAAAGAGTTTTGGGTCCCAAGAGTCAGTAAGAAATTGTGAAAAGGAATCCTTGCCCTTGCGCAGGGCTCAGAGTGGTGCAGAAACGTGGCGCTGTGCAAACCCCGTGTCTGCACCAAGTCCCGTCCTGAGGCGCTGAGCTCTCAGACCCTCGTTCTCTTCTTCTCCTAAAAGAAAGTAATTGCACCTGGCCATTCCCTCGTAAAAATCAATAAGATGAGGCTGGTGAAGTGCCTCCCAGCCCACGGCTCTCAACAAATGTTTGTTCCTTTCAGCTTAAGAGGTGTCTTTCCTCAACACCATCAGCCTACTCAGCCATCTGAGATCTCTGCTATAAACCTTTCCTCTGCCCAGTGCCCCAGACTTGCATTTAGTGTGAATGTTGATTTCTCTCTTAATTCACACATACGTGTGTGTGTATAATTTTTTTTTGGTATGGGAATTGATTCCAGGGCTGCATCACATCCCTAGTCTGTCCTTATTATTTACTTACCAACTTATTTATTTATTTATTTATTTATTTATTTATTTATTTATTTATTTTTGAGACAGGGTCTTGCTAAGTTCTGAGGCTGGGCCTCTATCTTACAATCCTCCTGCCCCCAGCCTCCCAAGTTACTAGGTTTATAGGCATGTGCCACTGCGCCCAGCTAGTCGGTGTGTCTCTCTGTGTATTTTCAGAGACTGCTAGCTCATTCTACTTTCATTAATATCAGAACACTCTCCTGACGTGGTGATTCTCAATGAACTCCAACAGTTCTTTGCATAGATCGCTGTCAGGGCCCCTATCCTACGCTGTGATTTCTCTTGTGTTAGTTCTCTTCCTCCCCAAGCATCCGCCTGCCCCCTTTCAGAGATCTCTTTTTTCTGGTAACCTGGAGGAAGGGCCCCGCCAGCGTGGTCCTCCCTCCTCTCTGTGCTGCTACGGGGCGGGGCAATGCCAAGGAGGCTGCCCTGGTTTTATTGCCTTCGCCCTTCGTTCCCTTGAACACCCCTCACACACGCTGGCTATGGATGGTATAGTTTTATGGGCGTCATGGGGGGCTAAGGGCACAGCACAGCAAACAACCTGGAAGCAACCACATCACTGTCCTGAGTCCCCAGGCCATCCCCTTACAGCGACATTTTCCCAGAAAGAGAGAAACTTTCTTTCCTTTAGTTCTGGCCTCCAGCCATCTTCCTAGGCCCCCGTCCCTGCACCCTCCTCATAAGTCCTGACCTCTCCATCTTGGGGGGCCACCCCATCTCTCTCACCCGATGTGCAGAAAATCAAGTGCTCTCACTTTCTTCCACAGAGAAACTCATCGCTCTCTTTGTCAACCACATCTCGGCCTTAAGAAGTTCCAGCGAAGTCCTCTCCTGCATAATGGTATCATCCCCCCTGAAAATCAATTTTGCAGCTTCCTTACTGTTGAAGAGTCTGCAGTCGGTTTTGTTTTAAACAGCATTTTACTCTTAACCATACACATGTGGGGACCATACCTTATTTCACATCACTGAGAGTGACTTGCACGTGACAGGCTCTTATTTTGCTATTCCAGTCTTTTGGTCTCGTTTAGCAAAAGCCCTTACATTTCTATACTGTGCAAAAAGAAGGAGGAGGAGAGGAAGGAGGCCATGTCACTCTGAGGTTTAGCTGAGGTGGCCTGGCAGCTGGGAATCACCAAACACAGAGGAGGAACTTTCTCTGGCAGGGAAAAATTCGGTTTCCAACATCTGAAGGTATCAAGTTTGAGGTATCTACAGGACATCGGATAACAGCACCCGGAAGGCTGTAGGCATGCTGATGTGGGTACTCGAGAGAAAAGTGATTTGTCTCTCAGACTTTAGGCTTTAGGTTCAGCTATAAGAGAAGTTGCTCAGAAGAAAAGAAAAAGATAAGGATAAGAAATAAGATGATAGACATAAAAAGCAGCAAATAAATGATGCTTCTGGAGATAATAGAACAAATGGGAACAGATGCAATATTCAAATACATGCTAAAAGAAAAAATAATAAAACACCAGAAAGATTTTTCATCAGGACAAGAAGGTTTATTATCATTACAGTTGGTCAAAATTAGTTGTTTCTCTCTTTTTCTTTCATCCAACAAAAGTTCAGAAAGTAAGGGAGGGAGAAAAGGAGAAAAGATAGGTCGAAATATTATCAATATTTGCAAATGATAATGTTGTCTAACTAGAAAATCCAAGAGAACCAAATACAAACTACTGGACCCAGGAGAGTAATAGTAGCCATTTACACAATAAAAACTGTTTTCCTACTACATGGCAGAAACACCTACTTAGAAAAAGTAATGGGAAACTACTAAAATAAATACCACGCACAATAAAAACACAAATAGAGAAAGAGCTAAGCTTGGAGATACACAGGAAGGAGACTCTTTTCTCCTGATCCTGTTATGACTGGTGGTTATTCTCCATGTTTTCTTGTTTTGTTTGGTTCCAGGGATTAAACCCAGAGGGGCTTAACCACTGAGCCACATCCCCAACCCTTTTTATTTTTTATTTTGAGACAGGGTCTCACTAAGTTGCTTAGGGCCTCACTGAGTTGCTTAGGGCCTCGCCAAGTTTCTGAGGCTGCACTTGAATTTATGATCCTCTCGCCTCAGCCTCCTGAGCTGCTGGGATTACAGGCGTGCGCCACCACGCCTGGCATTCCCCATGTTATTGATGTTGCTGTGAATGTACTTCTGAGTCCCCTAGTTAAATAACAAATGCCTAGGCCTAGGACTGACTTCCCTCTGCTTCCCATGCAAATCTACCAGAGAGCTAAACACAGAAGAGGGTGGAAACTACCTACTTCATTCTGTTTTGTGCATCTTTACTCAATGTCCAAACCTTCAGAAACTTAACAGAAGGAAACACTTTGTGAACTAACATGAAAATATTCCTATATCAAAAATTTTCATCTCTTTTCCCCCAACCTGAGACCTAACAGTTCCACACAAGAAGATTTAGTGTCTAACTTCCTGTTAAATTTCTTTGCTTCAACTGAGCACATTTTATAAAAAGACTTTTTAAAAATGAATGTGCTGGCTGGGCATGGTGGTATATGCCTGAAATCCCAGCTACTCAGGAGTCTGAGGCAGGAGGATCTTAAATTCAAGGCCAGGCTCAGCAATTTAGCAAGACCATGTCTCCAAATAAAAAGTAAAAAGGGCTGAGGATGTAGCTCAGATAGAGTACCCCTAGGTTCAATCCCCAGTACTGGGGGAAAAGAAAAAAAAAAATCTGCTGGAATAACGAAAAGAGCCATCATTCTTGGAGTCAAGGGAAAGAGAAAGCAAACTCATTCTAACCAGTTTCCTCTCTCCAGGGTCGCTCTCCCATCTTCTTGCTGGTGGATAGATTACCTGTCACAACACAAGGAAGACAACTTGTACATCTGTGAATCAGGGAGATGTATAATCACTTGAACTTAAGACTTCTAAATCACCAATGTCCTTTGCCTCATGATTGATCCCTGCTTCACTCAGAACAGGGTCGTTTGAGAATTAAAAATGCTTAAGAAATTAAAAGAAATGGGGGGTATAGTAGCATGCATTGTGGTTATAATTTGCATTTCCCTAAGGACTCCTGAAATTGAGCACCTCTTTATAGAAGACTTCTGATTTTGGCAATATGCTGACTTAGGGAACCTGAAAATGTTCCTGCTCAAATACCCCCTGAAAAATGGATAAAAGTAAGCTGGGCATGGTAGCGCACGACTGTAATCCCAGCGGTTCAGGAGGCTGAGACAGGAGGATCATGAGTTCAAAGCCAGCCTCAGAAATTTAGTGAGGCCTTAAGCAACTCAGAGAGATCTGTCTCTAAATAAAACACAAAGAAGGACTGAGGATGTGGTTCAGTGGTTAAGCACCCCTGAGTTCAATCCCCTATACCTAAAAAAAAAAAAAAAAAAAAAAAAAGGATAAAAATATAGCAACTTTCACTTAAATAAAAAGCTAAACTTGTGAGAAAATAAGAGAAATCTTCAGAGACAGAAGGGACTACTGGCACAAGAGATTTAAATTTGATTTTTCTCTTTTTAATTGATTAAGAATTGTCCTTTTTTTTTGTAGTTGTAGAGAGATAGAATGCCTTTATTTTATTTGTTCATTTCTATGTGCTGCTGAGGATGGAACCCAGTGCCTCATACATGCTAGGCACATGCTCTGCCACTGAGCTATAGCCCCAGCCCCAGAATAGCCTTTTTTTAATACCATTTTTTGGGGGTTGGGGGTGTAGCTCAGTGATAGAGCACGTGGCTAGCATGTACAAGGCTCTAGGTTCAACCCCCAGCCCTGCAAAAAACAATTAATTTAAATTAAATTTCAAAAAATTAACTACTTTTAGTGAAAGTTTTTGAAGCGTAAATGCAAACTAAAATGTACTCAAATCATAGGATTACAGCTTGATGAATGTTTACAAAGTGAACACATCCGATCCGTGTGACCAGTATCCTCACCAGGAAAAAGACTCCTAGTATTCCAGAGGCCTCTCTGTGACTATCCAGTCCCTGCCCCTTCCTTATGGGAAACCTCTCCCCCAACTTCAAATTAGTGCTTGCATGTTTGGGCTTCGTATAAAAAAAGCATAGCAGGTATGCACTCAGTTGAGTCTGGCTTCTTTTGCTTAATGTTATGTGTGTAAGATTTAGCTTTTGCCTTTCGTTGTGATTCACTCGTTCTCATTCCTCTATGATAATGTGGTGTGAGAGCATCCACTCTGGAGTTGTACTAAGTAGGCTAGCATTGTCTGTGTATCTTTTCGTCAGCCTGTCTAGGCCTTTCTTTTAGGAACATACCTTAAGAGGGGAGTTGTTTGGCCATAGGGTTTGTTCCTATGCTCCTACAAAATAGAGTTGTAAAGTACTGACAGTTTAGTAGGTGGTGCCAGTTTTGCAAAGTGATCTGCCAATTTACATTCCCACCAGCTGTGTATGAACATTCCAACGGTCAGTATTGTCCTTCTCGTTTTTGCTGTTCTGGTGGGGTGAGGTCCCACTGCACTGTGGTCCCAGTGTGCATTTGCCTGATGGCTGTTGAAGCTGGACACCTTTTCATATGTTTCTTGAGAAGTTGGGTCTCCTCTTCTGCAAACATCAGTATTAGTCTTTTGTCCATATTTCTGCTGGCTTGTCCCCCTTTTTCTCACTGATTTATTCTTCTGGATTTCAGCCCACATATATTTAAAATGTCTTCAATGTCCTCTATTTTGTACTTGGCTTTTCATCATCTTCATGGTATTTTTCAATGCATTCTAGACCAATCTGTCAGTTTGTTTTATTAGGGTTAGTGCTTTTTGTGTCTCTCTGCTGAGCCCAAGGTCATGGAGATATTCTTCTGAGTTTTCCTTTAAGCATTGTATTGTTTCGTATTTCATATTTAGATCACAATCCATCTGGAATTTTGTGTGTATGTATGGTGTGAGTCAGGGATCACGTATTTTGTTCCCTAGGGTTATCCAAGTGACCCCTCAGCATCCTTTTCCACTGAGGGCAGTGCCTGTTTTTCCATAATTTGGGCATCATTTACGTGTGAGTCAGTTTCTAGACTCTTTTCTGTCCAAAGGCCCGTTTGTCTACTCTGCCCCAATGCCATACTATAGATTATGGTAGGTCTTCTTATCTTGTAGGAAGTTGTCCAGCTTTATTCTTCCTCAAGATTGCCAAGGGTGTGAGTGTTAACTGACAGGAGGATGGGAAAGTAAAGAAGTTGACACTGAGTCTCACAAATGACTTAAAATATTGGCCAAATATTATTGTTATAATAATATAACAACGTTGGCCAAATTATATTGTTATATTATGTGCATGTAGGAATATGTACCAGCAAATCTCACCATTATGTATAACTATAACACATCAACAAAAGGTATGGGGGGAAAAAACGTACCCAGCACGAGACAAATTTTGTCCTCCATTGGGTTTGGGGTCTGAATTTATACTTCCTGAATAGTTTAATAATTTCCAAGTTGAAAAATCAACATAAAAGTTTCATCTTCTAAAGCAAACAATACATTCTGAAGGGATCTGACAGGCAATAATGCCTGGCTTAGCATGAGTTCTTAAAAAATTATAAAATAATAGAAGGGAAAAATCTGTCGTGAACTACAGGTGGAAGCAATGAATGGCAGACTTAAGTTAGTCACCCCTTTCCCAAGAACCTTGGATAATAGAATCATCTTCTAGAGATCACTTTAAAGTATGTATAAGTTAATTAAATACATAAGAAAGAGAGATCACGAACATCAGAAAAAGTAATATTTTTTTTGAAAAGACTATGCTGACTTGAAAAGGAATCAAATAGAATTTCAAGGAATGAAACGATATTCCTTGAAATTGAAAGTAGTCATTGATTCCATGAAAGTGGAAAGTCTTAGTTAAATAAATGACTGGCTTTAACCGCAAGCATGTCCCTAATTAGTGATCCTTTCCCACTGCAGGCATCAAACAGCCGTCCGTCTTTGGTTGCCATGCTGAGTGCCAGTGGACGTGGAATAAGCAGGAATATTCTAATGGGCTGGGCATCCCTACCATTCCTGCCTCATGGTGTCTGTCCTGTCTAAATGTTCAAGGCACCACCAAGAGGGTGATGCTCAAAAATGACCTAGCAAAATATAAATTCAGAGGAAGCTTTCTAGTGGCCAGTTAGCATTGGAGTTTTTTTTTTTTTTTTTTTTTAAATGCCACCAAAGCAAAATGAGCCCCATCTGGCCTGGTTCAGGATTAGGTTACATTGTAGGCGGCTGACATAATTCTCCATATTTAATTTCAACACTCTCCCCAATCTGGATAGTGGAACCGGGACAGGTTTTGGAGCCAGACCCACGTCCACATTCTGGTTCCATCTCTTCCTGTTGTATCTGGCCCAGAGTCAGTCTTCAGGCCTGAGGGCTCCCTTCTCCTCCTGCCTCCAGAACCCTTTGCAGAGGGTCAGGGCATGTCATGGTGCCATTTGTGCTCTGCGTGCTCTGCTGAGCCCTAAGGACCCTCCTGAAATAATAAATTGGTTGCTGTTTACAAATGCCAGTCTCATCAATGCCAGTCTCACTAGATGTTTTTGATACATTAGACACATCCCTGAGAGTCAATGACAACCCTGAGATATATATTTATATAATCCCCCCCTTTTATTTTTTATTTTTTGCAGTGCTGGGGATTGAACCCAGGGCCTTGTGCTTGGGAAGCAAGCACTCTGCCAACTGAGCTATACCCCCAGCCCTCCCCTCTCTTTTAAATGACATGACTCTTTTTTGCCCCAGATTGCACATCACATTGCAGCAGAGATGAGATTTGAACCGGTGTCTGTTTCTGGTTCTCCCCTTTACACTAAATTACCTTACCTATAGTTTATTATTAACTTTGCAAATTCAGCTTCCATGTGAAAAGACAATTCATTTTCATAAAATCACCGACATTGGAGAGTGAAGTAAAAGGCCCGGCTGAGTCTCTTCTTGACGGCCTGGTGGTCTTCCTGAGAGCCCTGTTTCTGCTGCAGGTCCCTGGGTTCCCTCCCGCCGCCGGGTGCTGCTGGCTCTTCTGCAAACCCCTCGGCCAGGACAGGCTTTATGGATGCCGCCTTCAAAGCCAGGCCAGCCATCTGAGAGGATGGAAGAAACCAGTAAAAGATGGGATTCTGGGGAGCCATCCCAGGTAGAGCCGTGCTTTTATGCACCAGCACATTTGTGGAGCAAGGTCGGTGCACTCCGAAGGGCAGTTAATGAGAACAAGCGCGGTTCAGTTCTTTGTGTAAACAAGGGAGACAGCCTGTGTCTGAAGGTAACTCCCGACTGCATCAAGATCATTTTAGAGCTGGTGGAGCTCTGTTTGTCTTAGGAAATCTCGAAAACTTTTATAGGGAATTCGGAAAATATTTTTGGCCAGCAGGAAAGATAAAATCCGTGCACACAAAGTACAGGCACGGGCCCAGAGACTGAACAGACAGACTGCTGTAAAAACCCCTGTTTAATAAGGCATTAAAATGCCATCGACCTGGACACATTTAAAAAAAAAAAAAAGCTATGAAAACAAATACCATTCAAATAATTAGGATCTTATGCCTGAGGCCAGCCTTGATGCCAAGCAAGGACTTCCCTGCAGGAATCAGAGCTGAGCCTGATCCCCGAAAAGACAAAGGCAGCTCTGGGCCCAGCCTCCCCCAGCCCCCTCTCCGGCCTGCCTCTCCATGCTGAAGGCACTTGAAGTAGTTTCCTTCCCGACATCGTGGGTCACTCTGCAGTTCCAGTAGCTCAGGTGGGGGTTCTGGGCCCCAGAGGCGGATTGCCCTGCCTTCTGGAAGGCCCTGAGAGCCCTTACCAGGGTGGGCGCCAGTATCTTTCTGTTCCATGAAGGATCGGGAAGCGTTTGAAAACTGATTCTATTGGGTAAATAGGCGCCAAATTGGGGTGAAGTTTGGAAAGTGGACATTTGTTTATGAATGTCGCTGCGAGAGGGAAAAAGATGACTTTTCACTAGCTCCTGAAAATACAGAAGCTGCTGCGAAGTGATTTCCTGCTGCTGCAGCTTCTGAATATTTGAAGGCCAGGTGCAGTGCATTTCAGTGCTCCCCCCACTCCCACCCCAGGGTAGTTTCCAAGGGTCCAGCCCCAGCAGTTTAAAAGTAAAGAACCTGACCTCTTATTATTTCTGGAATGATCATTTGTTTGGGAGCACCAGTATTGTGCAGGGCCGATGTTTAACAGGTCCAACTGAAGGAACTTTCATAAAATTGGATTTTAAATCATATTGTGTCTCAGGTGCAATTTGAGAGGTGCAATTTTTTCTTTCAATATAAGTTTGTGTTGGTGATCAGTAACTTTCCTTAAAGAATCCTGTAGAAAAATCTGTAGATAAAATACGTTTCTTACATTTTATTTCTTCTTCCTCTTGTACATTTCCTTTTCCTCCAAGAGATTGCTATCACCAGCAAAATTGGAAAAAGAGAATGTGGAGAAAGGGAGAAAGAAACATAATTAAAATCTGTGCATTTTCTGGGGCTAATTTGAATTGGACCAGTTGGTTTCATTTTGCAATACAAAAGAAAAATGCAGGCCTTAGGGCCTAAGACTTCCATTAAATTCAGCTTTGGTGGGTTCTAATAATACAGTGGTTTATTAAAAGCGTGAAAAATGTCATTGCGGAGGCCTTCCTAAGCAGCAGCCTCACCTCTCGGCTATGACTCATGCTTCCTCCATAGCTGCCTGGGCTGTAAAGTTGTGGGCAGGATATTTAAGGTCCAGTGAACAGGCTCCTTGAATCTTTCTTGCCATTTGGCTGGGATCACGTCCCAATTAGCAATCTTACCATACGGAGCAGTAGCTGGACAGCAGAAATGAGAGAGGGGCCAGGCGTTTAGGGCTGTTGTAAATGATTAGTCCAAAAGAGCAGGGCAGAACTTAGAACTGAGTCCCCGGCAGGAGTCTGTGGAGGAAATGAAAGGATCAACGGCGCGAGAGGAGCACTGTGGCCGATTGTTCACAGCCACAGCCAGAGGCTTTTCTGTGTGAGCCGGAAATTGACCTCAAAAGCCGAGGATGCAGGCATCTCAAGGATGACGATAAGGCAGGTGATGATGCTAAATCACCCGCCTCTCAAAGCTGATGAGATCGGTCGGTGTCATGGTGACTGTTCCCCTTCCTTTGTCTATAAAAAGTAGTGGGATTTGTTTGAGCTTTGTTTTTTGTGAAAGTGCAGAAATGCAGAATGGGTACTAATTGGGCCAGGAAGCCTAATAGTTGCAGCCCTGTCTGTTTCTTACTGTTTCCATTCAGAAGCAGCTCTCTGGGCCCTTGGACCCAACCTAGGAGGTTGGTATCATAACTGAGAAAACTGAGGTCAAGAAAGACTGAAGGACTTGCTCAAGGCCTCCGATAAGATAGTGTTGAAACTGGGGCTTTGTTTCAGTAATAGATTTATTCCCAGTGTCCCTGAGTTTGACAGTGGACTTTGAATGAGGGAGCAAACCCTAAGCTGTCCCTTCCTGGAGGCACTGGGGAAAGCGGCTGCAGCTCCACTGGAGATGAGGCCTTCCCTCAGTGTCCTTGAATGCTGGTTGTCCTGCACGTCGAACAGGCCCCAAGCCACTGCAAGTGTGAGGTGCTGAGAGGGCCCGAAAGGCCAAGCAGGATTCTTCCCAGCGTGGCCCTCCTGCTGCCTGCAGTTGGCATGGTGGACCAGCTGCACATAGACCTGGGCTTTGGCATCTGGTGAAGGAGGCTTAACTGTGAGACAGGAGAAGCAATAAAGCCCTGAGAAGCAATAAATAGAATTTCCCAGGAAAAAAAAAAAAAGTGTCTCACATCTTTTAAGCATCGAAAATGAAACCCGTGCAAACTGGCATCCCTGAGTCAGGGAGAGGGAAGCAACATGAACTGAGCTCACATTTTATCTGTATTATTTCATTTCTATGACCTCAGGGGATGGGCAGTATTTTATTACCCCTAATTAACATGCGGGGAGACAGAGGCTCACAGAGATTAGGCATATGTCTAATAAGTGATGAATTCCAGGCCCATTCTCTGTCCACTACCTGACCAGGCCTCTCTCCACCCAAGTTCTGGTTAACCATGTCTGGGAAGATGTGTAGAGGAGCACAAGAGGAGTAGCAGAGGTCCCAGCCCGCCATCGGAGCTCTGTGGTGACTTCTCCATCGCCCTGGAATTCCTACACTTGTTTGATCTCACCTCTCTTCAGCAAAACACTTTAAAACACATGCTATCAACATATTATTTATAATCCTACTTACAAATTATTCATATATAAAACTGCACTAACAGATATTAGCTATTTGAATAGGATATGATTAAATCAATAATAAAAAAAAAGATTCTAGGATTTCCTTTCCTTTCTTTGGAGAGTCCTGCTACAGACAGAGCCCTGTTGTTATAACTAAGGAATTCACAATTGCAGACATTATTCTTGGAACTGATGTCCTGTAGCACATTACAAGGGATGCAAGGAGCTGTGTGGAGGAGGGAAAAGGAAGCCAGCCTGTGATGGGCCTGGGGCTGGACCCATGTCACCTTGCATCCAGTCCCCAACTTTTTTCACTGCTCTACATTGATTTAAAAAACAAACAAAAAAAGCACCAAAGTCCATTTTCTTGGGCCAGAAGAATTACCTTTATGTGTCTTGGGCCAAAGCTTCAGCCTGAGCATGTATGCTGTGTCTGCGGCACATTCCCCACAACTCCTCGACCAGTTGTTTTAGAGGTGCATGAATAACTAACTGACTCTGCTAGCTTGGACCAAGCCCACTCATCCACATGCAGAGAGTGAGAACTAATGCAAGGACTGCCCTCTCCTGGGACCATCCAGTTCTTATGAGAACAATGTGGACTTGTCATGGAGGTGGTTGGAGCAGGTGACTGTGGATTATGACCCTCTAAAAGGATAATGCTCTGCCCATACCTACTGGGTCCAGCAGCCTCAAAGGAGAGGGGCCAAGGCATGACCAGTGGCGGTACGCACAGTAATGACGATGGTAATAAAGGTGGCTAGAGTTATGTAGAGCAATAGGTTGGGTTAGAGACTCCTGGGCCTGACGCCACTTCTGACCCTCTGCCCACAACCTGGAGCAAGTCTCTTTACCTTTTTGACCTCAGTCTCCTCCTCTGTGAGGTAGTAGTGATAATCTCTCTCCTCCTGAGTTGTCAGGGAAGGCTAGAGATCATTATTAGAGTGTCATCCAGTGCCTGATGACTGATTATTACCAAACTAAGTGGAAATTGTGTTTTCCTTTTCTCATTTTACAGGAGGTCTCAGACAGCCCTTCCTGGACGGAGCCTTTCTCCTACTGGGTGTGTTTCTACAAAAAGTATGCAGAAGTGGCTGAGAGGAGGCTGGGCTTGCTGAGGCATAGATAGGAGTGGTACTTTCCACTTCCAAATGAGAACGATGCTCCCTAAATGCTTCACTAGACCGTGGGAAAGAGTCTCCCAATTCCTTAGCTAAAGCTTGAGATTAGAGCACCCAGTGCATCTAGCTTATCTGCAGGTAGGACGGCATGTGGCTCCTCTGCTTGGATTGTGAGAAAAGTCAGGCAGTGAAGGGACACAGGAGAAAAGCACACTCTTGCTTCCTGAGCTTACACCCTCCCTCCTCCAGGCCCAGTGCTAGGTCCTTTACATAAGGGAACCATGTTCAGGGGCTTCTTGTCTTTAATTTGGCTTGGGGTTTTTTCTCTTCTTAAGAGAGAGTCAAGGCCAGTTGCTTCTTGGTCTCGGTTGATGGTGGTTCTCTTAGAAGAATTTGAAGGAGACAATTTGGGATTTCTGAGGGAAAGACAGGTGTGGGATCATGAGGGAAAGATGCTGGAAGCAGCCCTGATCTAATACTCTTGGGTCCACGTGTCCCTTGGAGGAATGGGTAAAAGTCAGCTGTCAGTACAAGCGTCACACCCCAGGTACACGCCCACGAAGGCAGGAGGATGCTTGAACAGCCTGTGACCCTGGGATTGCCTGTGAGCCTGAGGATGAGCTGCATAAGTGCCGTTTCCTTACCACACCCATGGTGGCAGCCACACCAGGCTGAAAACAGAGACACTTCTATTCTTGAGCAGCTTCATGTCTTCTGCCAGGGCTGCTCTCTGGCTCCACATGTCTGAACCACCCAGACCTGAGGATTGGCACCATGGCAGGCACTGCCAAGTCTGATGGAAGGAAGACAGGAGTGTACCTTTAGGAAGGAGGTAGAATCTGTCATTTGGCAAGTGCTTGGTGATGAGCTGGAGGGAGTGGAAAGAGCCAGCACCAAGATCAGATTTCCGATTTCAGCCACTGGACATTTGGTTCATGGTGCCCTTTACCAAAGGAGAGCGTGAGGGAGGCCAGGAGGGAGAATCTGGGTTCAGGTTTGAATAGGGTGAGATGGAGGTCCTTCATTTTCAGTTAGTTCCTATGTCATTAAAGGCTCTTTGTAAACATAATTGCAATGACTGCTGTTCCAGAGTGAGTGTATCATCATGTTCCAATTTACTTTCTGCCAATTTGGGGCTATTAAAAATAATACCACAATGAGCACTCTGGAGCATTGAGCTAAGTCCACATTGCTGGTCTCTTAAGCAGAAATGACCAGGAGGCAGCCTCAGGCGAGGGAAGTGAGACCAGATTTGAAGTTCATGGGCACCTGTGGGAACAGATAGCCTCAGGAAGGAAGAGTTCTCAATGAGAGGGGAGGCTAAAGCCCCAGACCTCCCCCAGCAGCAGTACTGAAGGCCTGGGCAGAAGAGGAGGCATCTGGAAAGGAGAACCAGGGAGTCAAGAGGAAAACAAACAGGGTGAGTGGCCCTGAAGCCAGCTGTCCATTGGAGCCCCCTGCAACTCGCTTTCTATAATCCCTGCTGTTAACTTTTGTTTTCTTTCTTTCTTTCTTTCTTTTTTTTTGGTACCTGGGATTGAACCCAGGAGTACTTAACCACTGAGCCACATCCCCAGCCCTATTTTATATTTTATTTTGAGACAGGGTCTCATTGAGTTGCTTAGCACCTCACTTTTGCTGAGGTTGGCTTTGAATTCACGATCCTCCTGCTTCAGCCTCCCAAACTGCTGGGATTACAGCAGTGTGCCTCCATGCCTGGCTGCCATTAGCTTAAGCACACTTTCTCTTCGACATTCTTCCTTTTTTTTTTTTTCCAAGGACTTCTTATAAGCTCAATGAATTTTTCTTTTTTCCTTAATTACAGAAGTGATACTATTGCAACAAGTTAATTAAGACAGATGTTTGGGAGAACCATCATAATGGGTTCCTTCTAAATCAGCTGCTCCCATCTCACACACACACAAATACATCATGCATATACGCCACGCACATAAGTGCAGACACCCAGAGATTTGTGATTTTTTTTTTTTTTTTTATTTTGGGTATGGGGGATTGAATCCAGGGGCACTCCACCACTGAGCCACATCCCCAGCCCTATTTTGTATTTTATTTAGAGACAGGGTCTCACTGAGTTGCTTAGGGCCTCGCTAAGTTACTGAGGCTGGCTTTGAACTCACAATCCTCCTGCCTCAGCCTCCCAAGTGCTGGGATTACAGGCATGTGCCACCACGCCCGGCTTGTGATTTTTTTGATCCACACACATTACTCAATTTTTTTTCACATAATGCACCATGGATATATGTATTTCATTCTCTCATAAATTGCTATTTAATGATCTATGGTTTGGCTACATCAGTTTTTTTTATTTCAAATGTTCTTGAGATCATACTCTATATTATGATCCTTTTTTTCCCACTTAATTTTAAATCAATTTCCATGTCATTAAAACATTTGCAAACACAATTTCAATGATTGTAAATCCAGAATGAGTGCATTATAATTTACTATTTTACTTTCTGCCAATTTGGGGATACTAAAAATAATGTCACGATGAAGTCTACAGAGCATTGAGTTATGTCCACGTTGCTGGTTGTTTTATTTAGCCTATGAACACTTCTAGAGCTTTTCTCTATGCTACCAAAAGTTTTTTTTTTTTCCAGAAAAACTAAAATCTGTTCCAACCAGCAAGGACTAAGAGACTCCCACATCTTTCCTTTAATGTTTGTTAATCTGCTGGACCAAAGTGGCATATTATCACTTTAATTTGCATTTTTTTAGATTATTAGTGAACTTGGTTTTGTCTGGGTTAATGATTCATCATCTAAAAACAGATCACATGCTCTGGTTAATTTGGCCTCTCTTCCTTCACCTCCAACCATCCCAGCCCTGAGGCCTCTTGCCCCAGGAATTTATGCCCCATCCTAGGCTCCAAAATGCCCCCTTTGCTCCTGCTTCTGCCTCCCTTGCCTTTGCTGGCAGCCTCTCCCATCCCTCCTCAGTGCGATGGGCTGGCCTTTCCTGGTTGCTATACCTGTGGATGCTCTTTGCATCCCTAAGGTCCCTGCACCAGAGAACAGACCACGCAAGCCCATGCCCAGAATTGTTCTGCAGGCTGCCATGGGCCGTCATCTGTCTGGGATCAGTGCTGACAGCAGGGGCCCTTGCTACTCTGACCTGGGCCCAGTGAAGAGTGGGGGCCTAACCTGCACGACCCTCTCATCTTTTCCTTTCTCATTTTTCCTCCTCTCCCCATTATTCTGACTCAGGCTTTAATTTTCACAAATGATACAATTTGGTGGTTTGGAATTTCTGCAGGAGAATTTCTGTGATCCTCCAAGCCCTGGGGCCTGTTTGCCCTTGCTGGAGAAGAGGTACCCTGGATGCTCTGCAGACCCCATCAGGTTGTGGTAACAGGCAGGGGCTGTTTGAGCTGCAGAGTGTAAACCTGGTCCTTCTTAGTGAGACTTCGCAGAAATCCCACTGGAGATTTTTCTGCCCCTGCCCTGTCTACTTTCCTTCGTAATGATAAATGGCTGAAAAGAAAACTATCTAATCTCCAAACTGCTGGCTTTTTTTCCTACTCTTTCTTCAAGGAGAGAAGGAAGAGCACAAGTCACATAAAACAGAGTCCTTCATCGCCTGCTTCTCAGGAGACAGTTCTTTCCCTTTTCATCCTGGGCCTGTTTCTGATCTGTGATGGGCTCACATTGAAAGCTCCAGTGCAGCCCCCTCTAATCAGCTGCGACAGACGCTGCAGTTTCTTGGGCTGCCCATCGAAATTGAACTGATTACCTGGCCCCTCTGCCATTTTGTTCTGCGCACAATTGCTTAATAGCTGTACCTTGGCTTTCAGTCCCAGCCAGCCTCAGGTTGACTGGTTCCCATTACTCGGGATGGCCAGTGCAAGTTCATCACCTTTACAGGATGTCCCTGATTGATTCCGTATGCCTTGGAGACCTGTAATATATTTGCATAGGGGCAGTTGGGGGATGGACTGGCAAGCTCTTGACTTCAGGAGCTGCCAGGTTTCACTACAGAGCTCTCCATATTTGAATCATTACCAGAACTTCTTGTCAGGAGTCTGGCCTCTGCTGACATAACTGCTAATGAATTTGTAAATTTTTTAAAAATACAAAACAACCCAGCCTGTTCTAACCTTTGCTGTCGCCACCTGCTGCCTGGGTGGGGGGCTGTTAGCAGAAGCTGGGCTTTTCTAGCCTGAGCTTGTGCAGGTCTTTGAAATGACAATCTCTCTTCCCTGCTCCCCACCCGGTTCCCAGGCTGAATAAGCTGGAGAATCTGGGCTTGGAGGGAGACATCTTTCAAGTGAAATCCTTTGCACTGGGAACTACTTCAATTAGACAGCAAGGGGAATGTTAACATGCCCTCCGGCCTTTTAAGTGGGTTTTAATTTTATGTTGTAAGATAAGACACTGCAAGGCCAGGCTGCTACTCCTCCTGCAGGCTCCATTAGTGGTGTGAGCCGAGGCCTCTTGACCCTCTGAGGCGCAGCTGAGGCTTGAAGTTGGTTTGGTTTTTTAACAATTTGTCAGTCTGACCCAGCTTCTCTTTTCTTCTCCCTTTTGTTTTTCTGGGCTCTTCTTTTGCTGAGGATCCTTAGGTGGCTGATCTGTACTGAGAGGCCTGGCCCTGAGCTGGGAGCAAAGCGCTGTGGGCCACTGGTCCATGGCCACACAGCTGAATGGTAATCAGCCTCTTTTCCCTTCCCAGGCTGGGCACAGCAGACACTTGTCAAGTGGCGGGCTTCTGGCCGATGATGTATGACCTGCTGGTGCTACTGAATGGTGCCCTTTGTTCCAGGAGATCCCATGTGCCCCCTTTTTATTGAGTTGTTGATTTAGAGGGGCAGGAAAGTTCCACAAATCCCACTGCAGGCCCGCCATGCCCAGGTGGAGCAGTCAGGGGACCTCATGCTTCCGAGAAAGCTGGTAGGAAGCTGCGGGCTGCCTCAAAGCAAGGAGTGGCTTTCTTTGCCTCAGATTCAGCCGACTGGGTGTCGGGAGAGCCCAGGGACATACATCTAGCCTTCTACCTGGGTTCTAGAAGCTGTGGAGTATCCCAGATGGGATACTGTCTGCAGAAAGAGCACAGCAGGCCTAAGTTAGGAAGAGGCCACTTCCCTGTCCCTGAGCAAGCTTGGTTAAGTTTTTCTCTGTGATCGGCAAGACCAAGGTGGGAGCCAACAGCTAAGGGAGGAGGGAGCTCGACCTTCCATTCTGCAGGAAGAAGTCTACGCAGAGAGCATCTCAGAGCCACAAGGGAGGGCTCTGGGGAGATAGCAGTTAAGGTCGACTTCTTATCCAGCAGGAAATTTCCTCTTAGTCCTGATAAGGATGATTAAAGGGCACCGACCCTTTCCTCCCTCCTCCTGGGTTTCTAGACCAGTCTTCAGTGAAGATGGTAGACAAGGGTACGCAGCTTTGGGGAAGGAGCCATGAGGGCAAGGGCCAAGGGTGTCAAGGAGCGAGACCCCACAGCACCTTCCTACATCTGCTTCTCTTCCAATCTAGTGGGGGTGAACCTGAGCTATACTTCTCCATCTTGTGACCAAGCGATCTGGCAAAGGAGTGGGCAGGAGGAGGGCTCTGCCAGGGGTGAGAGTGGTGGATGAACTCACATCTGGTGGCTCTAGGAATCCCCAGGCTAACTCTAATCTGCTCTTCAGTTCCTTTTCCAAAGCACCTGCATGCGTCCCACCAAGAATTCTCTATAAGAACATTTCCCCAAATTGCCAGGTTGTGTCCACTGCTAAGAGGTAACAGATTCTTACTGCCTGCCCTGCATTTCTGGGGGATTTGTGGGCCCTGGAATCTACCCCCATAACCCAGGGAAAAGCATGAGATCAAAGGTACAGTTGTCCATGGTCCTATATTCCTTCACTCTGAGCTCAGAGGCTCCTTGGCACCAATGCTCAGAGGCCCTGAAGACCCCACCAGGCACTCAAGAAAAAATACCAGCAAAAGGCAGACAGTCATTGCTGGGTCAAGAAATGGCAAGTCAGTAATAAAGAGCAACCACACACTTCACAGTTGTAAGATGGCTTTATGTTCTGATATGTAAAATAAAATGTCCATGCTATATAACAAAACACTTGAAGTTCCATATCACCTGTTAGCTAATGTGTTTTCTAATAAAGCTTTACCTGTAGTGTGTGTTTATATAATATATATATATGTTTTATCTAAACCATTTATAGTTTTTAACATCAAACATGTAATAAAAATTTAAATAGATGTCTTTCCAAATACCCCTCCAGCATTCATTTTTATTAAGTTCATTCATTTGTAAAAAAGCAAAGCTGAATTTGACATGTGGCCCGCGTTTGTGAGATATATAATATATATATATATATTTATTTATTTATATAATATATAAATAGCAATTCAACATGCAAAGAGTTTAGTGATTTCCCAAATCTGATTTTGAGTTCACACCAGCCACCCCAATGGTCTGGTGACGTTCAATGCTAAAGATCAGGGTCAAAGACTATGAGATCACCCCACTGCAAAAAAATTTTCTTTGCTCCTCTGAATTTACCAAAAGAAATGACTTTTTGTCAATTCTCTCTCTCTCTCTCTCTCTCTCTCTCTCTCTCTCTTCATTCCTGTTGGGCTCTCTTGCTCCAGAGGCGTGGATTTTCTGGGAGCAGAATGGGCCCAGGAGTTGCCTGACATCAGCTCTGCTATGGTCTCTGGGGGACGCTGGCAGGTGAGGTGTTTTTTACAGCTGCTGGCTGCAAGATTTGTGCCTGACAGGCCAAATCTTGTACACCAGAGAGCAACTGCATGTTGGGGACCGAGGGGGAAGGGCTTTGAATGTGACAACCAAACCTGAAGGATGACAGAGATTCTACTGGTTATATTTCTCTTCCTGTTGAAGGAAAAAAGAAAAAAAAAAAAAAAACCTTTAAAAATACTCATGATGTGGCATTGAACACATGGCCCTTTCTGAAAGTCACCCCCCAGACCCTGGAGCTCGGGAAGTCAACGCCCAGGCCACTAACTGAGCTGCCAGCTCTACTTCCAAAGCGCACTCTGAGGCTCAGGTAGTCTCACAGAACCTCCGGAAGCCAGAGGAGGAGGCCTTCTGCTCCCACAGGATTTGCAGCAAGCGGAAGGCCAGGAACTCTGAGGTGTGCCCAGAAGCCTCCTGCCCCAGCAAAGAGGCTCTCCCTGTGGCAGAGACCTCACCACCTGGCCCCTGAGTGAATCAGATTATATTATAAAAACCTCTAAATAACTCAATTTTTTTTTTTTTTGTCACGGCCTCAAGATGTGTGTCAGAAGATGGATGCAGATGCTCTCCAAATACATCCATGCACGCACAAGCACATACGCCCACGCACCCTCTGAAATACCTTCCTGCGTTTCTTGGTAGTGCAGGCCACCCAGAGGCTAATACTGGATTGACAAGGTCCTGGGGCTGTCAAGGAGACTGGGAGTCATCCATCGGTCCAGTTCTCTACAGTCCCCATTCCTGAATGATACTGTAAGGAGGACTCCCGGGTCAAGGAGAAGCTCTGGGAGTAGAGGAACTCATTGGCAGCGTTCAGGTGTGGAGAGGGTGGCTTCCGCTCACACACAGAGGGAAGGCCGCGCTCTCTGGGGAACGAGGCGGCGGGTCCCCGCTCCCGGACCTGAGATTGTGAGAGCTGATTGTAGACACTGAAGTGGGCGTTTCCGGGCGGCTGGGAGCTCTGGGCAGAGATGGTGGGCAGCCGAGGCATCATGGTGGTGGCGGTGAAGTGCGTGGGGAAGGGCTGGTAAGGCACAGTTTCCATTGTCTGGACGCTGTAGCTGGTGTACGGGGATACCGACGTCCACATGTTACAGCTCAGCGGAGGCGGGGGCAAGTCCTCCACCCCAGACACCCCAGCAATCTCAGGCCCTGAACCTGAGTACATACAGGCATCTCTGGGGGTCACCTCACTGCAATAGGAGGGGCTCAGCATCTGTTGGTCATAGGGAGGCGGGGAGCGGAAATAGTGATCCTCCCCCACCGAAGAGGGAGCTTCTAGATAGGACCGTTTGCAGGGCAAGTCCAGGTGGCGGGCGCTGTCTGCTGGAAGACAAAGAAACGGTCAAGAAGAGTCATCTCCACCAGTCCAGGGCCCTTGTCCCTCAGTGCCTGCCCTTGCCCCACGTTGCCATGGCACTCCCAGAACCATTTTAATCAGCTACAGCTTTCATAAGGTGGCAGCAGCCAAGACGTGGTCAGATTATGGAGCCTACTCAAAGGCCGTGGGGGACACCACATCACTGGACACTGAGTGATGTGCTAAGCCAGGCAGCACACAGCTTTGATCCTTTGCCAGCCTGACTCTGGGGATGGGAAGAGGCTCCGATGTGCACCGGCATTCTTAGACAAGGCCGGCCCTGGCCAAGGAAACTGGAGGCAATTGCCAGGCCAAACCAGGCCCAGAGACCACATCTGTCTGAACCAGCCAGAAAATTAAGGCCACAATGTTTCTGCCTCAATCCTCAACTCCTAAGGAGGGCCTCGGTAAGCCAAGGCTAGTGGCAGGCAAGTTTCTTTTCTGTTGTTTTCAGAAGAGAAAGTTAACCCTACTGCGTTCACAGAAGGCCCATCACACAGATCCCAACATAGCAGCATCTACATAATCAAGGATCAAGCCGGGCACGGTGGTGCACACCTGTCATCCCAGCACCTTGCGAGCCTGAGGCAGGAGAATTGCAAGTTTGAGGATTTGACAACTTAGTGAGACCCTGTCTCAAAAAAAAGAAAAAAAATTTCAAAAGGGCTGAAGATGTGTCTCAGTGGTACAGTGACCCTGGGTTCAATCCCCAGAAGGAAAAAAGAAGAAGAAATGGAGCTGATGATAACAGAAAAGGGTGACATAATCTTCAGGCTAAGTTGATGCTCTGGAGAAAGATGACATCAGATGCCACAAATCATATCTAGGGAGGGCTGAATTCTCTGGAATGTCATGTTCTCCCCTGGGAT
Source organism: Glaucomys volans (assembly GCA_020662805.1). NCBI lineage: Eukaryota > Metazoa > Chordata > Mammalia > Rodentia > Sciuridae > Glaucomys > Glaucomys volans. The sequence goes on from JAJEJO010000134.1 coordinate 1,116,091, forward strand.
CCTGGGATGACCCAGGCCTGAGGGCTGGAGTAGTGGCCTACTCAACAAATTTAAGAACACTTCTCTAGCTTATCTTGGCCTCCTCCTTTTGTTTTCTCTAGGGATTCATTATGGGAGCTGTGTGTACACAGTGGAGGGGGGCCTGGGAGCGGGGTGATTTCAAAGTCTGCACTCAGCTTGCCCTCTGGCCTTTCAAAAGAGGGCCCCTTACCTCCCCAGGGGAAACCTGCTCCTTCACTCACCCTCATCCATTCCTCCTTTCTCCTTGGACTAAGCTCTTGGACTTGGGAGGCAGCCTAGTCACTCTAGGTCAGACAGTAAATATTTTAGGCTTTGTGGGCCATACAGTATGTGTCCCAATAACTCCACTCTGCTGTTGTCCCAGGAAAGCCGCAGAGTTGAGACAATGTGTAAATACACCAGTACGGCTGTGTTCCAGCGCAGCTTCAGTGGATACTAAAATATGAATTTCATAACATGTTCACTTATCATAAAATAATCTTTTGACTTCTTTCAACTATTTTTTTAAATACACCATGGTGTAGGCCATGGTGTACAGGCAGCAGGCTGCACTTTGCCCAAGGCCCACAGTCTGCCAACCACTGCCATAGGTCACTGAGGTCAATGGAACTCGCACAGGGGATACTTGGAGTTCTGTTGGGCTAGTCCCTAAGAGTGGACTGAGAGAACATTCTGGATTGCAAGCAAAACCCCCCATGACTCATTCCCAAGAGAAAGTGAGTGGCCTGGTGAGGTGTCCTGGAAGAGTAACACTAGTCATCCTGACTCCATCCATGGGGAGAGGAGCCTGGCAACAGAGCTTGAATATTCTGGTTCCTAGTTCAGGGCTCTTTTTCAGGAAGAAGCCTGGTACCCAGAGTGTTCCTTGGCTGACTGTCTTCCTGGCCCCCAGTCTGCCTCGCAAGTTCTCTCTGTGGCTCCCAAGCAGCCTGTGCAGATCCTGCTGAGGTGAGATGGAGAGCCCCACCCACAGGACTGCAGGGTCTCCCTGCTCCCAGGTTCAGGCTGCTTTCACAAATGATAACCCCAGTCCAAGAACCCATGGCCTGGGCAGCTTTGAGTTCCTGCTGTCCTCCTAGGAAAAGCCCCACTGACTGTGTGTCTTCTGCCCACCCCTTTGGAGGCTCCCACGACAGTGACTGCAAAGCACCTGGAACTGGGCAGGGGGCCAGCATGTGAGGACACCAAGGCCACAAGCTGTCTATGAGGACCACAAAGGCTGCATAAAGGTGAGAACCAGCATTCCTGTGCAGGGAAAGGTGGCCCTGAGGCTGGCCATGGTCCCTGGCCCTCAGGCTGGCTCCCATGTACACTGGGGAGACACCCCTACTCCACCCCTGGAGGGCTTCTGGATCAGGAGCACTACCTCGTCTCTTGAGGCAGTGGTAGAAGAGGCTTGAGTCCCTCTGTGGGGGGAAGGTGTTGAGAGGCAGGTCCTGTGGTTCAGCCGCAGCGAACTGCATGTGGGCCCCATTCTCATACTGGTAATGCTGCAGTGCCTGGTGGGCGCCATGCAGGGGGCTGACGTCGGGCTTGGCTGAGAGCTGGCTAGAGACGAGCCTCTGCCTCATGATGCTTTTGGAAATCACAGGATACTCTTTGCTGGAGGGGTGGGGAACACAGGTGGAGAGACAGGAAGAGAGTGAAGATGCTTTGAGGGTTACCCAGTCTGCCCACCCCATCCCAGGGCTGGGGCAGCCCCACCTCTGTAGCCGGGCCACACGCAGGTCACTGTCGTCACTGCCCCGGAATCCCTTGGCAAAAGGGTTGTTCTCAATTTTCAGCTGTGTGATCTGTCAGGAGAAGACACACAGTAGAGTCGCTGGGAGGAGAGAGGACTGGGCTGGCCTGTGGCCCTCCTCCCCCAGCCCAGCCACACTGATCTCTCAGGCAGGCTCTGGGGGAAGTCACACAGCCAATCCTAAGCTGGCTGGGAGTCACACTGGGGCTTCCTTGGCCTTGCCAGTCACATGGAGCTTGCCCCCAGCTCTCCTCTACTCAACTTCTTCTGGTCCCTCCTATTCTTTCTCCTCCACCACCTGGCTACAGTCCATCATCTGTCTCTCTCGGGTCCCTGTAACAGCCTCCCAGTAGGCTTCTAGCACCCAGCACCCATGTCCAGTGCAACTGTCACTTCAGGTTCCAAGTGACTGTTCTAAATGCAAATCTGACTTTGTCACTCTTCTGCCCCCACAGCCTCTTCTCCAATGGGCTCTCTGCACCTGGCCAGTCCCAGTGCAGGTAATATGAGAAGCCCTCTGAGAAGGGCCAGGAGGACAGAGGCAGAGAGGCAGAAGTGGCCCATTCAGGACCCGAAGGGCGATGGCTGGAGCCAGGGCGGGGCGGGAGGTGGGCCTAGACTCCTGCCTTTGGATGTACCTGGGGGAAGGAGATTATAGGATAAAGGGCCTAATTCTCCGGCCACCATGGGCTCCACACTCCAGGTTTTCACAGTTCCCTGGCTCCTCACTAAGCAGCTCCAGCCAGAGGAACCAGCCATCCTGCCTTCTGCACTTCGTTCTTCCCCCAAATACAAAGACTGTGTTCCTTCATGCTAGAGGTTTGTGTCTAGTCTTTTCTCTTGTCACCTGATTTCCTCACTGCTCTGAGGGACGTGGTGGGTTTCCGAGGCCCCACTGGGGTCTGCCTCAGCCTCGCTGGGTCTCCGTGGCAGCGGCGGATGCACTGGGTATAACATACGGTGGGGTCTTTGGGATTGTGTCTGTACCTTGTGATTCTGGTAGGAGGTCACGGAGATGAAGGAGGTTTCTGGGAACACGTGGGTGCAGAAAGCCGTGTTTTTGGAGCCAAAAGCATTGTTCTCATCAGCCTTAACAATGTGTAGCCGTGGCTGGTACTTGTGCATGGAATTGAGGATGATCTGAAAGAAAAGGGTCTCGCTGTGAGCTCTGGTCCCCACCTTGTGGTCCTTGACCTTGTTCAGCTGACCCAGGGCTGGCTTTCCTCCTCCTAAAAGCCCAGGACCCAGGGCCTAAGCACAAGCACTGAGCCTGGAAAGGTCCTGAAGCTCCCAGTGAAAAACCAGGCCCCTCGGCCCCAAGCCCACGCCAAGCCTCTGCCTCGGCAGTAACACCTGCCCCGAGGGCCTCCCTGGAGTCCTTCACAGTTTAAAAGCCTGTGAGTTCAGCACAGCGCAGCAGGGAGAATTCTGAGTTGTAAGGAGAAGTTCGGGGTGCTGCTGACTTCACTGTGCGACTCAGATAGGTCACTCTACTCTGAACCTCATTTTTATATCTGTAAAATGGGATTGTAGTACATAACTTACCTCCCTCCCGGGTCTCCCTCCACACTGATTTCCCACCTTCCTGCATGTGACCTGCCTTCCCTAGAAAGTCCATTTGTGAGCACTTGGCTGCCTTCTCTCACTTTGTTGGCAACAAAGGCAGCTTCAGAGCCCAAGGGTTTTCAGGATGGAGGAGAGGGGAGAGGCTGAGGACGATGTCCTACTTTGTTTTTATCCATCGCTCGCTGGGCAAGCATTTCCCAGCATTCAAAAGGCCTGCCGGGGGAGCTGCAGGGGCAGCAGCCCATCCTGCCCCCAGACCAGCCCAACCTGAAGGACAGCTCATCACGGGTCAGAGTTCCCAGTACCAAGGGAGGGAGACAAGCCAAGTTCCTGAAATAATGCCAGAGGCCCCAGGCACCCAAGCGCCATGGACCAGGGGAGGTAAGTCACCCCAGCTGGACAAAGCTTAGCAAAGTGCCCAGGAGGCTCGGCCACTGAAGCCCCAGAATCACACATGGTAGTTGCTGCTCCAAACCCGCTTCACTTGGCGGTGCCCCACGGTAGCGACTGCATCATGTGCCATTAAAATGTATTTTTTATCGTTGACATTTGCCAGACGCCCTCCTCATGGGAGGCAGGACCAGGAATTTGGGGCATTTTATCAGCACCGCTACATTGGTTAACCCCTTGGTTTCTGTGCTGGCCAGGCTGGCCTTCAGGTCCCACTGCCCTCTGAGCGCCTTTCTTTCTGCCTGGGGTGCCCCTTCCTTGGGTTGGCTCTGCTGGCTCCCACCCTTCCAGGTTCCCAGGGGCCAGGCTTGTGGCTGCAGCTTAGTGAAAGATTTAACTCTTTGGTGACCAGAGTGCTAAGAGAAAGGCCAGAGTCAGACTCTTCGTCGGCAAGTTTTGGCTGAAGTCTGAGTCCAGGAGGGCTCTGTGTTCATCATGCCTTGGAGGTTGGGACAGCCTATGGAGCAGGCTGAGGACATGGGTGGGCCAGGGACTGACAGCAGGCTCTAGCCTTCCTCGGGCTCCTCAGTTTGGCTTGGCAACTCTGGTCAGCAGGAGCCACGCTTTCTGCCTTCTCTACTAGCTACCACTTCTCAGTGACAAACCTGTGGACTCTCTTGGGGGCAAGTACAGAGCTCCCCAAATCCCAAACCAGATCCTGTAGCTGGGGCCTGTCCCATGAGAAACTCAGAGTGAGACAGAAGACCTGAGTCCTACAGAGGGAGGCGTGACATCTGTCTTTGTCCAGGAGCCTGGAATGTTTCTATATGGGAAGAGCAGGGTTTGGGGGAAGAGCAGGGTTTGGGGGAAGAGCAGGGTTTGGGGAAACACCTCCCAGTCCTTACAGGTTACTGTCACCCTGAACTATTCACCATACTGCAAAATCCCACAAAGGACCCAAGTTCCCTGAAGACCCAGAAGCTGATATGTGGAAGGTGGCCTAGGTGTCTCCAGGAACACCCGATTCCTGCCTCTGAGGCCCTGCATGTGCAGTGGCTCTGCTGAGCTGACTTCCTCTCTCATTCTCTCACCTTCTAGAGCCATCTCTCTTTCATCTGGGAAGGCTTCCCAGACCCTACAGCCTGCTCCCAACTCCCCGTTCAGAAACTTCTTCCCTATGCACTGTCTACCTAGCTGCTTCCCATTTCTTCTTGTCCCTTCAGAGACTCCAGAGAAAGATCTGCATCTTGTATTCCTTTTGCACCTCCAGGTTCCTTGGCCCCAACGCAGGGTCTAGGCGGGGCAGCAGGAGCCAGAAGATTTAGGCCATGACTGCAAAGCCTCGTGGGAAATGTCAGCAAGCCCCTCCCTTCTGGTCTTTATTTAGCTCACAAGAGACAAGATAATCTCTAAGGCATCCTTCAGGTCAAAATTTGAGATTGAACACGTGCACAGACAATCCTGTGAGCACTCCCAGGCCACAGCTCCCCCATGTAGGACCAGTGCCTGACATTCTGGCTCTCCTAGTCGGGTGGCCAAAGGGAGAACAAGGACAGTGGGATGACAGAATCCCAAACAGAGGGAACAGGCACCAACACTTCGGTGAGGTTGTGCACGACCCTTAGGACTGATGGCAGAAGCCACCTTGCTCCTGTGATAGCCAGGCAGTCACACATCCTCACAGTCTGGACAAAGTCCTAGGCATCTCCATCATCCCCTTCTCACTGCCGCTCTCCTCCAGGTCCACTCAGTGACCAATTCCTGGGAGCATATGAAACAGAGCCTCTGTTCCCTTTGCACACCCTGGTCTGGGACTGTCTCCTAGCTGAGCTGCTCTGACAGCCTCCTTTCCACCCCATCTACTGCTTCTCCATGTTCACCTGCTACACTTCCTGCTTAGAACCTTCTGGAGATCCCAGGGAAACTACTCACTGCTTGAGAGTAAGCCCCTTCGTATTCCCTCCTCTCACCCCACAGCCTCCCACTGACACTCCTGCCCGTACTCAGGGTTCAATAGATGTCTTATATTCAGAATGCCACCTTCAATGGGTCCCTCATGCCCCTTGGAATACAGGCCCATGAGACAAAAACCCTGATGAGGGATGCAGAGGCCGCCAAACACATCTCTTTGGGAGGGAATCAGACTTGCTGGCAGGGAAACCTGGGAAAAGAGAAACTGCCAGACTGACCAGAACCAGCTGGGACCTACTAAGGGTGTGCAATCAGCCACAGAAGTCAAGAAGACCCAGAAGCCTCTATGGATCTCTGTTCAGCAGCTGCCAAGTCCTGAGCAAGCTCTTTCCCTTCAGCCTTTGAGGTCCCCATCTGTGAAGTGGAGGCTTGAACTAAGTGGTCCCCAACACCCCGCCCAACTCTGATGGTCTGGAATCAAGGACAGGTGTCTAGAAGAAAGTCCCACCCATTGAACCAATGCAAATGTAAACTTGAACCCTAGTCCCACTGGCCTGGGAGAATGTGAAACCAACTGTATGACTCACACACCTGGCTCTGCTTGGAAGTTCCTCAGGCTCTACATTAAACTGCTTTGCCAGAGTCTCACATTTATATTTGTTGCAGAGGATGTGGGGCCAAATGGGCCAGCCACGTCAACAAAGCCACTACATGACTGGGCCCGTCATCATCATTGTTTTACAGAAATGGGATTCATTATGTTCTGGCCATAATTCAGAAGCCTGTTCTATTTTAACAATTGCAATAGCGCCAAACATTCATCTTCTCAAGAGCTCGGCATAGCGTGCTTAGCCACAGAGATCCAGATTTATCTCCATTAGAATCACAGAACATTAGGGCATGGAGAGGCAGACCATAGAGACCATCCTAGTCCAGCTCCCTAATTTTACAGATGAGGAACAGAAGGCCTGGAGTGGGAACATGACTTGCCCAAGGACACACAGCTGGTTGGAGACAGAGTCCTGAGCAGCTTCCAAATGGCTTTTGAAAGGGTGCATTCTGCTCTCAAAATCAAGCTTAGTAACCAGTGGTAAGTGTCAATCAAACATTGTAAGAGATACACCCCCACCAGTCCCTATCGTCCACCATAGAACACAACAGATCTGGATGCCAGCCACACAACAGTGACGCAATGTCCATTTGGGTACACATTAAAACCAGATTCAGCTGGGTGTTGTGATGCACACTTGTAATCCCAGCAGCTCAGGAGGCTGAGACAGAAGGATAGTAAGTTTGAGGCCAGTCTCAGCAACTTAGAGACACACCCCCACACCCCGCATCTCAAAATTTAAAAAAAAGAGAGGGGAGGGGGACGTGGCTCAGTGGTAAGGCACCCCAGGGTTCAATCCCAGTACCTGCCCCCCTGAAAAAAACCATATTCATTCTGCATCATAATTTACTTTCTGAGACTACCTTCACCACCAACTTCTTACCCTCCCCAGCCCTGCAGCAAAGAGGTCAAGACAGAAACAGAATCCACAGCTTAAAAACACAAAAATAACTGAGACCCAGAAAGGTAAGCGACTCATGTAAGGAAAATCTAAACTAGAACTGAGTCAGGGAGCCCTGTGGTCCACTCACGAGGCCTTGGTCAGACTGGCCTTTGGCCTCACTCCCAGGGCAGCAACCCTGGGGTTCTCCAGAATGCTCAAAACTTTCCTGACTTCTCTCATGGTCACTGCCATGACTGCCCAGTTTCACTGAGCATAGCCCATGTGCCAGGCCCTGTGCTAGGGATTTTATACACATCAACTAATTAATCTTCACAACATCCTTGCATGTTGATCCTGGGCATTGTCATTTTAATGAACAAGGGACTGAGCACCAGTGAAGAGAAGGCATTTGCCCCACATCAGAAAACAGACTGAGGCAGGGCCAGAAGCAGCACTCATTTCCAAGCCTACACTCTCCCCCTCTCCTGACTCGGGAGGGTGGGCCTGGTCTGGAGTTCTGTAGCTCTGAGAGCCCAGGCAAGGGCTTGGCACAGTGTCAGAGCTTAGCAAATGCAGGAAACGTGGGCAAAAAAAAAAAAAAAAAGGAAGGAGTGG
>JAJEJO010000134.1:1123927-1149282 GCA_020662805.1 Glaucomys volans
GCTGACTTACTGTCTTCCAGCACCCACTGGTTTGCCAGACCCAATGGCTAGGCACTGGGACCCAATGGTGAGAAAAACCTTGTGGTTTACTATCTAGGGAGGAAGTCACACAGTCATCGAAAAATCAAGCAAAAATAAACGGTAAGAAAGTGCAGTGGAAGAGAAAGTGCATTTATAATGGTAATGCGCAAGGTGGCATACCTAAGGAGAAACACGCAGGACCTCAGGGAGCACAGCTGAACGCACTCTGAAGGACGAAAAGACGACTTCAGCAGAGAGAAGGGCGCTCCTATCAACCTTCCCAGAGTAAATGACTAGCCCAAGGGCAGACCTCATTCACAACAAAGGACATAAAACTGAAATTGATATCCATTTTTCCCTACCAGACTGGCAAAAATCCAAAAGTGTGCCTTCCCACCCTGTTAGTAAGACCACAGCGATGGTGGGAATGAATACACACTGGGAAAAATCTTAGGGAGGGTGGTTTGGTGACATTTTCAAAATTTCAAATCCAAATGCCCTTTGAACGGGCAATTTATTACACAAATATACTTGGCAGAGTGCAAAATGATGTATGTCCAAGCTCAATCCAAAGAGAGAAATAGAAAAACACCTAACTTCTTCCATAAGGACTGGAACCACGATGAGATAAAGCTTCATGGAACAACCACGAGATAAAGCTGGCTGTGGCTATATTAAAGGAAGAAGAAAGCTCTTTGTGGATGGAATGATCTTTGAGACATGCTTACAAAGCAAGGAGCAAAGCTTTTATATAGTACAGTACCTTCTGTGCATAAACGAGGGGATTTGAGGTTATGTATTCTGCCTATAGGTACCCAGAAAATGCTGAACACAAACTAAAAACAGTGGTTACCTATAGTGGGGAACTGCAAAAAACCTGGATGGATGAGGAACAAATAGAGGGAGACTTCACACTGAAAACATATTTTTAATTGTGATTTATTTTTAAACCATGTATTTCCTATCCAAAAATCAATTTTTAGCTAGGCGTGGTGGCGCACGCCTGTAATCCAAGCAATTTGGGAGGCTGAGCCAAAAGGATCGCGAGTTCAAAGCCAGCCTCAGCAACTTAGTGAGGCCCAAAGCAACTCAGTGAGACCCTGTCTCTAAATAAAATACAAAATAGGGCTGGGGATGTGACTCAGTGGCTGAGTATCCCTGAGTTCAATCCCTGGTTCGAAAAAAAAAAAATCAATTTTTAAAAAATGTTATTCTTTTTTTACTTTTTTCAGTTGTAGATGGACACGATACCTTTATTTTTTATATTTTTTATCTTTTTGTGGTGCTGAGGATTGAACCCAGGGCCTCACATGTGCTAGGCAAGTGCTCTACCACTGAGTTACAACCCCAGCTCCTCAAAAGTCAATTTTAAAGATGCAAGTAAGTATTAAGTTACATCCCTGTTAAGTATGATGAAAAGGTGCTTAATGCTCTGAGAGCATGGAATGGGGACCCTGAATCTCCTCCCTGAAGAAGTTACATTTGAACTTGTATCCCAAGGTTTTGGAGGCCATAACTAGGTGAAGAATGTAGGAAGATCATCCCAGGCTCAAGGGAGGCAGGTCAGCCAGTCAGAATCCAGGCCTGTCTTTTAGGAGCATCTGGTCATGTGGTTCAAGGGGTTCCTTTTCTAGACCCCACCTGCCACTAAGGACCAGCTCCAAGCCCAAGCCCTCACTCACCTGGACCCTGGACCCTTCATCAGACAATTAAGAAAAACAGCACATGGAGGGAGGGAGTTTGGAAGATTCGGAAACTAGTAAAACATGGCTCCTTCACACCTCCCACAATCAGACTCTCTTATCCTGAAGTTTTCATTAAGGGTGGGTGAACATATGGTCTCTCAGATACCCCCAGGGTGAGGAAATGGGCTGAGTTGGATCCCTAAGCTAGAAGGACACTGAGTTCACCTGGCATAACCCAGGATGATACCACAACCACCGGACCTGGTTCTCGACCTTACTAGGATGGTGGCTGTCCCAGCTCACACTTGGGTCTGGCCCCTTTCTCAGGAAGAGATTCCACCCTTTGTGGGGGCCGAGAGGTACACTGCCAACAGACGGCAGCTGCTGAAGCTCCTGGGATACTACAAGGATCCCAGTGGAAAGAAAAGAGACTTTTCTGGAGAAAGTTCCTTGAGGTCTGGAAGCTTTTAGGGAAAACTAAGAATGTGGAGGTGAGCTGTAAGAAGGAAGGGCATGTTTAAGGCAAGTTCACAGTGCAAGATGGCTCTCTCCAGACTCCTGCACTGAGAGACCAAGAAAGATTCCTTCTTACCCCTTCCATGGGAGTTCACTGCTCCCACTGGCACAGGCTAAGGAGCAGAAAGCCAAGGTCCTCAGGGATGCTTTGCCCTGAGGAAGTTAGTGGCCCTCCATAGCCCTTGTCTTATTGGCCAGAGATTGCTCCCTCTTCAGTGATGCTCCAAATAGCTGAAGATAAGACAGCTAGAGCCCTGGGTCCAGAGAGGTGTGAAACTAGAAAGCAGAAAGCTCAGATGGGAGCAGATGGGAGCTCAGATGGGATTCTCAGCTCCTGAGACAAACTTATCAATTCTCCAGCCCTATAGCACAGGGGGTACTGTAGCCAATAAACTAAAAGTACTGGGTAAATGTGGAGAGGAAAAGAAAAGAGAGAATTTCTGCATCCCATCCATCAGGAGAGAAAGCTAAGTTAAAATGTGTGTAAAATCTCTAATGCCAAAGGGGTGAGCCCTGGGCAGGTAGGGAAAGTGTAGCCAGGAGCAACTCTGGCCTCATGAGCCTGACAAGCAATCCCCCTGGCCCAGAGCAAATGCAGGGTTATCATAAACCCCTTACGGAACCAGGTAGAGGCACCAAGGAGGTAAGACAGGCTGGGGAAACATACTGTTGGACTGTGAAGGCCAGATCTCTTTCCTACTTCCTAAAAAAGGCCTCATTTTCAACCCTGGATTCCCTTCCCTCCAATTTTCTGCAGGGGGCCTGAGAGGCAGAAGGTCCTCTGAAGCATCCCTGCAGCTGGGAACCCTGAAAACAAGCTGTGCTTCCAAAATCCTCTCCACAGGCTTGATCCCTAGGTACTTCCAGCCACCCACACAGGCAGTGCCAGCCAAGCTCTGTCCCATGGGGTTGCATGTGCTTGCATCTAGGTTCCCTGCTGCCACTGCACAGACCCTCCCTAACCTTTTGAAGCTGGTGCCACAACCTGGCCAAGCACAGGAGGTCACACATGAGTCAACTGGGAGCAAATTCTTGGCCATGATGGAGCTCAAGAAGACCCAAGAGGCCCCTCTCCTCTCATTTTAAAGGTGCTACTCTCCTGGGAGGTTGGGACTTGGCTGACCCTTCCACTGGACATCTGCGTCCTGCCTGGCAAAACCCATTATGATAACTTGTAAAACACAGGGCTTTAGGTTTGATCCTTAGCACCACAAAGACTTGGGAAACAGGTAAGTCAGGAGTTAATTAGGTTAAGTAAGCACCCTCCTGGTTGCTTACTTAGATATCACCAATGACTGAGAACTGAACACTAAGAAATTAAGACTAGGAACTACTTACCAGTTACCTACTTATTAATCAGAAATGAAGCGCTGCTGGCATTTTCCAAGAGGAACTATCATTCACAGAATCCCAATTTGCACACAGATCCCCAGAGACAGAACTGAGGCATCAAAGAGGGACATACCTGCATGTGTCCCACCTGCCATCCTCACCCTGAGTGTTATGTGTGCAGCACCTCATCCCACAGCCTCTATTGCCCCTCGCTCCACCACGCCCCTGCCCTGCACTTTCAGAGCAACCTCAGGAGTCCAGAGAGGCAGGCCGAAGTCCTGGCAGAAAATACCAGCTCTCAGGCTTCTGTTTGCCACACACTTGAGCTAAAAATTTCCACATAAAATGCTCTTTTTTGTGGGTCTGCCAGGGCCAGAAGGGGAAAGAATGAGCTTGGGCAGCCTGGACGAGACGTCAACAGCAGCATCCCAGGGGCTTCAGAATCCTTTCATGAGAGCCAGATCCCCGGCAGGCCAGGCAGGAGTCGACCCAGGAGCCAGAGCAAGCCTTCCCTTCCGAGGCCAGGCAGCCCTCAGGCCAGACACGCAGCACACACCAAAGAGGAGCTTCAGAACTCATTCTCAAAAAGTTTACTTGCCTTATGTCACACCCCAGCAAGAACAGATCTGGGGACACTGAAGCTGAGGGATTTGACCCATCAAGATCATCATCAAGATCATCATCATCGTCATCATATTTGCTATTTATTTAGAACCTCATATCTGCAAGGTGATTCCTGAATGTTCTCTCATTTAAGTTTTACTCCTGTGGCCAGCTCCATGTTTTCTTTTTCCTTTCTTTTCCCTTCCTTCCTTCCTTCCTTCCTTCCTTCCTTCCTCCCTTTCTCCCTTCCTCCCTTCCTTCCTTCTTCCTCTCTTCCTTCCCCTCCCTCTCTCTTGCTCTCTCACTGGGGATTGAACCCAGAGACACTCTGCCAGTGAGCTACATCCCAAGGCCTTTTCATTTTAATTTTTAAAAATTTGAGACAGGGTCTAATTTGCTATGGCGGGCTATGAATTTGCAGGCCTCCTGCCTCAGCCTCCAGAGTTGCTGGAATTACAGGCATGTGCCACCACACCCAGCTTCCATGTCTATTCTGTAAACAAGGAAACTGAGACTCAAAAGGGCGGAGATCTTATCCAGAGTCACCAGGCAGTCATGGGAGGGGGCTCTATCTGCAGGTCTGTGTTCCTTCCACAAACCGGCCTCTAGCAACAGGCCTGTGGCTGGATCCCAAGAGTCAATTCTCCACATCCCTGTCCCCATCTGTCCCACCCCCAAAACTGCCCCTGGACTGGGGAGGCCAGGCAGTCCTGGTTCTTACGTGGCCAAACGGGTCCAGGTGGTTGTTTGTCAACTTCAGCTTCTGGAAAGAGACCAACTGCCGCATCCAATGGGCCCCGGTGGCAGGAGAATCTGGGTGGACATAGAGCCTTCCTGGCATGGCAGGCTCAGCCTTCCCTGCTACCATCCTGCCAACAGAGCAGACAGAGTGGCAGCAGCTGATTACAAGGGGTCTAGTGAAGTCCCTTCTGAGAGTAAACCCCCAAAACTGCTGCTGTTCCCATCCCAATGTCAACTGAGGACTTTGGGTTAGGAACAAGGACAGGGGAGAGAGTGCTAAGGAAGAGAAAGGAAGCACAGTTTTCAACCTCTTTTACGTCACTGCGGCACAGAGAGAGATGATGATGAAACTCAAGAATTCAGATGAAGGATTGAGGCTAATCACAAAGATAGCATGGGAAAATTTAGGCACTTGTGTGTGTTATATTTATAATTTACATTTGTTTATTTTCCTTTATGCAATGCTGGGGCCTTGCACATGCTAGGTAAGTGCTTTACCACTGAGCTACATCCACAACCCTTTTTATATCTTATTTTGAGACAGGATCTCATTAGGTTGCTGAGGCTCACCTTGAACTTGCAATCCCCCTGTCTTGGCCTTCCAAGTCACTGGGATTTTAGGTGTGCACCACTGTGTCCAGCTTATATTCATAATTTTTAAATGTTATAAATTGTACTAGCTGGAGGGAACTTCTCAAAGGGCCTAGACAACTTTTAAATTACTTGACCCCAAAAACAATGCCAAGAAATTAATTAGCAGCTGGCTGTCAGCCAGAGTCTGCTTTGAATTCTAATCTAGGCCAAAAAGAGGAGAAACAGAAATGTGGCCCTGGTCAGGATTTGGCCACCAAATCCTGCCTCCTCACCCCAATCTCTGCCAGCTGTCCTACCCTTGAGTGGACCCTGCTTTGAGTTCTAGAGGCAGAGAGTGCTAAGTAGTTTGCTCATGAAAAGTAGCCTGCACTGACTTACCTGGCTGGCCCCAGTGGTCTGGCCCCTCAACCTGCCTATCTCCCCCAGGCCCTTGCTAAAGGGTCCTACCATCCACCCCCAGCGACAGCTTTATTCAGTGTGAAGGTGGACATACTCTATAGCCAAACAAAAGAGGACATGAGTGGACAAACAGAAGAGAGTCACCGCCAGCCAGGCATCAACCCTAACTATTAAAGAACCCCAAGAAAACAGTTCCCATCCTCCTCCCCAGTGAAACACTGACAGAGCCTGAATCTTCCACATTAGTGTTTTTCCCATCACCCAAAAGCAGAGTCATCAAGTCCTCATTGTCTGTGCCTGCAAGGACAGCAAGACCCCAGAAATCCACAAATGCCTAACGCTGCAGCTGTTTTCAGCTGGAGCCCCACCTGGGCAGGTGTGCAAACACAGCAGCCCCTGTGGCTCTGGACAATAACTTGGAGTGGTGGGGGGATCCCTGGACCAACCTTGTAGGGGTAAGTGGGAAGGGCAGTTGAGGGAAGATGGTTCCAGGCCTCTTACCATTTGTTGTCACAGAACTTGTAGCGGTGGTCATCTGCAGGGACGATGTCGATCAGCAGGATGTACTTGGTCTTGGGGTTCATGCCTGTGACTTTCACCTTGTAGCTGGGGAACATCCTCCTGGGGGAGTCAAGGGTTGAGACAGAGCGTGGACAGAGCACCAGGAGAGATGGCACAGAGTGAGTGAGGGCAGAGAGTGCCATTTTAGCGAGAGAAGGTGGCCCTATGGTAGTTACGAGGCACCTCCCTTTGCCCTAGCTGCTCTCTCTGAGCCCCCACAGCAATCAGCCTGTGTCCAGGAAGACAGTTTACCTGGTGTCCCAAATTCCCCTCTCCCCACAAGTCCCCTAAGATTGGGGCCCAGTGTCTGTGAGCCACTGAAGCACAGAGACCCTGGTCAGGATTGTGAGAGATTTTAACACCAAAATGGTATGCTAGCCCGTACATAGCTAAAGTTCTGGGGTGACATCATAGGGTGCCAGAGCACATGACCCAAAAGCTCCTGTCAGCTGCTTCTATACACAAGGAGATGACTCCTTTATGTTCCACCCAGTGAACTTTTTAACCCAACTCATAGGAAAACAAGAGAGTGCTACTGAAAACTCTGCTAAGTTTGGACTCCTCCTGTGTGATCAGCAGGGGTATTTCTCACTGTGAAAGCCTCACCTGGGCCTGTGCACCTAACTGAAATCAGGAAAGCTGGATCCAGGAGCACAGATTCTGAAACCACCATGCCATAGTCCACAGCCTGACCCCACCACTGATGACCATAAGGTGTCGGCAACCCCCTTGGGTCCCCTGTGCTGTGTTTTCCCTATCTCTAAATCCAGGATAACATCACTAGCAAGATCACAGACTGCCATGTGGATTAAATGAGTCCACCTGTGACTATTATTATCAGCCCCTCTATGCTTCACCCTCCCCAAGTCTGTGGTATGACCTGTTTTTATAAAAATGGGTTCACCAAAAACCAGAGTTCCAGTTCCTACAGCCCATGCTGAGGCTGTCCAGGATCCCAAGGCTCAGAGAACATTCTAGAGAAAGGCTTCCCAGACCCCTCAGCCTATACACACATATCTGCAGGGGTACAGCTCCCTCCCCTGGTCACCAGGTCCCTGAACTTCACCACTGAAGTTCTGGACACTGAACTTCACCAGAGGAGCAGAGTCTTCCTCACACTACCTCCCAGCTGACCCCCATCTTCCACAAAAGTGCTCTTGCTAGCAGGTTGTGAAGCAGGATCCAAACCTAAATACTGAAGACCTTCGGGAAATGGAAACCAGCCCACCCTGAGCTGTGACACTGCCCAGCCAGTCCACTCCAAGAAAAGCATCAGCTGGTTGCTTGCCTCTCACTAACCCAAGAGAGTATGGGGACCTTTGCAAAAAGCTGCCCTAGACACCTCAAACAGATCAGAGTCCCCATTCTGTTCACCAGGGTACCAGCTTACCTGGGTAGGGCAGGGCTTCCAGAAAGAATCAAGCTGGCAGACCCTACAGCAAGCCCCTCCAGGACCGTGAGGCGGAGGGAAGCTCAATTTCACCTCTGCCCAGGCCCAGCCTGTGTCTCCTCTCCTGCTGCAGGAGAGGCCTATGAGCGCCCTGCAGCGGGACGGAGGGGCTTTGCGGAGCCTGTGCACACAGGCGCATGTGCATGAACATGTGGTGCAAGAGCGCATGTGTGCCGTGCCTGGAGGGCGGGGGTAGTTCTAGCTGCTAGTCTAGGGACTTATAAACCGTGTGGAAGAATTTGTCTCAGATGTCAATTGAAAGCATTTTCAAATGTCCACCCCACCCCCTCTCCAAGGATATGGGAAGTGAGAAGGCTCAGGAACCCAATCCTGCCTCCTGTTCACCAGTCCCCTGCCCGGCCTGGGGGCACAGCTGGAGCCTACACCACCCTCTTTCCTGGCTCTGGAGGTGGGCCTGAAGCTGAAGGGGGGAGGGCAGCAGCTGCCTGGCCTTCCCTTCAGGAAGGAAGGAAGGCCAAGAATCCTGTCCCCTCCAGTCCACCATTTTGTAACTGCTTACAGAAACAGCCACAAAATGGGGCAGCCCTGGCTGTGCTTGGACTGGTCTGGCACCTGTGGCCTGCACTTCGACTGTTTCTCCTGTAATCACTCCAGGTGGCAACAGCAGAGGGCAGCCACAGCTTCTTGCCCAGGCCAGTGTCCACACAGGGGGCCAGGAGGAAATGGCCGATTACCACTTCACCAGTCTTCATAACCCAGATGGAGACCAGGCTGAGGGACCCTATCCTTCCCTTCTCCTCCTCCTCCCTTCTACACTTCACCTCAGCAGCTCAGAAGGCCAGGGGGACACTGACCGTGTGCTTATTAGAAGCCCTTTTAGGAACCTGTACTCTACTTCCCAAGGCTTGGAACTGGTATCTTGTGATCTGGACCCTTGACCAGAGACAAGACTCCAGACAGAGAGTAGTCTCAGGGAGGTGTTAGGGCATTTGGTGCAAGGAAGGAGCACACCTCCTAGGCTCTGCCTCCTCTGCCCACAGATTCCCCTCTTCCTGGGGAAGCAGTCCTCAGAATGGGGGAGGGCAGCAGGGAAATCTGGTCTAGATGGGGTGTTCCAAAGTCTTTGGCTACAGGCTGCAATGGCTGAGGCTCAGGAAGCTCCACTGCCTCCATGGAAACAGATGGCCAGGTCTCTGGCAGAGTTCAGTTTCAGCAATGCTTCTGGGACCATACAGAGCATACTGTGGGGGCCCGGAGCTCTCATCATTCCCCCACCTAGGTGGCTCCAGGAGGATGAACGGCCCAGCCAGGGTGGAGGAAGGGCTGCATGGGAAGGTGAGAGACACCTCCACCCAAGGCATCCATCTGCCTTTGCTTGTTAGGGGACTAACTTGGGAGACCAAAGGCCTGACTTGAGGGTTTTCATCAGATCAGCATGACTCAGGCAACAGAGGCCAGGCTAGGTTTGGGGGCTGTGACTTCCTCTTGGCTCCACTGGCCAAGTAAAGGTCCTCCCTAATGAAACAAACGAAACTAAGGAGTAAGATGTAAGTTACTCCTTTGATTTATGACATAAAATGTACCTGAAAACCAACACCTTCTGGGGAAAGGAAACCTCTGTGGGCCCGGGGCGGAGTGGGGAGGACCAAGAAGAGAGGCACCGACTTGCGCCATCTCCCTCTCCCTCTCAGGATCTGTCACTAGTGCCCGCCATCTGCAGGTCCCAGGCTGCTGCCTGTGCTCTCCCAGCGCCCGCCTGTCCCCTCCAGGCCCCTTGCCCCGCCCACTTCCCGCGACCCTCTTGCGGCCTTCACGCCGGACCCGCGCGCTTTCTCGCTGCGCGCCCTGTCGGTGCTGTCCCCGGTTTCCGCGCCCCTCGGATCGGTACCCCCAGACAGAGGGGGCACTCCCCCAGCACAGCACTCGCGGAAACGGCTCCGCCAGGGGAATAAACAAGCTGCCTCCCCGCCGCCCGCGAGGAGATGAAAGCCGGGTTTCTCCTCTGATCAGGAAACGGGCTCTGCAAGGGTGCGGGGCTGGAGCCTTTATCTGCTTCATTCTCGGAAATGGTTTTAGAATGAGCTGCTAAGATCAGCGTCCTCGGACGTTTCTGGGTGTCCGAGGTTTGCGGGGCCTGCAGGGGTTTGGGGGCATTTTGATTTTTGGCAACAAATCTGTAAACGCGAACTCACTAGAGAGAGGGCGCAAACAAGTGACCGCGGAGCTGAGGGAGCCGCGC
Organism: Glaucomys volans; assembly: GCA_020662805.1. Lineage (NCBI taxonomy): Eukaryota > Metazoa > Chordata > Mammalia > Rodentia > Sciuridae > Glaucomys > Glaucomys volans. The sequence goes on from JAJEJO010000134.1 coordinate 1,134,030, forward strand.
GGCTCCGAGTCAAAGCCGTCGTCAAATTCAAGGCGCTGACCTTCCAGCCCACCCCTAATCCCCGAGCCCGGGGCAGAGAATAGAGGATCCCTCCCGATTCTCTCTGCCTGGCGGGGCCTGAAACCCACCACAGCCCGGACTTCCCTGGGACTCCGGGGGCCCCAGAAGCAGCTACCTGTGCCTTTCCTTAAATTCGGCACAAAACTAAATCTAAGGGATGAGAAGTTTGGAGAGTGGTTTCCAGGGTGGCAGTGGGTGGTAACTGGCAGGGCACTCGGGAGAGACTCTGGACGGCTGGTATTGTTCTCTTCCTTTTTCTGGATGGTAGTTACATCGTTTGTCCCTTTTGTGAAAAGTCTATAGAGCTGAATACTTAAGATTTGTACACTCTTCTGCAGAAATGCTGCATTTCGATAAAAATCTACCTTAAAATTATGTACACACACACACACACACACACACACACACACATCTCAGAGCCCAGAGTCTGACAGGGGAAAAAATGGCTGCAGGGAAAAGACATGGGTACACTGGAAACTCCAGCGGTCTTCTATCCCTGAAGTCCGGGGTCTTCAGGAGGAATACTGGGTAGGATGGATAGAGGACAGGGTCAGACACCAAGGTCGAAGTTAGGGTGGGGGTAGGGGTCGGGTGATGTCTCTACCAATGCCAAACTTTTTGTAGCCAAAGGATTTCTGAGAGCACTGTCCAAGCTACTCAATCAATTTCCACTACACACACACACACACACACACACACACAGTTTTCTAATTTGCCCAAAGCATTTTTAAGAAATATTTTCCCTGAGGGGAGGAGCAGAGTGAGGGTGTGTGGAATGGATGCTGTTTGGGAAGGTCAGTTGCTTCTCTTAGATTTTTTTTAAAAGGCACTTCCTTTTGATAGACTTTTGCTTTCAGAAAATACTTGAAGAAGAGATCAAAGCACTCTCTCCCCAACCCACTTTCCCAGTGTCTTCAACCCTTACTTCTCTTATCATCCACGCCACTGGGCTCTGACGCTCTGTATACAGAGTAAGAGCAATTGGCTTTGAAGCCCCGGATTAAGCCTGGCCAAATCCTTGCCTCAGAATAACAAACAATACAGGTTCAACAGGAGTTCTCATCGGTAGTTCATTTTTCAAACGCAAATTCACTGTCACTAACACAAGCAACATTGAACTCAACAGGCTATGAAGGCTGATAGTGGAGATTTATCTGGTGGCAAAACATGACCTAGGAGTAGGGCAGTCAGACGGTTAGGAAATTTTCATTTTTGGGAGGTTTATATTTAAAGTTTTGTGGAGCTCACTTTTATCTGCGTTTGGGAGAAAATGCAGTTTCTCACATGTATCAAGCTTGGCAGGGATGTGAAGTCCACTCTCTACAGTTACCGGCATGAGCTTGGGTAACTTGGGTTCAGGGGCCTGAGAGGGACAGAAATTAAGGGAGCAAACTGGGGAGCAGTTTGGCCCCCATTTTATACCTGACATCAGGAGTTCCCGAGCATTCAGGAATTGGTATGTCACCCTGTGGTTGGCATTTTATTCACCAAATGAAATTGACAGTTCAGTCTCTAGTCAAAGAAAGTGACTTCTCTTTCCAGACTTTCAAAGACCCAGTGGGCTCAGATGGGAGGCTTATGAGCCAAGAACTTAAACTAGTTTGAGAACATTCTGTATCCCCTTTTCCAGGAACCCCTCTTCCCCCACTAGACAGTACGTTATCATGTCCCTAACCAGTCATGGTCTCTAGGGCAGAACAACAGTCCCACGTTAAACAGGGCCCAGCAAAAAAATGCAATCAAGGGGATTTCTCAAAGCTAGGGTCCTGTTCTGGGTGTGGGGTACATCATCTGCTTGGTTTGTGTAGGCCTAGCAATTGCCTAACTTCCCTGCTCTGGGTTTAGTTTATGTCCCCTGTTCTTGCAGTCTAGGAATCTATGATCCAAGGTTTAGGAGAAAGGTCCAGGCCATCTGCTAAGAAATGAAACTATCCCTGAAAGGGTTCTGGTGGAGACACAGAGTTTAGGGGAACAGGGAGAGGCACAGGAAAGAATGTTGCAGGGCCACAAGCCCATACAAAGCAAGCTGCATCCAGAGGCTGCCTTTGCACAATCACCAGAGCAATAAAAGTGGTTTCTGAAGATATTGGGGCAGGGGGAGCTGGGGTGCAGCTCAGTGGTAGAGCAGTGTGCTTACATGTGCAAGACCCTGAGTTGGATCCCTAGCATTAAAGAAAAAAAAAAAAGGGCAGCTATGCAGGAGGAAATGGGGTCTATGAGAATCGTGGGGTGGGGGTAGGAAGGAATGAGGCTATTGACTTTCTTAAGAAGTAGACCTGGTCCAAAGATACTTTTCTGCCATAGAAATTAAAGGCTGTGATGAATCCATAATTGGCCAACATCATCACAGCCTTCCTCCACCCCTATACTGAGAATTGAACCCAAGGGTTTCGTACATGCTAGGCAATCACACTACCACTGAGCTACATCCCCATTCCTGCTCATTTTATTTTTAAAAAGGGTCTCTCAAAGTTGCCCAGGCTAGCCTGGAACTTGTGACCTCCTTGCCCTCAGCCTCTGGAGGAACTGGGATTACAAGTATGTGCCACCACGCCCAATACATCACCATCATTTTGAAACTATTATCATCATTCCCTGAGGTCCCTCTCTGAATTATCATGAGGATCAGGCACAAACATCTGCCTGAAGCTGGTCACCTCTGGAGTGTGTGTGAGTGTTTGTGTGTGTTGAACGCAGGGAGGGAAGGGGACCCACACAGGTGCAAGAAACCTACTGAGAAGAACCACAAATGCCTTTTGTTTAAAATTGAAGAGGCCAGACATACCCAGAGAACATGTGAGCCAGTTAGTTTTAAGAGACAAGGTTGTTTCTGCTGCCTAAAAATGGAAATTCTAGATCTTTTTCTTTTTTCCTTCCCTCTACCTCATCAGTGCAATAAATCCCCTCTCAATACCTGTAATCCACTTGACAGTTTACCCAGCATCATTCATATGGTGTTTGAAGTCTATTGATAATAAAAACAGGAAGGGCCACAAGTACATCTACAATTACCACTTACCTGACACCACAGAGTGACAGGAGGCATAGTGCCCAAGTGCACTCAGGAAGAGGCAGGGCTTGAAAGACCTGACCTTCTCTCCTCAATGATCACTCCACGTGTCACCCTCTACCAAGCTCCCTCATGCATCCTCTTCTTCATCCCCAAATGCAGCAAACTCAGTCCTGAAACAACCTGTCTCCTTTCCTAATAGAGGCCCTAGGTAGCCATGCCACCTCCCTAAGGCATGAGTGTGGCCAAGTGTCCAGACCGCTCCTCTCAACAAAATAAAGCTTTGTAAGAGCCTGCCAGTGAACAGAGAAAGGAATAACCACAGCACCCCTACACCACACACAGCAAACCAGATGCTTTTTGTTTCTTCTGAATACTTGTTTCTTTTGAATATCTCTGTGCTAGGTACTTTACAAACAATTAATTATAAGAACCTGTTTTTTACAGGTGGGGGCAGGCAGAGACCCATAAGTCCCCTGTCTGAGGGTTGCAGAGAAGGAAATAACTGAACAGGAACACTCCCCCCATCTCATGATCTGACTCCAGATTCCTGGCTCTAGATGGTTTACCATCTCATTTCTCTAAAATCCCAATTTGGGACCCACAGCCAGGCAAAGGGACACTTTTACACCTAATCTATCCCTGGGGACCAAAATCAAGTGTGTACATGTGGAAAGGGCAAAGGGTAGGGAGAGCGTTCCTGAACCTGAACTTTCTCGCATCTACAGCAATCTCCCCCCACCTGTCAAGCACTCTCCTGGGTCATTCCTGCCCCACCCCAGACACCCCATCCCAACGAATCTCTGTCATCTGCCATCTGAGTTTTCCTCCTCTCACTCTCTCCTCCCTGCTCTCTCCCACAGACACTAGCGCATTTTAAAGATGTTTCCACTTTATAAATCATCCCTCTCTGGCAGCCACCGAGAGCTGCCCCAAACACATAGAGCCCAACCCGTGCCTTCCCCTCTGCCCAGGAGCAGTTTGGAAACAGAGAAGCAGTGCCCCTGGGATGAAAGACTTGGGGTTCATTCTGCTCCTGAAAAGTTACAGAAATTGAAAAACAGTTCCATCCTTGTCATCTTCTACCATCTTCCAGAGAGCATCTCTCGGAGGTTCCCAATTCAAGTAATCAGGGAAATCCTGCTGGTCCCCAAAGAGAGAAGGACAAAGCAACCCTGCAGGAGGGCAAAATGATTGGGAATAGCTATCCTCATTTGCATATCATTTGCAATGCGCTGCCCACCCCCCAAACCTTGCAGCAGCACCCTCCAAGGGATAACACCCTGAGGCTTTGACTGCAGGTTCCAACCTGCTGTGGGATGTGGCCCTGAGATCCAAGTGTTGGACAGGACTCCTGTGGGACCTCAGGCTGGGAATGGAGAGGACTGCCAACAGAATCCCCCAGAGATGATTCCCACTGCTCCCAAGTGCCAACCACCCTCCAAGTACATCTCCCACCGCTGACCTGCCCGCCTTGGTGATGATCATCTCAGTGCCCGCCTCGTGGAACTTCTTCCAGAGCTCCTTCTCATGCAGCCCCACCTTGATGTTCTCGATGGTCTAGGGATGGGGAGGAAGGGAACTCATGTCTGTTTGGCCCACGGCTCCAAGTGGAGCCTGTGGAAAGGAGAACGCAGACCCGAGTAATGTGCAGAACACGCCAGCACCCAAGTCCATGCCACAAGACTTCGTTCTACAAAATTATTTCGAGCCATTGGTGAATTTAAACAATTTAATCAGTAGCTCAAATCTCTCCTTCAGGGCCACACCTACAAATGGACCTGCAGAGGATACACTGTGACCGTGGCAAGGTAGACGACACTCTTCAGCCCAAATAATCACTTCACGTGGCTGGCCATGGGCAGACACACGGACACCGGGGAGGCGCACACATGCCCACGACTAGATGCGCACCCGCAGACAGCGCGCAGATTCACACAGGTCGGATTCTGTGCGTGATCATCGGGTTATTACCGGGAAGCCTCTGGGGGACCTGCGCTGGGCCTCGAAGGGGCGAAGCGGCTCCTGTGCGCAACCAGGAAGGGTCCTGCTCGCTCCCAGGCTTTCACCCCTGCCCTCTCACGTTTTCGGAACTGAACATTTGGCTCCGGCTTGCTCCCCTTACGTTCGGATCTCCCTCCCTAGCCAGCCCAGAGTAGCACCGACGGTTCAAAGTGGAGAAGGATCCAAAAAACCATGAGTATGAGCCTTGCCCCCAGTGGAGACCCAAAAAGCAGCCAGGTTGCCCTGAAAGAGTCCTGTCCGCGATCAGACTGAATGACCCGCACAGGCAGACAAACCGACGCCCGAGTCTACTCGTCTACCCGATGGCTGGCGCTGCCCTACCTGCTCTGCAGCGGCTACGTCTGTGCCGGGGCCTGGGGGACTGCCGAGTGCGGCTCCGCTGAGACTGGGCGCGGCCAGCGCGGGCTCCGGGGCGTTGGCGGTGTTGGCCGAGCTGCCCTCCCCAAGCGCTGGACCCGGGGCCCGGAAGGCCTCCTCGCTTTCTGACAGGCCCTTGTCCTGCAGCATCTCCTGCGGGCACAGCACACACCGAGTTACTCGATCAGATCCACACTTGCCAGGGGCCACCGCAGCCCTCTCCAGCCGAGCAGGGGTCGTCGTGCCGGGAGTGGAGGCCGCACCAGCTCACGTGGACCCCGCCCCCTTTTGAGCTGGGGGAGGGAGCGTGCGGAGAGGGCAGAACCTTCGCCTCCTTGCTCAGGGTTCTGGGACCTAGGAGGGTCTGCCTGCAGTTCAAGGTCTGCCAGTTCTTGGGTGTGGAGACGTGGTATGAGTAGGTCTGGGAGAAGGACCGCCCTCTCCGCAAGCCCCATTTGCAACCCAGTCCTTCATTTCTGCTGGGCAACATGGAACCCGAGAGACCTAGCTCTTCTAGGCTGTTCCCAAATAAGTGGAGCGCAGACTTTTGGCCCAGAACACTCCCTGCACTGGCAAGAGAAGAGAGCCAGTCCTGGAGGCCCAAGGCTCCAGAAGCTCCACACCTGCAGAGAAGGACTAGAGCTGGGTGGCCTTTTAGGCCTCTACTCATTCATCTGCCCTAATCCACCCATTCAGATGGCACTCAGGTAGAGACTTCCTGAACGAAAGGCTTTCACTCTTACACATTCCCACCAGGGCACAAGCATCCTCACACAAAGGCACACACCCTCACACAGCATCCTACCCACCCAAACTGCTACATGTTCTTAGGGCTCCTTTGATTCTGGCTCTGAACTTTGCCAGGACCCTCCCCAACCTGTCCTTACATTCAAACCCACTGGTGCATTGATCCAAAGGAGCCAAACAAACCCTTCATAGCTAGGGACCAAGCCAGTAGGATGGGTCATAGGCACATTCTAGTCTTGCCTTGGGGCACAGTGCTATTTCCTTAGTCCCTGGGCCTATGTATCCTCCTATCCATGTGTCTGCTCTCAGCCTGCAGCTGGTCCTGGACTACCAGGAGGAAAGCCCAGCTTGTAAGGACCAGCTAGCTGATGCTGCATCCCTCTGGGGGGCAAACCTACACCATCTCTGCTTCCTTCCTACCTCCCTGCTCTGGTTAAGTTCTGGTGAGTTTTCTGTATGTTTGACTGCCTATCTTGTGGTGGAATGCCTCTTTCCTTTTTCCTCCTACCTTCTTTCTGTTTTCTCCTGGATCTCCCTTGGCATCCCCAAGCTCAGATCCCTCGCCCACACTGTTCAGGAAACTCCCCATCCCCAGACTTAGACTTCAGATCTCAGGGCCTGGCAAAGTAAACAAGCCAAGTGCAACTGAGGAGATAAAAAGGGGCCAGGGCCAGCCCGGGCTGGGAAAAGCCCATAAAGATAAGGCTGACAGACGAGTGGGTCCTTGGCCACAGCCGGCCGGGAACAAGCCTCGCAGGACGTGGCCGGCCCCATCTTCGGCTCTTTGAACCACGTGCGGTTCCGCTAGGTTGAGCCTTGGAAATCCAGGAGCCCCCAAACAGGGGGAATGTACGAAGAAAGCACTGGAGCCAAGGCACTGTTTCCCACTCTATCTGGGCCTCAGCCAGGATAGGTGCCCACAATCGGCGGGTCCCAGGTGCCCCGGCTCGCGAGACCAGAGGAAGGGCTGCCTGGAAGCGTTGCAGACCTGGCCACTAGGTCCTCTGAGGGGCTCTTATCACACTAGGGGCCCTACAGAGACGCCCGTTCGACTGGCGTCCAGCACACTTAATCCAGCCCCACGCAGAGTACGTCCGCTGAGCGCGTCCACTGACGCGGGTCTAGTCGCTCGCACTGGCTACGAAGGTTGCGCCGCGCTCTCCTTCCCTCCTCGGGGTTCGCTTCCTCCTTTTCTCGGTCCCGGAGCCACATCCTGACCTCAAGACAGCCTGCCCTCTCCAAAGCTCCCTGACAATTCCCTTTTTTCCTCCAGCCCAGCTGACCCGGAGGGGCAGTCCCCGCTGTCCTGTCGGACTCTGAGCCCCAAAGCGCTCGGATGCTAGACCGCCGGCTCTCGCACTCGGCCAGGGTCGGCGGCCAGCGCTTGCCGCAGCCTCTGAGTGGATCCTTCACGTCGACCCTCCGCAGGCTCTGCTCCCTCTGCGCCTGGGTTCGTCGCTTTGGGCAGCCTTGTTTTCCAAGGATGGCAGCGTTTTTCTTTTCACTTTCAGATCAGTGAAGTAATTTCTCTCGCACTGGGTGAATTGATATTTTATACTATTTTTAATATTTTAATTGTGCCTGCTATCAGAGTAGTACTGTGGTCAGTTCAGTAACATTAAGAATATTTATCCTACTACATGAATTATTAGTACTTTTTATCTTTAATACTATATGGTCAAATCACTGATTTGATTCGTTAATTTGTCATTATTAGATATGTTGTTGCTTTCCTATCACTGCTTCAGCATTCCAGAGCCCCTGGCAGGTTAGTAACTCTGTTGCCAATATCTCGGTAAATTCAATGTTCCAATAGGTCACGTTAATCTATCCTTATTTTACTTGTACTCTTTTACTTTTAGGGACCTAAAGTGTTTCTGTTTCTAGCTCTTTATTCTGTTTAGATTTTGTCACTCCGCTTCAATAATTGGTTATGTGCCATGACTTGTAATATTATTGTTCTCAATATTCACATTAATTTTCTTCACATTCTTATGATATTTTTGTTACTTTACCATAATTTGTTTTGTTAGGATTGTTCATAACGCTCCAGGTATTATTCTTCATCACATCATTACAATATCTTGTTACTTTGTCATTATTTGTAATGTTACAGATCTCAATTCGCTAGTTATTTTTCATCACATCATTACTTCTTGTTACTTTGTCATAATTTGCAATATTGCTGTAGCTCAATGCTCTGATTATTTTTCATCACATCTGTATAATACTTCTTATTACTCAACCATTATTTATAATGTTGTTGTGACTATTAATACCTTGGTCATAAATTGTCATATTACTCCAGCAATTCTCATTACTGCATCGCTGCTTATATTACTATTGCTCTTAAGATTTTTGTTAATATTTAATAAATCAATACATTTTATATTAAAGTATATGATAGTATTCTATCAGTACAAATAGTATTTCCCTTCATAGTATTTTTCATTGTTCACCCTTTGCCTAGTTTGTTTCCTACAGTTACCTATATTTTAGTAATTTGCTATAGCATTACTATTTGTTATGTTTTTGCAATTGATTTTAATAAAATAGTTCTTACATAGTTCCTGTATTTGGAGTTATTTTGTCTTTAATTCTTTTAATGTTGTGATTACAATTTTCATTTGATTTTGAAAGTGACTTATTATTATAAAGTTCAAGTGTTTTATCAGTTATGTTATGTAGCTCCGTTTCTTTGGTAACTGCTCACATTCTGATAATTTTTGATCACCCATCATTACTTATATATAACGTTCCTTGATTTAATTTTGATGGGTCTATTGTGAAAGACTCTGAAGTCCAGTGTTCTGATCACCCACATTTTTGCATCGTTTTTTGCCGCCAGTACCTAGGCTATCTTTCGTGGCCTTTTTTTTCTCTGCAAACTCCAATTTCAAAGCCACCGTTCCTCCTGTCACAGCTTAACATTGTTCCTGCGGTGCTGGCTCTATCCCGTCTATACTATTGGATCCCTAAACCCAATGAGTCCCGTTACTCCTCGGAAAGGAGGGTTTGCGCCCCAACAGCTGGGTATCGGGCCGAGGCAGCTGCTAGACCTGAAGCACCATCGGCGCCCTCTTTGCAGCCTTGACCCTCCCCGAGGTTCTTACTCCGGTTGTGTTATTTGCCCCAGCTCATCCTCCTCGACCCTGTAGCAAACCCTGGGCTGGGGGTGTCCTCAGCCCCGCATGCCCGGCTCACCCCCATCCCGCTGAAAACGACACTCACCCTAACTGCGATGCCGCATGCGGAGGCGCCTGCTGCCCGAGGTCCACTGCAGGCTCGGGTCCGAGGAACGCAGGACAACTCGGGCTCCAACTCCGGGCGCTGGATCAGGGTAGCGCTGCCGGTCGCACCCTCGGGGTCGGACACATCCCGGCTGTGGAGCGGGCCCTTGATCTCCGAGGCTGCACTTTGGGGCCTTAGCTCCCTCTTCCCTCCCTCCCTCTCTCCCTCCCGCCCTCCGGGGCCGCACAGCCCCCCCTGCGCTGACGTCGCCGCTGTCAATCAGTCGGCACCCGCCCCCCCCCCGGGGAGTGGGGCTCTGGGGTCCTCCGGCTCCACCGCCCTTTCGGACCCCAATCCCGGAGCCGGCCTCCAATTCCTCCACCGCGCGGCCTGGTGCCCGCCCCGCGGCCCTCGGCCCCGCCGACAGTGTAGGGGCCGGGAGCCCCGCATGGTTTAGATTAGAGAGGCGGGAAGAGAGGACGAGCGGCCCTGTCGTGCTGCGCGGCTCCCACCCGAGGACTGTCAACTAGGTCCGCTTGCCCGGCGCCGCGGGGCCCGCAGATCGGGGTGCTCTACCGCTGGGCCTGGCTCCTGCCGGGGACCACTTCAGGCAGCCACTTCCACGAACCCCCCACCCTCTCTCCGACCTGCTCCCCGTAGTGCACGCAGTTTATTTGGAAGCCCATTTCCCAGGGTCGTGGGAGCACACGCGCTCTATAGCCCAACGCGCCGTTTCCCCACCATGCCCACCCCGATCCTCACACCTGTAGGCTCCGGGGAATGAGCACTCTGCTTCCCTGGCCCGCCTCCTCCCAGCCTGGGGGCCGGGAGCACCGGACCCGGCCTGGCGCGCCTTGGAGCCGGCCGCGGAGGTCACGGGTGAGGGCAGGCCCTGTGTTCGGGCAAGGAGGAGGCCCGGTGGCCGTGTCTGGAGCGGCGGCGGCACAGGAGAGGTGATTAGGCCGGCCTCTGAATTGAAGCTCAGGCCGGGCGTGAGGGTGCCAGGCTTGGCAGAGCCTTTTGGGGAAACTGCCGCTGAGCGCCAGGACTCCACCAGCAGGTCCCCTAAATACTGCAGAGCTGAAGAGGAAGCCCGATGCCTGCTGCTCCAGCTTAGGCAGCTGAGATGGGGGAGCGTTCTAGTCGGTGAATGGGCTTCTAGTCGGTGTCAGCCCAGACTCTGCCTCAGAAAGTGAGGCCGGCTCAGCCGCCTAGACCTCCCTACCCAGTCTGCCTCCCTTTGGATCCACCTACCTCTATTTCTCAGTGTACCTCCCCCAGGCCCCTGAGACTCCACAGGCAGAGAGATCCATGTGGACCTCAGCCCATGCCCAGCCTCACAGCCTGTAACATGCCCATAATACCTGGGCAAGGACAAACCTGCCGACATACCCTCAAAGGCCCCAGGATTCTCCATCAATAGGGATTCCTAGATTGGTCCCTCAGTTCTCAGCACGGGCTTATCCTTCCCTGCACTGGGGTCCCCAACTTCTGCAATCAGCCAACGGTTCCTTTCCAGATTCTGACCCTAGAATTAGATTGAAGGGAACTGCATGGGGAAATTCTTTTCCATCTAGGAAAATGCTAGAAAATGCAAAGCCAGCATCAATGGTTCCTGCACCTCCCTGCACTCAAAGGAGGAAGCAAAACACAGAAAAGCTGGCTGCTGCTGTCAGGAGCCTGTGTCAGCTCAACCATGGGCCCAACCTCAAAATCCCTGTCACCCCCAGGGGTACCAGATTCCGCTATCCCATCTTTCCTTCATGACTCCTCTCTCAGGAGTCCCACACCAGGGAGGGAAGTGAGATCTAAGAGAGGTGGAGAAGCTTAATCCTCTCCCAATTCTGCCTCCTTCTGGAGTGGAGAAAGGGAAGGCCCTGGTGTTTCAGAAGATGCCTGGGGAGTCCTTTCCTGCATCAGGGAGGACTGGATGACAGGCCTCAGTCAGCTTCTGCTCCCCAGCCCCCTCCCATGCCCTCTCCAACAGCCTGTAGGGAAGTTCCTTACAAATAAATAGTGGACAGCCTGACCAACCAACTACTGTGTGAAATGGTGAACAGGGAGGGCAGTGAATCACCAGGTACTATGGGAAGACTAGAGTGAGGCCAGACTCTGGAAGAATTTGACAGTCATTGGAGAAAGTTCATAATGAGACCATGTAGTGTAGCTTTTAAAAACAAAAAGAAAAAGTAGACTGGAGCATTTAATGAGTGCAAGTCTCACAAGAGACCATCTAAATCAACATTGACTGGTTCATGATGACATGGAGAAATGAGATATGAAAGGCACAGGCAAGGTTTTGGCAGTGAAAAGGAAGCAGCAAACCAGCCAGCAAGTGAGTAAGAGAGAAAGGCAGGTGACATGCATACATTCCCCTTTACAAGAATGGAATACTAGGCTTGGGCTGGGTCTCAGTGGTAGAGCGCTTGCCTAGCATGTGTGAAGCACTGGGTTGGATCCTCAGCACCACATAAAAATAAAAATAAATAAAATAAAGGTCCATTGACAACTAAAAATGTTTCTTAAAAAAAGAATAGAATACCTTATTTTGTTAGTTCTAAGAGATATTTTGACATCTCTGAAATTGGGGTGGAACTTACAATCAATAGTGTATCATAGCAGTGTACAAATGACTAATGAAATAGAGTATTCGCTGATAAATAGCCTGTAGAAAAAAGGAGAAGACTTCTTTTTTGTCCTCCAAAACTGTTCTGAGGAATTCAGATGATAAAACCTGCTCTTCCCCTGGCCACCACACACCACCCCAACTAGCTAATCAAATAACATTATACCAAGCATTTATGACACTGATTTAGGTGGGTTTAGGGGAATGTCTTCAGGTTTGATGTCAGGCTGACCTTGGTTTTTGATAGTTTTTGTTGTGTTTTGTTTTCTGTTGTTTTGTTTTGGTACTGGGGATTGAATCCAGTGTGCTTTACCACTGTACTATATCCCCAGCCTTTTTTATTTTTTTATTTTGTGATAGAGTCTCATTAAGTTGCTGGGGCTGGCCTTGAACTTGCCATCCTCCTGTCTCAGCCTCCCATACTGCTGGGATTACAGGCCTGTAACCCTGTGCCCAGCTTGACTTTGGTTTTTGAAATCAGCTTTGAATCCTACATTACCATTTAGCAGCTGTGTGACCTTAAGCAAATTCTTTAATATCCACATCAAATGAGGATAATCACACCAACTTATTAGTTTATTGTGAGGATTGGCTAAATGAATGAATGTAAATGCCCTATATGTGACAGGTGGGTTAACAGAAGTATTAAATATTTTTAAAATTTATGGTATCCCTCTCAAAAAAAGAAAAAGAAGAAAAGAAAAGAAAAAGAAAAAGAAAAAAAGATTTGGGATGATTTATAATCAAAATAATCTGGTTAAAATATAAATACACATTGTGGTGATGCTGATGTAACAAACCTATTCTGCTACCAGCTATATAAATGTATAGTACATAAGATTATGTACAGTGTACAAGACTGGATAATAGACAACTACATGTATGTATTTACTATGCAAAAATATAAATAGACTGCCAAGTGGAGAGAGCCTATAATCCCAGCAACTTGGGAGGCTAAGGCAGGAGAATTGCAAGTTTGAGGCCAGCCTCAGCAACTTAGCAAGGTCCTAAGCTACCAAGTGAGACCCTGTCTCAAAATAAAAAATAAAAAATGGGTTAGGATGTGGCTCACCGGTAGAATGCCCCTAGTTCAATCCCCAGTATCACAAAAGAAAACCAACAAATAGACAATTAGGTTAAAGGTGAGGAAGAAAGCCTACATGCGATCACTAAGTGCTGACAATGTTGTTAAAATTGAGAGCAAAGCTAGCTTACCAGTGTCAGGGCAAAATGGCATTTCTCCATTTTGGAAATGTGGAAGCAGTAATTCTTTGGTGAAGGGTGGAAGAACAAACTTTCCTGGCCCTAAAATTTTAAAGTAGCTTCTCGTGTAAATTTTAGTTTTTATATCTGTACAGGGTTTTACCATTTACAAAATGGTTTTGCAACTTCTCTCTCATTTGACAGTGTATTAACTCCATTTTATCTCTATTCTATGAATTTATTCATCCAAAGAAATACTTATCAAGTACTAACTATGTGCCAGACACATAAACAAGAAGAAAAGCCAATTAACCAATTCTATTAGTTAGCCAACTGATTGGTTAACCAGTTCTACTTGCAAATTCACTAACAAATGATCTGCATTCTTACTAATTAATTACCTAAATAATGCCTCCTAGAGGGAGCAGAAGCTACAGGATAAGCTGGAGAAGCCCAGGCAGAACACAGTAAGGTGGCGGCCCAGAACATAAGACCGATTTGGTCTGAGTTGGCACTTTAGTGAAAAGCAATTATAATTTAAAAACAAACAAACATACAAACAAACAAAATACCCTAAGTTGTTGGCCATGGTGGAGCACTCCGTAATCCCACTGACTCAGCAGGCTGAGATAGGAGGCTAACCTGAACAACTTAACAAGGCCCTGGATCAAAATAAAAAATAAAAAGGGCCAGGGATGTAGCTCAGTGGTAAAGTGCCCCTGCGTTCAATCCCAAGTACCACAGAAAATAAATTAATTAAAAGTAATTAATTAATTAAAAATCAATTTAAAAACCTACATCTTTGGAGCATTTATATAAATACCAATGCCCAGCCCCAACCCAGACTAAATGAGTCAGGATCTCTGAGAGCAGAACCAAGGTTGAGAACTACTGTTCTATGCCAAGCATGGAAATTCTCTTCTCTACTTTCCTAGTCTCTCTTCAGCTGAGGATCATCACGTGATCCAGCATTGGCCAAAGATACCTAAGCAGAAGATGAGGGGAGGAAGGTTATGGGAAATGTTTTGCTTTCTTGATAAAGGGGAGGACAGTCTTTCTCTCATGGGTAAAATCCTTGGAGTTCTTACTGTCTAGAGACCTTAAGGCAAGAAAGATGAAGAGCGAAAAGATATCAGAGCAAAAAGATCAAAGAAGCCTGGATTCTTTGTGGCATCACTGAGCAAGTAAGCCAGTTCCAGCTGCTTCTTGTAATGCGACAAAAATAAGCCCTATTCCTTTATATCACTGTGAGTCTGGATCTGTTTCCTATAGCCAAATACACTCCTGAGACATGTTCAGGTCCCAGCCAGTGTTGAGTGATCTGTTAAGTACTCCATGCAGAAAGACACATATCTGAAGGTCTGTGTCCTCCTGGCATGTGCGTGCCTTCCCACTCAAATCCAGGAAACGAAACTCTCCCCTTCATTCCCAGCTAGTTTATTCTGTGTGTGCTATGGTCTAAGGCCTGGGATCCTTATGAAGCCTCCAAAAGGGGAAGGATGAATGAAGTCACAAGGAATTTACCTGTCCCCTATGACTTTACTGTAATCCAGGAGCCCCAAATCTTGGTTCCAGATTCCCCAACCTACATCCCACGGGGATTAGCAAACTCAGGCAGCCCAGTGGGGATAGGAATTTGAGCCCACTCTAGGAGGCTGGAGGCTGGAGCAAGGTGGGTTGGGAGGTAGGTGGCAGCAGCTGCTGCCACAGGTGCTTCCCCTCATGCCACAGATGGGGGTTGCTCATCTGACCTCTCACCCTGGCCTCCAGGACCTTTTTTCACTAAAGACAATTAGGAAACTTCCATTTAGAAGGAACTGAGGGCCAGGCTTAGTGACACAATGCCTGTAAACCCAGTGACTCAGGAGGCTGTGGCAGAAGAATTGCAAGTTCCAGGCCAGCCTCAGAAATTTAGCAAGACCCAGTCTCAAAAAATAAAAAGTGGGCTGGGGTTGTGGCTCAGTGGTAGAGTGCTTACTTAGCACATGTGAGGC
>JAJEJO010000135.1:0-50577 GCA_020662805.1 Glaucomys volans
CATTGCTCTGGCCTAAGATGAAGCAGAACATCATATCAAAGGGCCAAGTGGAGGAAAGCTGCTCAGCTAATGGAAGGACCAGGAAGCAGTGGGGTGGGGGAGGGAGGGAGAAAGAGCCACAGGGAAGGTGCATCCTTCCAGGGAATACTCCCAGAGACTCACCTCTTCTACCCATGTCCCACCTGCCCACAGTTACCATCCAGTCAAAACTAGGATGGGCTGATTAGGTTATAACTCTCATAGTTCAATCTTTTTACCTCTGAATATTCCTGCATTACCACAGGAGCTTTGAGGGGACATCTTGTATCCAAACCATAACATGTCCCATGCCATTTAGCCTATAAGATACAGCTTGCTCTGCTTCAGCTTGATTTCACTTATAGCAGTGCTTCCTGTCTGTAACTGCTTGACCCTCAGGCTGGTCTGCAGAGTCAGTCAGTAAATCCAGAGTTGAAGCAAGTGTCCCCCAAGTAGCTGACTTCACCTTCTTAGAGGAATGGAAATCTCTCACTTTTACCATCAATCTTTTGTCCTATGAGCCTACCATACTTTACACTCACCTGCAGTGTTTGCTGGAGGTGAGAGGAGGAGGTTTTCTTGCCATTGACGTTATTGAGGGTGACTGACTCCAAACCTCTGAATTCTTCACTGTGGAGAAGTGGTATAGGCCACAGTTTTATTGGATTTCAGGGCAGTGTCTAACATGGTTATTTTGTGTGATAACATGATGTGCAGACATCTTCCTCTTTATATCTTTGCTTCAAGAAAGTTGGTCATCCCACATGGTAAGTGGGGCTCTGTGACCTGCTGGCTGACTTGAACTAGGCATATGTGAAAAGAACATCAGACCTGGCTGCTCCCTCTCTCTCTGCTACCAAGCAGTGGCGCCCACTTCCAAGGCTGAGGCAGGGTGTGGGTTCTAAGAGCTCCTAGGGGGTGAGGGGCCTCTGACTCATCCTCCCCTTTGCCCTTTGCTGAGAATTGGTCCATTCAACCTCTTGAGTTCAGACTGCAGTCTGTGAATACAATATCACCTTATTCCTATACACAGACCCATTCTGAGACTCTTGAGATAAAGGCCCACAGAGAGCTTCACAAGGAAAGTAACATGCAAGAGGCCACTGCAGCTCCACAGTTAAAACGCAAGCTTCCCCTTTGCCAGCCACAAAGAAAGCGCTTTCTGACATCACATTTCAAATGTTAAGAACTGCAGTATCCCTCGACACTGGGGAAGGGAACTGCATGGTTCAGGGCCAGAGGGCAGTGGTTATTTATTGTATACTCCTGCACCTCTTCAATTTTTGTGTCAGGTGTTATATTATTAATTTTTGAAAAGAAATAATTTGAATACAGAAATAATAAAACCCCACTTAAATTCTTGAAGTTATGTAGTAAAAACAAGTAAATTGTATAATGTATACTCTGACACTTGACATAGCCAGTTTTAGTTTAGAAGTCATAGTCTCTACCTTTTAGATGAATTGTGGAAGGAACGAAATCATGAGAGGGGATGAGATTAAGTAAGGTGGCCATTACAGACAACATACCTTGTCCAGCGGGTGGCTTTGACTGGTCTGTTCTACTTTTTAGGTTCTGGGTGAGATGACTGAGCTGCTGTCCTCCTGCAGAAATTATGACAACTACAGGCGAGCCTATGGGGAGTGCACCCACTTCAAGATCCCCATACTGGGGGTGCACCTCAAGGATCTCATTTCTCTGTATGAAGCCATGCCCGACTATCTGGAGGATGGGAAGGTAAATGTCCACAAGCTGCTGGCTCTGTACAATCACATCAATGAACTGGTCCAGCTGCAGGAAGTAGCTCCACCACTGGAAGCCAACAAAGACTTGGTGCACCTGCTGACGGTAAGGTTTACCCTTGAGAACAATTTTTTATGTGCCAAGCACCATTCAGTACACCTCACCAAATATAAGCAGTTGGTCCTCATAAAAACTCTATGAAATACAACTATTATTTCGACTTTATGGATGGGATGCTGGGGCACAGACATAACCTGCCAGGAGACTACACATTATTAAGTATCAAAGCCTTTAGGCAGACCCAGGTAGGGAGACTCCTGGAGGCTTTCTCTTGAGCAGTGTGCCTTTTAGACTGCTAGGAGGGTTTCCTTAATCCCACAAAAGCAGCCCTAATCTCTCTAGGATCAATGTAGGGCAAATCGGGATATAGGGTTGGTAACAAGGGCAAACTGTGTGCTCTCTAAAAAAAGGAAGACAGTGTGTAGGACGGGCAGGTTTGTTCTTTGGGTCCTACTACCACTGGTTTAGAACTCTACCCCTGGAGATGTCCAAGCTAAAGGGTAGGTAGACTCTTGTCAGTGGTGTGGAAACCAGGATTTGCACTTTGGGTGGGGGGTGACAACAGCTGAGCTTCCTTTCTTCCAGACGCAATTCTGTGGTTCGTTGATTGGTGACTGTGGGCCCACAGTGTCCAAGTCTGTTTCCTTCTCTGTAAATTCAGCGGGGTTAGTCTCCGAGATACCTTCTAACTTCTTAGTTCTAAAATTATGCAAGTTTTAACCCAGTTCTTTTTGTGGAATGGAATAATGACCATAGCCTCTTTGTACCTTGCAAGAGCATTTTATAGCACCCCAGGCTGAATCTTGGTGTTCTAGTCCTTTCTCTTTAGCAGGTGACCTTGGCTGATCTCTGCCTTGGACAAAATGAACTCTATATAGAGGCTTAGATGTTTAACCAAAAATATGAAATCATAGTTAAAGAGAGGGCATCTTGGGATTTCTCCAAAATTTAAAAACATTTTAACAAAAAGAACTCATGTCATGTACAACTAATTAGAACAAATAAAAAATTAATTAATTAAATAATTAAAAATTAATTAAAAAAAGAACTAATGTTTGCCCTATTGCAGTATTAGTTACATTGGCAAAATTTTGTGAATTTTTTTTTTTAACAAACTGTTAAATGCCGAGATTAAACTGCTGGAAAAAAGGCACCAGGAAAGGAACATGAGTCCTGGGGTAAGTAGAGAGCATTCTAGCAATTAACCCTGTTCTGCTTTGATCCACAGTTATCTCTGGATCTTTACTACACTGAAGATGAAATTTATGAGCTTTCCTATGCACGAGAGCCAAGGAACCATAGAGCCCCAGTGAGTTTCTCATGTTAAGACTGGTGTGTGGTGGTACTTCATCAGTAGCTCCTCAAGTTAATTCATCTTAAGGAACAGAATTTTAGCTGTTTAATAAGTGTATTATTTCTATGTGCCCAGCTTTGTGCTAGGAATAGCAAGAGCTGCTCAACATGAGTGACACATAATCCCTGTTCATATAGAGCTGGTGATCTAGTTGGAGGTATGACTGTGAACAGCAAATAACTATATGCCATGAGAGGGTCACAAGTGGTGGAATCAGTCAGTGGTTTACAAATTAGAGAAGGGAGTTAGTACTGTGAACCAGAGTGACATCATTTTCCTGTGAAAAGTCCTTTGTTGATGAGGAGGAAGATATGCATACTAATCAGAACCTAAACTTCTGGTTTCTGGCATGGTAGGTAGAAAAGCCCCATTATCCTGTGATGTCAGACTCAGACCTCACAGAAAGAGCAGTCTGCTGGGTCTTCTGGTCTCTTAATGGCCGGCAGTCCTCAAACTAGCACCTAGTCCTGGCACTGCACGCAGTAGGAACCTCACAGGTTATCTGGCCCTGTCTCTCCTACAGGCACGTGAAATCATTTCAGTCTCCTTGGAAGCTTCCCAACCCCAAAACCAGTGGTACTCAAGGAAAGAGTGGTCTGCACATAAGAAATCCAGCTGATCTGTTTAGAGGGCTAAATTTCACTGCCTCTAAATAGAAAGATCAAGTTCTAGCTTCCTATTATAATGAAAGATATTCACTGGAAATATTTGGTAGGTTCCATTTTCAGGGTATTCACCTTCAGAGAAAAGGTGAATTTCTTGTTTTTTAGAGGAGATTTTAATTTGGGCTAAGTTTCAAATATTTAGGAATGGATATCTATCTCAGCTTATCCACATTTCAGTTTTTTAAAAAAAGTTTTCTTATGTGTCCTGCTGCCTTTCAGCTAGAGTTTTTTGTTTTTTCTCATTCACATCTCTACTAAAAAGTGACTAGAGAACAGAGCAAGTTTAAATGATCCACTTTACTCTTTGCTGATAGCTCGGACAAGAGGTTTAATGGAGAAAGAATTGAAACTCGGGCACACTGAGAATTTTAAATTATCTGTAGCTGGAGATATGTGAAGAGCACTTTAGAAACTGTATAGCACAACACCGGGTTAGTCAAGATTATTCATACAGATTTCAGTTACATGTGTGCTGTCTGCTCCCTGCCACTGCACACAGCTAGGGCTTATGTATAGATGTAACTGTCAGGTAGTGGAAAAGGAAGGGGCTCTAAGTTGTAATACAACATTATGGTCATGGGGATTTCTTTGAATATTTCATTTTAGCCACTAACACCTTCAAAGCCACCAGTAGTAGTGGACTGGGCCTCCGGAGTATCTCCCAAACCAGACCCAAAGACCATTAGCAAACATGTCCAGAGGATGGTGGATGTAAGTACCTGTTTCAACAGAAGCAAGGCACTGGCTTAGTTTTGTGTGGGGGCAAGGACAAGAGTGATAGAAACACAGAGGAAGTTGAAACTCATTCCTATGGGAGCACAAGGACCCATTGATACTGTGGCTGAAGAATGGTTCAGAAGGTGTAATTTGCCAGCACTTTCATCTCATATGAGGCAGATTTGACTCTTATTAAAGGCCTAACAGGAGAGCATGTCTGAAAATTGCTAGTTGACAGGGGGGCAAAGAGGTATTGGGGAAGGTCTTAGGGTAAAAAGAATCTAAAACTGAACATTGGCCCTACTTGGTTCAATTCCCCATGCTAACTGAGGAGGAGAGGCTCCACACTTGCATACTTCTGTCTTTATTACTCTGGGCCATTCTTGTGTAACAACAGAAACCAAAGAGCACAACAATGAGGAACAGAAGATTAAAGTGGGGAGAAAGCACTTCTAACTCCGCTGTTCATAGAAGCTTCTTAGAAAAGGTGTAGTCTGAGCTGAGTGATGGCAGAAGGGCAGGGTGGAGGGAGAACATCTGTCCCTTCATGCAGTGGACTAGCAGCACTTGATAATCAGGTGAGGCATAGGTGATTGCTCATTAGCAAGAGCAATCTGGCCACCCCCACATTGCTGGTATAGCAAGGGCCTGGGATGCAGCCTGCACCATCTTTGCCACAGCTCAAGGTGCATGTTTCCTTGATCCTCTCATTCAGGCTGTGAGAGGTTTGTCTCCAACTGTCCTAGCCCCTTTGTCACTTGGCTAAAGGGAGATGATAGGTTTATCCCTAGTAATCACCACAGGCACTCCTTTTTTCAGTCTGTTTTCAAGAACTATGATCATGACCAGGATGGATACATTTCCCAGGAAGAGTTTGAAAAGATTGCTGCCAGTTTTCCATTTTCCTTCTGTGTGATGGACAAAGACAGGTGAGGATTTGTGTACAGGAATATGTGATTATGAGCCTGATGGTAGAACAGGTTTACAGGTGTTTTGCTACAAGAAACTGTAAGCTTGGATGTGTTACTGCTGTGATTATGTAATGAACATTAGAGCTAAGAGAGTCATCAGCTGAAAGTCTGTCTGCCTTCACTTTGGACAACAGACCATGAAATATGCATGCTTTTAAAAACATCTCAAAATTAAAGATCATATAAATCTGCCACCTTAGGAACAGCCAACTACAAATAAAAAATTTTAGTCTTCCTTCTTGTTTCATCTTACAAATTATGGGGAAAAACTAATATTTATTCATACTTTTCATATTTACTTTTCTCAGTTATTATCTTCTATCATGGTTCTTTATGAGAAACCATATGTATGGCTGTGGGTTCTAGTTATATACTGTCTAAAGTCAAAAACTATAGCAGAAGTCATTTTCTTCTCTAGAAACAAATTTTTCATCATTTATTTTTCAAGTCTTATAGATAGTAGAAAGTTAGTTAACCTAGTCTGGCCAAAGAATGGCTCTGGGACTGAGTAATCTGCTTCACCTACTTATTACATGCTGTCCTCATCACTATCCTTAGGATGAGGAGTGCTTGTGGGAGCAATCATCAGGTAGTACACACTGTATTGCCACTGAGGATAAAAGGTGAGTATCTAAGGCTAGAAGCCACCTATGCCCCCACTGACCACTTGCCTGTCATGTGCTGGCAGGGAAGGCCTCATCAGCAGGGACGAGATCACAGCCTACTTCATGAGGGCCAGCTCCATCTACTCTAAGCTGGGCTTGGGCTTTCCTCATAACTTCCAAGAGACCACCTACCTGAAGCCCACTTTCTGCGACAACTGTGCTGGATTTGTAAGTTATTGTTAGACTACATCAGGGTTAAATTTAGGGAAGCATATAGGACATTGAAGTAAGATAGGCATGGGCTTCACAATCCTTACAAACTTATCCCAGCTTAGCACCCAACATAGAAAAGGATCTAGTCCTCAAGTGTATGGATTTTATTTGTGCTCATCATGTCTCTCTTTTTCTGACTTTTTTCATCCCTGATGAATGAGGCCTGGGATAAATGGAACAACACGGTTGGACTTTGGATATACATTTTGAAGTATTATATTCATGTGCTGTTTCAAATGCTAGAAAAAAGATGAGGAAAAAAAAAATATGAGATACCCTTCTTCCCCTGTCAAAAACAAACAAAACCTGCCTTTAAGAGATCACCTGAGCTCTGCCCTTCCTCTCTCCCACCCTGACCAATAGTGTCCTCTAAATCAGGTTCTTGACCCAAGACCGTATCCTTGTCTGTCAGTGTGGAGTCCAGAGCAGCCTCTTGGTCCTGATTCATTCATTTTAGGCCTGCAGAAGGTCTGGATCATAAAAACACATCAGCTTCTGAAAATATTTGCCACTGTCAACAAATGCTTTTTCCTGCTTTCAGTTAAGGTCTAAGGAACAAGACAAGAAATAAAATAGGTGTCCTCTCTATTTAAGCTAGAGAGTAGAATGAAGGAAAATGAATGAATGTTACCTTGTAGCCTCACACCAAATCGATGAATGACATGTGTCTTCTCATTTGTCTCCTAGCTCTGGGGAGTGATCAAACAAGGATATCGATGTAAAGGTAACACTCAGCTTTGTTGGCTACGTTGTTCTCCCTAGTTTGAGGGGCTCTCCTCTAGAGCAGTATTTGTCCATTAAGTCCACAACTTCTTGGTAGAGTCAGAGCCTCATCTTCAAACTGGCTTCCCAAAAGCACCCTGAGAGGGACTGTCACCACATGGAAGAGGAATGCTTGGGTGACCTGTGGCATAGTTTCCCTTTATAAGATCCTCTGTCTGCCTTGACTGCCCTGAAAAAAGGGATGGCTGATAGGAGGCTGTTCTCATACTCTCATGGAAGGGTGGAGTCCCAATAGAAAGGATAGTCCCTTCTGGAATAGAATATAATGATTGATAAAGACCTTTGTCAGCTTTCCTTTTATCAGCAGATATCTCAAAACCCAAGTGTCCTTTGTTGTGACTTGTTTCAGGAATGAGAGAAGGTCTTACTTTTTCTTTTACTTCAAGAAAGAAAAATTAAGACCTAGCAGCTGGGAGTTTCCAGGGGGTCTCCCTAGAGTAGGCAGTGTGTGCAGGATGACCTGGACACCATCTCTTCCCTCCAAGGTAAAAAGATTCTGCTTCTGATTCTGAGATTCACAGATAAAGGATATGATCCGCTTGTGAGGTCCAGGGTTTACCAAGAGAGGAGAATGTTGGTTCATTAGGAATGTTAGGTATCCTAGCTCCAGAAGGTAGAACAGAGATGTTTGAAAAGAGACCACTTGATGACTTTGGTTTTGAGACCTTGGAGGAAAGAGAAAGACTTCCTGACTAGGGTGTCTCTCCACAGACTGTGGGATGAACTGCCACAAACAATGCAAAGACCTGGTGGTATTCGAATGCAAGAAGCGAGCCAAGAACTCAGCACCTCCCACTGAGAACAGTACCTCCATCGGGTCAACATCCAACCTCTGCTCACTGGGAGCCAAAGATCTGCTCCATGGTAAGTAGTCACTGGGAATGTTCATCTTGGAAAATATAGAGGGAAGGGCAAAGTTGGGGCAGGAAAGAATACCTCATGATTGTATGTCCAAGTTTCAGTTAACCTTTACCTCTACTGCTAGGCCAGGACTGATTCCTGCCACACTTTTGAGTTTCAGCTCCCTGCCTATGACTCAGACCTAAGAGTACTAGAAAAACAAAGTGCAGGATAGGCATAGAAATTAGGAGTTGTTAGTGTTTATTGAGCACCTATACCAACTGCAGACACTGATTTTTTCAAGTTTGATTTGCTTCAAGTTAACAATTGTCCTACTGTATCCCCAAACCTAAAAATAATAGGATGAATGTGCATGTATATATAACATGATCTATAAAGAGCATATTAATTTAAAAGGTATATCTGCATTCAAAATCAAAGAGGAAGTGAGTCACCCTTCTGTTACTCAGAAATGTGCTGAAAACATACTATAACAAGTGGAAGGTAAAGCTATAGGTCTTCTTGATTCAATTTCCAGAAACAGGCAAATGCAACTGAGAATTTTATTTCTGCAGAGTAACAGAGACCACCTTTGCACAAAAGGTGAACAGAACCAGACTCACTGCTTACAACTGAGACAGGAGACAAAAAAATTGCAACTGTCATTTAAGGTTATCCTTAGCCACAGGAAAGTCATCTACTCTGAGTGGTTACCTTTGACATTCCCAATTCTCTTCCAGGATAGGAACCCCAAGCCATTAAGACCTGGTTCTAGACTGGGAACCCAAAGACAACAGATGGAAATAACTGTTAAAATTCCAGAACTAGAACAGTAAACACAAAAAGGAAGAGAAGGATCAAAACTCCCACAAGTTTGCAGATTAAAATTCCACGTCATGAAAGGAACATCCTAGGACCTAAGTCAAAAATTTCAACAATTGAGAGATAAATTTGCTTTTGTCAAAATATAAGAGAACAAGGAAATGATTTTAAACTGTCTCTGAGACTCCTCAGGTCTGAAATGCAAAGCAGCCGAAATGTCTGCCTCTGTCTACTTAGGAAAAATATACAAACAAGGAGGTTAGAAACAATGCAGAAGGGATGTGCCAAGAGTCAAATAGACTGCAGTGACACAAATGACAGGAGTACAGAGAAGAGAGACTTTTATCCTCCATTCAAACTGCTTCCACCTTTTATTAATAATTATGCTCTGGGATGGCACACCTGCTCATCAAATCAAAACTGCTGATGACTTTTCGTTAGCCCATCACCTCACTGTAAATTTTTTTCTATGGATGAATTTTCACTTCTTGAAACTTATAGCCCTCTTGGTTTTTATAACACTGCAGTGTCTTAGAACTCTTTCTGTAATTTTAGTTTCTGTTGCTTTTTTCTTGCCTTCTTATTCCAAGTTTCTTGTATTCTAAGAATTTGAACAAAATAATAGATGCTATATTCATAATTAGGGAAATGTGACTGGTAAAATATAGTATGACTGGGTTAAAGAAAATAAAAAAAAAAAAAATAGGGGAATTCAAGATGGCTGAATAGAGGCACCTGGCACTCACCTGCTCCTTCCATAAAGAACCAAAGTAACAGGTATATAACTGCATTTTGAGTTCAGTGAGTGCTGGAGTAGACTGGAAATCCAAAGGAAAACAAAACTTTGTAAGATCAAACACCTAGAACAACAGCAGAGTAAGAGAAACAAAATATTCCAACACTTGCCACCACAGCTGCCCAGCCAGAAGAGGGGGAATCTCCCCTTTGCAGGGGTAAGGGTGAAAAAGTTCCAGAAAACTCTATTGGTACAGACACTGGTAATCCTAGTTAGTGGAGAATTTCACAACCTCTAAGAATTGCAATCTAACTATAGAAAGTAACCTGAGATTTGCACAGCAGACTTGCTTTGAGAAAAGAATTTTTCATCTCCCAGTTATCCTCCAGGTGCTGTTGCCAGGAGCCATCTTAATTCAGACTGTTATCTGTATATGGACTGCTCTAAGGGTCAGAAACGCTTGCATATGCCCAATTCTGAGAATGTCACAGATACTCTACAGCACTGATTCAGTTCATAGCTGCCTCATGAACCAATGTGGTTCAATAAAGTATCTCTGACTCAAATCTGCTGAGTACCCTGCACTGCAGGAGGTAGATGCTGCCACACAGGAACAGAAGGTGCTGCCCTCGAGAACCAGATCAGGAAGCCTACCCTCCTAGCCCAGGGGCATGACCAATTACATGAAGATTCACACAGGTGCCAGGACTGAAGGCAGTCACCCTTTCCCCCACAGTGCTGCACATGGGCCCATCACTAACAGGGTGAGGAAAGAACTATGGTTCCACTGCTGTGTGCTGGGATTCTTCTTTCTTTTATTTGTAGGTCTAGGGATTGAACCCAGGGGAGCTCTACCACTGAGCTACATCTCAGCCCCCTAAGACAGGGCAGCTCAGTTGCAGAGGCAGGTCTCAAACTTGGGAACCTTCTGACTTAACCTCTCAAGTCACTGGGATTATAGGCATGCACCACCAAACCCATGGGATGGTCTTGAGCAATGGAGCACTCTGGCTGTTCCTCCCCACCTCCCAGCAAGATCTAAAGAGAAACACTACAAACCCTTTCCACAACTGGCCACCCCTGCACCTTATTTGACCACACCCTGCTGGCAGGACTGAGTGTGAGTACCACGGATGGGTTGCTGTGATTCCTGTCCCCATCTCTCCTGGTGAAGCACCTAGGTCTATACCACTGTCTGATCAGAGGCCAAGTGCTTCAGGTCCCTTGCCAGAACTGGTGCAACCAATACCAGAGACTCTTACAAGTAACAAAGCCAATTATCACCAATGCCTGAGCAAACCTCTACCATATTACAGGGGCTATCACTCCTATTTTGGTAGCAGCTACAAAGTGTGCAACCTACACACTCTGCTGTCTATAGCATGCCTGATTTCAACCACTAATGTGTCCCACTCTTGCATGAGCTATAGAGACAGTGGGTCTCTCTGACTTGAACACAGTATGTACTGTGCCTACATTCACTAATCACAGCCAAAGAAACTTCAGGGAGACTATGCCATGGTGCCCAGCTGGAAATAAAGTCAACACTGCATAACAAACAAATACCCTTACATCTTCAGGAGAAAGCTGCTTATGAAGAAGGCCATCCCATAAAAGTGGTAGAGATATCAGATACACACACATACACACACACACACACACACATATATATATATATATATAATCTGTTAATTTGGACTTTATTAACTTTAAAACCTTGTGTTCTATGGAAAATCCTGGGAAGAGAATTTTAAAAAATACTACAGACCAGAAGAAATTATTTGCAAAACATATACTGGATAAAGGATTTGTATTAAAAATATAAAAGAAAATTTTAAAACTCAAATATAATGAAAAAGCCCAAATACTAAAGCATCATTTGAATAGGTACCTCATCAGATATACAGATGGCACATAATCAAAGATTCTCAATGTCCTCTGCTATTAGGGATTTGCAAGTTAAGACAGTGAGACTACCCAGCAATTAAAATAACTGAAATCCAAAAACAAAAAATAAAAGCAAAACTTGAAAATACCCAGTTCTTACCAAAAATGCAGAGCAACAGGAATTCTTATTCATTATTAATAGAAATAAAAAATTGCGGAACCACCTTGGAAGAAGTTTGGCAGTTCTTACAAAGCTGAAAATGGTCTTATGGTATGATCCATCAATCACTCTCCTAGGGTAATGAGTTGAAAACCTGCAGATGGACAAATTTCAACACAGAAACACAAAAAAAAATAAAAAAAAAAAAAAAAAGGTACTATGAAGTTCCTGAAAGATCACATCTTTCTAGTAACAGATTCCAAAGAAATCAAAATGGATTAAACGCCTGATAAATCAAAAGAATGATTTTTTTAAAAGCTCAGTGAGATTCAAGAAAATACAGATGTATAGTTAAAGTAGGAAGACAATGTAGGATATGAATGAGAAATTCTGCAAATAAGTCGGGATTTTGAAAAAGAACCAAACAGAAATCTTGAAAATGAGGTCAATAAATTAAAAAAGAAAATCAACTGAAAGCCTTGACAACAGATCACAGGGAAGAAAGAACATTAAAGCTTGAAGACAAGTTCCTTTTTTTTATTTTTTGAGGAGAAAAGTTTATTTGCGGATCACAATTTCAGAGGTTCAGTCCATTGCCAGCTGACCCCATCATTCTGGGTTTAACATGAGGTGGAGCATCATGGTAGAAGGAGGTGGCAGAGGAAGGATGTTCACCTCACAGTTATAAGAAAGCTGAGAGAGAGGGAGATGCCAGGGACAAAATATATAAACTTCAAGACACACTCCCAGTGGCCTACTTCCTCCAGTCAGGTCTTACAGTTATCTACCAGTTTGTCCATTGAAATTATTAATCCATGATGGATTAATCCACTGATTAGGCTGAAGCGCTCATAATCTAATCATTTCACCCCTACATATTTCTCCATTAACACTGGAGCTTTGAGCTCATATCCAAACCACAATACCATGTAAATTGAACATTTTACTAATAGATTTTAAGTTACTTTTCTATCTGGAAGACAAGTCTTTTAAAATGACACATTCAGACAGAAAAAAAGAAGAGCATTCAAGATCTTGAGACAAATTAAACAATCAAACATCCGCATCACTGGAATATCTAATGTGAAGAAATGAAGGTTAAGGGTGTAGAAAACCTATTAGATGAATAAAATTACAAAACTGCCCTAATCTAGGTCATGTACAGGAGGTTTATAGAACTCCAAATAGAAGATGAGAAAAGATATTCTCTATGGCACTATATTCAAACTGTCAAAAGTATAGGACAAAGAAAGAACTTTAAAATCTCAAGAGAAAAGTGTCCAGTCACATTTAAGGGGTTTCCCCATTAGACTAACAGATTTGTTAGCAGAAACCCTACAGGCCAGTAGGGAATAAATATTCCAAGTTCTGAAAGAAAATAACTGCCAACTGAGATTACTATGCTCAGCAAGGGTAACCTTCAAAAATAAAGAACTTCTAAGATGAGCAAAAACTGAGGGAATTCTGGATCAACAGACCTACCTTGCAAAAGATGCTTTAGGGAGTCCTATATCCCTAAGTGAAAGAAGGATGATTCCCATAATGACAGCATTAGAAGTACAAATCCCACTAGAAGAGTGCATATACAAGG
Source organism: Glaucomys volans (assembly GCA_020662805.1). NCBI lineage: Eukaryota > Metazoa > Chordata > Mammalia > Rodentia > Sciuridae > Glaucomys > Glaucomys volans. Next base: position 13,226 of record JAJEJO010000135.1, read on the forward strand.
AAGAAACAGGAAAGAATCAACCATTACATTAATGGACAGATAATCCAAACCTCCCCCCCCCCACAAAATCAACAAAGAAACATCACAGTTAAACTCTATTATAGATCAAATGGACTTGACATTTATAGAACATTCCAACAACTTCAAAATAACACATTTTCTTCATCAGAACATGTTTTCTAGAATAGATCAAGTACTAGGCCACAGAACAAGTCTTAAGAATTAAAAAAAAATTGAACCACATCCTGTATCTTTTCTGATCATAGTGGAATAAAACTAGAAGCAATAAGAGAAACTATAGAAATTATGTGAGTACATAAAGGCTGAATAACACATTGAATGAACAGTGAGTCATTGAGGAGTCAGAGGGAAATTTAAACATTTCTTGAAACAAACGAAAATGAAAACAACATACCAAAACCTCTGAAATGCAGCAAAAGCAGCACTAACATGGAAGTTTACAGCAATGAATGCCTACATAAAAAACTTTTATAAAGAAAAATTTCAAAAAAACAACCTGATGATGTACCTCAAGGGCTTAGAAAAGAACAAATCAGACCCAAAATTAAGGTGCGAAAATCAGCAGAAACAAATGATCTAAAAAAATAACAAAACATCACTTAAGCAAAAGTTTCTTTGTAAAAATAAACAAAATTGACAAACCTTTAAATAGACTAAGAAAAAAAAAAGTGAAGACCCAAATAAAATTAGAAGTGGAAAAGGAGACATTATATCATAGACATACAAAAGATCATTAATGATTATCTGGAAAAACTACTTACCAATTGGAAAAATTTAGAAGAAATGGACAAAGTTATATGACCTACCAAAATTGAACCAACAGGATACAAAACCTGAACAAACCCATAACAAGAAACCAAATGAGTTAAAAAACACAAACAAGAGACCAAATGAGTTAAAAAACACAAACAAAAACATCTCCCAACAAAGACCCAGAATTGGAGGCTTCACTGCTGACTTCAACAAAATTTTAAAGAACTAACACCAATGCTTCTCAAACTGTTCCACAGAACTGAACAAGAGGGAGCCCTTCCAAACACATTCTATGAGACAAGCACTTCCGTGTCACCAAAACCTGACAAGGACACAACAACAAAAAAACTACAGACCAATATCCCTGATGAATGTCAAAACAAAATAGCATCTCAAATTCAACAGCACATCAAACAAAATAGCATCTCAAATTCAACAGCACATCAAAAAGACTATACCATGATCATTCTAGATATACAAAGATGATTCAACATTTGCAAATCAATAAACATATCACATAAACAGAATGAAGGATAAAAATCATTATGATCAACTCAATATTTGTAGAAAAAGCATATGATTAAAATTCAACATCCTTTCATGGTAAAAACCTTGAACAAATTAGGGATAGAAGGTGATTCTCTACAAAGATGCCAAAAACATACACTGGAGCAAGGACAACCTCTTCAAAAAATGATATAGGAAAACATTAGGCCTTTGGTTTTTGGGAATTGCCTTATTTCACTTAGCATGATTATCTGGTTTGGGGGGTGGGGGGGTGAGAAGAATGGAGGAACTTTAGATTACGTAGAAGGAAATGAGAGGGAGGGGAGGGTGGGGGTATGAAAAATGGTGGAATGAGACAGACAGCATTACCCTATGTATATGTATGATTACATAAATGGTATGAATCTACATCGTGCACAACCATGGAAACAAAACGTTGTACCCCATTTGTGTACAATGAATTAAAATGCAGTCCGTAAAAAATAAACAAACAAACAAACTGGGAAACCTGGACATGCACATGAAAAAGACTGAAACTTGACACTTCCACCCTGTACAAAAATCAACTCAAAACAGATCAAAGACCTTTGTGTCAGACCTGAAAGTACTCTAGGAAAATATAAGGAAAACACTTCAAGATATTGGTACGGCAATGATTTTCTAGATACAAGAAAAGCACATGTAACAAAAGCAAAAATTGACACGCTTACATCAAATTTAAAAGCTTGTGTACAGAAAAAGTGAAGAGACAATATGCAACCAAATATTTGCCAGCTATTCATCTGACAGTTAATATCCAGAATATATAAAGAACCTAAAAATCTTAACAAAAAACCCCACAAGTAATCTAAGTTTAAAAATGTACAAATTATCTGAGTACTTTTCTGGAGAAGTACAAAAGGTCAATATGTATATTAAAACATGCTCTATATATTCCAGAATTTATAAAGAACTCAAAAAACTTTACCCCAAGAAAATAACCCAATCAATAAATGGGCTAAGGAAATGGTACTTTACAGAAGACCTACAAGCAATCAACAGATATATGAAAAAATGTTCAACATCCCTAGTAATAAGAGAAATGCAAATCAAAAACACCTTGAGATTCCATCTTACCCCAATTAGAATGTCTGTTATCAAGAATACAAGTAACAATAGGTGTTGGCGAGGATGTGGGGAAAAAGGTACACTCATACATTGCTGGTGGGATGGCAAATTAGTACAGCCACTCTGGAAAGCAGTGTGGAGATTCCTTAGAAAACTTGGAATGGATCCACTATTTGACCCAGCTATCCCACTCCTTGGCCTATACCCGAAGGACTTAAAATCAGCATACTACAATGATGCAGCCACATCAATGTTCATAGCTGCTCAATTCACAATAGCTAGATTGTGGAACGAACCTAGATGCCCTTCAATAGATGAATGGATAAAGAAACTATGGTATATATACACAATGGAATATTACTCAGCCATAAAGAACAACAAAATTATGGCATTTGCAGGTAAATGGATGGAGCTGGTGATGATCATGCTGAGAGAGATTAGGCAACCCCAAAAAACCAAAGGTTGAATGATTTCTCTGAAAAGTGGATGATGATACATAATGCAGGGTGGGAGGGAGGCAAGAATGGAGGAAGGATGTATTACATAGGGAAAAGAAGGGGGGTGGGATCGGGAGGGGGGTAAGAATAACAACAGAATGAGACAAACATCATAACCCTATCTACATGTATGATTACACAAATGGTGTGATTCTACTAGTGTACAACCAGAGAAACAACAGTTGTACCCCATTTGTGTACAATGAATCAAAATAAATTAAAAAAAAATGCTCTATATCATTAGTCACTAGAGAAATGCAAATCAAAACTATGAGATACCATTGCACCCCAGTTAGAGTAACTATTAAACAAAAAAACACTAACAAATGCTGAAAAGGATATGGAGAAAAAAGGAACTCTTTTTTATACACTACTAGGGGGAATGTCAATTAGTACAAATACTAGGTTCCTCAAAAACTAAAAACAGAACTACCATATAATCTAGGTATCTCATTTCTTGGCACAAATCCAAAAACAAAACAAAACAAAACAAAAAACCACGATGCCAGCAAATGAAAAAGATACCTGAATGCCAAATTTACTGCAGCTCTATTCAGAGTAACTAAGAGATGGAATAAGCCTAGGTGACTGCCAACAGATGAATGGATAAGGAAAATAAGGTATATGAACACAATTGAACATTATTAAGCCATAAGGAAAAGTGAAATTGTCATTTGCATCAAAATGGATAGAACTGGAAGATACCATGTTCATCAAAATAAGCCAGACACAGAAATAGCCAAGTATTGCCTATTATCTTTCATATGTGTAAATTAAAAAAAATTTTTTTGACCTAAAAGTAGAATAGTAATTACTAGGAACTGAGAAGTGGGGGTCAGAAAGGTAGAAAAATGGCAGTTGGACATGATCAATCATCAATATGTACATTTAATATGCATTAATTTAAAAAGTAGGAAAATAAGCCAAGTTTGGTGGTGCACACCTATAATCCCACCACTCAGGAGGCTAAGGTGAGAGGATCTCAAGTTTGAGGCCAGCCTGAGCAAGTTAGCAAAACCCTGCCTCAAAATAAAAACATAAGAAAAATAAAGGGTTAGGATGTAACTCAGTGCCTAGCATGTGTGAGGCCCTGGATTAAATCCAATGTCTTAAGTAAAAAATCTACTAACAGGAAAAAACAAAAAACTTTAATACAAATGTACACTTTCACATAATCATATCGTTCCCCAAAGTCTGGAAGGTAGAATTTTTTCATCCCCATTTAATGAAATAAACAATAAAACATTTGTGTCTATTAAATATTGTACAGGACATAGAGGAATTTTCAGAGAACCCACAATTAGTGCTGAGTCTTTACAAACAGTAAACTTAGATGATCTGCAGTTTACCTTAAAGCCTGCCACTCACCTCAAATACTCTTACTTTTCCAGGAAATTACTCCTTATGGTGAACATTTCTATGCTGGGGTATAGGGAGGTGTATTGGCTCAATGAAAAGAACCAGAATGAGACATTTGTCCTTTTGCATCAATATCAAACAAGAGCAATATATTTTTTTGGAACTTATTTCCACAAAGCTAACTTCCCCCTCACATTTAAGCTGTGCCCATTATACAAATGGAAGCATTTCTGTCTCTATACTTACCCTGTTCCCTTTAACTGATGAAGCTTTGCAGCATTCAGGCAGGGATTCCAACTTACCTGTAAAAACAGTCCCTCCGGGAAACCTTTGTATAAACAGGAAAAAAGGCTGTAGTTTGAAATCCCTGAATTTCAGCCTTTACTTACCCTCTGCGTGGGTGCCTGAAAATGGGGGCTATTTGGAAATGTGGAATTTCTGTAATAGTAAGAAGTGTCTCATGTGAAACTCATCTGAAGATAATATCGAGTCTCTGCTTTTCTGAGGGTACTAACACACTATGTGTCTTCCCACAGCACCTGAAGAAGGCTCTTTTACATTCCCTAATGGGGAACTGGTGGAACACAGTGAGGAGAGTAAGGATCGAACAATCATGTTGATGGGAGTGTCCTCACAGAAGATTTCTGTTCGTCTGAAGAGAACTGTTGCCCATAAGACCACCCAGACAGAGTCACTTCCTTGGATGGGCAGTGAGGGCCCTTCAGGTCACTTTGTGCTGTCTTCTCCAAGGAAGACAGCCCAGGATACCCTTTATGTGCTTCCCAGTCCCACATCTCCATGCCCCAGCCCAGTCTTGTTCAGAAAGCGAGCTTTTGTCAAGTGGGAAAATAAAGAATCCCTCATAAAATCAAAAGAGGAGCTCCGTCACCTCAGACTCCCAACGTACCAAGAGCTGGAACAGGTACCTATTCATTTCACCTTTTTTCAGTCTTATGTAAAGTAGAACTAAACAGGGCAGAATGTGTAAACTGAAGATTCTGAAAATTCAACTCAGATTAATTACTAATAAATAAGGGGGAGAAAAGGAGGTACAACATTGCCAATTGTAGATAACAAGCAATTTTAGAAACAAGGAAGCAAGGATACATTCGTTTTAACATTACCACTCACTTTATTACAGGGAGGAATGCTTGCCTGCCTTTTCCCAAAACAGCAAGTTTTGCAATATGTGTTGGGAGGCCTACTGCAGTACAAACACATAACCCAACATCCACCTACTTAGAATTCCTTATGTAATTGTGCAGACTATACACTGAAACTGCCCACCAGGCCTCAGGATTCCCTGCACTGCTCTCAACATCATACCTTCCCTCAGACTCCTAGGAACAGAATTAGAGAAACATTTGAAGAAACAAGTTAGAAAATGTTTGTGAAACTCTTGATTTGATGTCTGGAATGAAGAACATAATATTAGGAAAAATATATGAAAACAAGAGATTTCCTGGATAAAAGGAAAGTATTCTTATTTAAAGTATTAAGATGTGCTTTAGGAATCAAGTGACCAGCCATGGATTACACAAAGCCCTTTCTCCTTAGGGGTAAAAACTACCAAATAGAAGTTTTACAAACAGTGAAAGAAACCTTGAAAAATGAACTTGATGAAGTTAAAAGGACTTCAGTCTTGGAGATAAAGATTTGTTTCCAATCCCAGATGTTTCTGGAGCCAGCTGTTAAGTTCTACAACCTATTTGGTCCTCTGTAAAATATAAAGATGGATTTCCATGCTAAGGTTTCAAGTCTTGACATTTTACCTGCTTATGAACTGAACAATGTAGCTGGCAGAAAGATTTCAGATGATTTAGGTCCAGGATAATTCCTATTCAGTAATACCAGGGCCAGCAAACCCCCTAACCATTTTCATTGTTACCTCTTTATTTTCACCCATGCCAAAGAGACTTCAGGACCGTAATTCACTATGTACATTTTAGAGTAACAATGTGCCCCATTTTTCACTTAAGTAAAATCCTTCTATGACTTGTCTGAAATTTGACAATTCTGTCCACAAGAACTAGTTGTTACACCAGTATTTGAAAATAGCATGTAATATATGAATAGAAATATTAATGAATATGACATTATACCTCTGAATCAGCATGGGACAAAAGAAAAAGCAAAGGTTCTTGGGTCACCTGTAATCACGCTCCAATCTCCAGTCTGACACCATATGGCAACATTTCATGCTTCTGTAAAATTTAGATCTACCACCTATTTTCAGGGTGAATGTGAGGGTTAAGATAGTCTGTCATCACATAACAAAGCACCAGCGCGTGCTCAATATTATGAGATAGCTAATGAGCAGCAAACCAGGTAAATCAGGCTGAGAAACAACCCAATTTATCCCTCATTTTCCAGACACTGTCCACATATTCTTTTGGTGTAATCAGTGCAATAAAATGTATGAACACTGGCTTCAAAATCAGAAGCTTGGAAATAAACTGATAGCTCTATAATTAAATCACTACAAATTAGATCACTAAATCCCAGTTTAGGGGAAGAGGTAAAATTTTTATCTTCATCAAAAGGATATGTTATCAGTGACTTGGAGAGGGTCTTAGATTAAATGAACTATAACATCTTATAGAATTTGTAAGCATTGCTTTCACAGCTCAGATTTGACTGGATTGTTTTTGCCAAGTTAAGATCTGCTATACAATGTCCAAAGGTTTTGTCATCCTCTACCCACTTCCAAGCAATGGTTTATTCTGCTTGCTATCATATCACATCTGTGATATGATAACAAAGACTAATTGCTGTTTGCACATGCTCATTTGATATTTAACGTTATTTTCTATTCAGGATGAAATAGCTATTTTGAAAATAGTTTTTAATTCTCAACTACAGTGAATAGGAGATGCCAATCAAGTGTAGTACTTCCAGTATTTTAACTGATTTGCTATTCATTGCTACTTTAACATACCTTATTCTCCTTTCCCTTAAGGAAATAAATACCCTGAAAGCAGATAATGATGCCCTAAAGATCCAGCTGAAATATGCACAGAAGAAAATAGAATCTCTCCAGCTTGAAAAAACCAATCATGTCTTAACACATATGGAGCAAGGTGACTGTTCTTAGCCCAGAAACTCAAGAAGCACAATCTGTATATGACTACACTGGAGACCTGTTCCTTAATGATTAACACAAAGACCCGGGGAACCTTACATGGACTGTTTAAAAAGGGCACTTTAAAAAGGAAAAGCCAGTTACTGTTTTTGTTATTTGTTTCTACTAAAAAGATTCCTCATCTGTAGCACTGTTTTCTCTTTCAGTCTAGTTGACTCAAAGGGGAGGAAACCTGAAGAAATTTTTGGCATTCATACTAAAACTTTTTTACCTTTCTGGGACTAATACCAGAAGTGTGCTAAAACATGATTACAGTTTCCTGACAAGGTAGCATCTCATGTGGCATGCACAACTGATTCTTTCTTATAACTAAAATCTCTGGAAAATGAATTTGCTTTCTTCCCTGAGTTTTCTGTAAACTGAGGAAATTATTTTGTTTACCCAATTTTTTGTTTATAATGAAAAAAATACCAAATTCTAAAGTAGATTTGACTTCTACATGCCAGCACTCCTTGTGAATCTGTTTTCTACTTTGCTACCTCAGACCTAACCAATTAGCTTCTTTCCCCGCTGTCCTCATTGTGCTCATACACACGAGCCTATCTACCTAGAAAGGAATTTCCAGAAATGCAGCCATGGCTTTTTAGGGACCTATTAAACAACATGACATTATCCAATTGCAGGTCAACTCATGGTTCTAGTCTTGAAGTCTTATAAGTAATCAAATTCAATACCTGGAAACATAGCTATTGCCATCTCATACATGACTGGCTTATGAGCTTAAGGAAACAATGTAAACATGTTTGTCTTCATATATTCCACAGTGGATAGAATTAGGAATTTATGGTTTTTTAAAAAATAGTCTCTGAAGTGTGTTTAACTCATGTTCCATCTTTATCTTTTAAGTAAACTATTTTTAAAGTTCTCTTGAACTGAATTTGTGCTTAAACTGTCTTTACTAGTAATACTATTTAGAAATAAGCTAACTGGATTAGTGGCTTAAATAACAGCTGACAGCATGTACATATGTACATAACATGTATATACAATATCAGATATGCATGTGGCTTGGGATTTTTTTCCTTCAAAAATGTGGAAATGAATTAAACAACCTTTAGTCATTTATTCACAAATGTGACTTTCAGTTACAAATTCACCAATATATAGTTTGGTTTGTTAGAAGGTGAAGAAACTGCTAAAAATGTAAATTGTTATTGTTTGGCAAAAATAACAACAGTCCTATGAGTATTCTAATATGAAGAAGGTTAATGATAAATGGGATCATTTGGTTGCCTAGGCAAGTATTCACAAACTCACTTATCAGCCTTATTTTAGTTCTCTTTTTAAAAAATCATACAACCATTTTCTTTTTGGAGGAATTTTCATGCTTGGAAAGTCTGGTATCAGACGGACTTGCAATTCCTACAGAAGTTGACCAACTGCCAAGAATATAATCTTAACAACTGAAAGTCTCAAACCTAAAGCCAACAATCAGCACAAAGTCTTCATAAAAATGCAAAGTATATATACCATGTTGACTACTTGGAGGAGTCAGATCACTTAAGTAGTTTCTTTATGAAAAACTACTTTCCATCTGAATACTTCTCTGTACTGAGTTTTACTGACACAGAACGAGCCTATAGTCAGTGTTTCATTACATTTTAAAGAATCACTTTACACACAAATTTATTCTTTTCTAAGTTCAAACTCAGAAATTCTCAAAACAGGGCTGCTCAGATCTGCCACCTGATACACAAACTCATTAGAGCACTGTTACTTAATTTACATGGAACAAATATGCATTTATGACAAATTTTAAAATTGTATTCTTCACTATTATTTTCCTCTCAGAAAGACCAAAAAGGCTATATAACTCCATTTTTTAAACAGTCACAGGAACAATTCTTTTCATTCTTCTTACTCTCCATTCATGAGGACCCCCCAAATGAGTTTTTTAATGTAAATAATCTGTAATATGTAGGAATTCAAAAGGTCAGTCCCCTTAGTCAAATTACCAGGACCAGACAGTCTCAAGCACTGCAGAATCTATCATCAAAATGAACAGGAGACAGCAGTTTCATCTCAGGTTCTTATAGTACAGCAAGGGCCAAATTATGATGTATAAGTTAATATTATTCATGTTGAGCTACAGGATCTGATGGAATCTACAGAAATAATCTGAAACAAGTTTTTGGTTTATCAAACCTAGGCTGCAAATATTTGTTTCTCATATTGACTTGAAATATATTTGGGCACAAATACATCTGTCAAAACAAGGACCAATTTTTTTAATAGCAATGTCACTTCTCATTTTCTTTGTTAATTGACTCACCTTTCCATGACCATTTGTGAATTTCTGTCTAAAGATGTATAATGTAAAAGAACTGCAAGGAAAAAAAATGTACAGACTGTAAAGTTTTTTTGATACTTGATGTAAGTTTTCCTTGTGTAATATTTATATGATAAAAGACATTAGGATCCCTACAAAATAAATGTCCCGTGTTTCTTCAACTTCATGAATATGCAGAAACTTCACCTGGATTTTTATGATAATCCACATTGAGATCATTCCCTTATGCTATTAAACAATCAATTTTCCTGAAAGGACAAGCAAAGCAACTAAATTTTCAGTTTGAGTTTTCTATATCATGAAGAAATAACTTCAGAGAAATATCCAACCTTTTCCCCACCTTAATCATGATGACTTACAGTGATCCCCAAATATTGTCTATAAATTCTTAACAGTAATGGAGACAAACTTGAGGTTGTCATTTCTCCGTGGCTGTCATCTTTAATTTCATAGCTCCACACGAACAAACTACCAAATAAAGAAGATAACTCTGGTAGACGATGATTAGTGTACAGACCCACTCATAGCAGTTCATTCACGGTCATAATTCTTTACAGTGATTAGAGATAGCCATGATTTCTCCTTAATCTCCAGACATTTATTTTGTTAACTGGACCAGTGGAGGTGTTTCAGCCACTCAAATCCTACTGTGGAAAGCATTCTGGTACATGTGCATGAGGGTATATTTATCATTTTGGCAATTCATGATATTTCACACAGAAGAATGAAACGACACTGACAACCTGACCCTGAAGAAAAGATTAAACTGCCACCAAAATTTCTCTACTCTGTGCTCCTTACAAGGTATAGAAATATCACTGTCAAAACATTTTCTGGCCACATATCTCTTTTAGGTTGTCATACCTTTTGTCACAAATACAGGTAAATTTTTTTTAAATGCTGATTTAAAATGTTTTGTCTATTCTCCTCAATGAGGCAACATTTCCAAGATCTATAAAGCACAAGGAAACAGATTCAAAGAAAATACCTATTTCCCTTTTTATTTTTTTGGATGAGAGTTTATGAGTCATTGTGTGGTAATTACACATGGACAGAATGTATGCTATTATATGGCCCAGAGGAAAGGTCAATTACTACTTTAATCCAGAAACTCCTAGTAAGATCATGTCTACAGCTGCCACTGGCTGAACAAAGACAGGGAAGAAAGGAAAGTAAAAACAGAAAATAATGAAGCTGAGAACCATTAATGAAGAGGTTGAAAAGAATGAAGAGGATGTATAAAAAAGCTGTTAGATTTTAGGAAGCACTGGAGTACCATTCATTTTACTCTCTATTTGTACTGCATTCAATTTATAAAACATTTTCACACTATGGCCTTTCACGTTAAGGTACTAAATGAGCTTACTGCTATTCTAGATATTGCTCAGCAAACTTCTGAAAAAAAAAAAAAAAAAGATCAAAGATTATTGTGAAAATCCCATGTTAAAAGAAATAAGATGTTTGGGTCTAGATGACTGCTTTTCATTCAAGTGAGGTTCACAGGAATGTGTAAATTCGAGTTCCAGCTCTACTACAACTGCAGGAGAGGTATTCAACTTAGAAAAGATTTATAGTGATTGCAATAGATATCTGAGCGGCACTCCTATGAAGGCATTATAGAATTCTAAAAACTAATGCTTCTGCCATATTTGCCATAAACCTTTAGTGTTAAAAAAGTTGAAAGTGGTTGCAAATCTTATTTCTGTATCAGTAACTAATGCTCCCAAAAAGAGGCAGAAATTTAAGTTTTAAATGAATGTTTTTTAAAACTAACTTTTCTGAAATATTTTACTCAAATGGTCTTTTGCTTATATATGTATATATTTTAAAGTATTTATTTTCAAGTTTATAGCTAATGATATAGGTGTTTTCTTAATTATGTAAACCCTTTTTCCTTCAATTATCACAAATGAAATTGTCTCTTCATTAAATATAAACACAAAAAAACTTAAGCTTACAAATAACCAAAACTTTATCTATTCTGAATACATTTCTTCATAGTTAGCTTGATAAATACATGTCAAAGACTACACCATACACAATATTTATGTTCAAATTTATGTTCAATATTTTAGATTTCGCCAGAGAATTTACTATAAAATACAAAACGACAACAAACTGCCAATATCAAATACCATTTGCCCACTGGAAAATGAGCTATCGTTGAATTGGTTACATCCAGGTTATTATGCATGGTATTGATCAGAAGCTCACACTGAGATTTTATAGGGGGGAGTGAAAAAATTTGTATGATCAGCTCTTTTTCTCCAATTCTTATAAAGAGAAAAATGCCAATCACCTCTTAAACCACTATAATAGGATCTCTATAAGTTTTCCAACCAATTGCATTGCTAATTAGGTCTTTATGAAACAACCTGAGCAAGGAGCAATTGGCTCATTCCTCATTTGACACCTAAGGACAAATCAATTCTTGAGAGCAAAGGTCATTTCAATCCAAAGCACCCCTGGCCACAGTTCAAATCCACAACTCCTGATCCCCAAGACTGCTCTAATCAGCAAATCACATTTATCCATTCTTTAACACTGTTTCCCAAAATTAACAGTGAATCAGAATTATCAATGATGCCTTAACCCTACCCCTGATCTACTGAAGCTGGAAATTATTGCCTTAATCCTCTGTGGTACAGTTTAGTCTATCTTTGAATATTAGGTTACCTAAAGTGAGGGCACAAACGATAAAGAGACCAGTTCATAGGATTATTTTTCACAACGTTACGTATCTTTGTCCCTTCAAAGTAATTCTGACCTCAATTTTAACTTAGCTTTTCAAACAAAATCATACCAGTTTCAAATCCAACTGGAAAACAAAATCAAATATGCACCGTAAAAAGACCTGGGCTTCAATTAATAGAACCTTAAACTGAAATGTGATCAGAAGAGTATCATCCTACAAAAAAACAAATCATGACAACTACCTACTGAATAGAACTGTGAGTCTCTTTCCTATTTTGTAAAATAGAATTAACAAATATAAAACATCTATGGGAATACAGATGAGGCAAGAGTCTATATTCTTTTCTATTACAGGCAGAATCATTTATGTGTTTCAATCCTGAACAAAATACAGGTTAACAATCTAAATTCAATCATGACAATAAAATACTTTCCATTTTCCAAGTTTGATGGTAATATTTACACTTTTAAAAATATTTTTGTTCATTTTTTGTTTTTTAAAAAGACACAACATGCTCAAGAGTACACAGAATATGGAAAAAGTCATCACTTTGAGAGATCTACTGGTAGTATAAAACAATGTTCTTACATATTAACCCAATTCAAGAATGATTTCATCAGGGAATCTAATATGGTGTTTCCTTCAAAGATGAAGGCCAAGTTTGTTATTTAGAATACTATGTCTAAAGTATCTAACAAGAAGTAAGCACTGCTATCTAATTTTTGCAGTTTTTAATATCTTCTATATCCACCACCACCACCACCTCCTCCTCCATATGGATCTCCATAACCTCTTCCACCATAGCCCCCTCTTCCACCATAGCCTCCTCTTCCACCATAATCTCCCCTACCACCATAATCTCCCCTGCCCTGGAAACCTCCTCTACCACCACCTCCTCCACCACCTCCTCCCCAGCCACCTCCCCCTCCCCCTCCCCAGCCACCTCTCCCACCCCCACCACCTCCTCTACCACCACCACCACCACCACCCCCCCAACCACCCCTTCCGCCGCCATCTTGTCTCTTTTGCCAAGGGGGCATTTCAGGGGGTGGTGGTTCAATTTCATTTGGTCGTCCTCCCCTGTCAGGCACCCTTCCCATCAGCACCTGTGTGAAGAAATATTTTCTTTCAGTTTCTAGCATTTTAAAAGTTAAAATTTACATAAAGATTTCAAGTAATACTAAAGTTATTATTTCTAATAAAGAAATAGAGGCCAAATATTTAACAACATGAAAGTATTACACATGGTAGTATGAATTAATATTGCAAATATAAGTGTGATGTATGACAAATTCCTCAGAATGTGGTATTATTTTTTAAAAATCTGGGGGAGTATTTCTGAAATGAAAGGGCTTATTGATTTTTTCTTATTTAGATCTAACAAATTCTATAACAAATGTAGTATCTAAGAACTTTTTAAGTAAAACATTTTTAATATACAACTTTTTAAGTAAAACATTTTTAATATACACAAACTACATACTCTGTATTTAACACTGATTTTGTAATAGATTATCCAATAAAAAATTGTATTCCTAAGTACATTTTATTTCAAAAAAGCACAAAGTATTGATAATAACATGTGAATATAACGAAGTCAGAGTTGAATATAATAAGTATAATACCAGGCATCACAGCAAAGAAATACAAGGATTCTCAATGAATTATTTCTTTCTTATGAGAAACTTAAGTTCACTTAATTTTTTTAATGATAGTAACTATCCGTTACAGGTTGAACATCCCTACTCTTTTTTTTTTTTTTTTTTTTGGTACTGGGGATTGAACCCAGGGGTACTCCACCACTGAGCCACATCCCCAGCCCTATTTTGTATTTTATTTAGAGACAGGGTCTCACTGAGTTACTTAGGGCCTCGCTAAGTTGCTGAGGCTGGCTTTGAACTCCCGATCCTCCTGCCTCAGCCTCCCAAGTGCTGGGATTACAGGCGTGCGCCACCGCACCTGGCCATCCCTACTCTTAAAATACAAAAGGTGAATACTCCAAAATCAAAAATTTTCTGAGCATCAACATGATGTTCACAAGTAGAAAATTCCACAATTGATCTCATATAATAGGTCACAGTCAATACATAGGTACACTAAAAATATGGTATAAAATTACCTTTAGGCTATTTGTATAACACATATATAAAACATAAATGAATTCTGGGTCCCATCCACAAGCTATTGCATTACATATATGCAAATACTTCAAAATTCAAAAGAAATCCAAATCTGAAACACTTTTATTCCCAAGCACTTTGGATAAAGGATACTCAGCCTATATAAGAAAAAATTAAAAGTTGATAAACTCTCTTAACCTATGCTTTGCAATACCTTGAAGGACAAACTAGGGAAGAATTTAAGTTCCTAACCTTCTCTAGAAGGAACAACATATGCTATGAGCAGAGTGAAAGGTAACTGAGGAGGGTATCAATCACCCACCATAGCCAAGGGGAATTCAACAGTATCTTACTACTGCCTTTCAGGAAAGAAAGCAAAATATGTACTCCTTAACCAAAATGAGCTATGAATCAGCTGGATTCCACTTCCACTGATGGTCTAATCAAGCTGACTTTAAAAATGTATGTGGTAAATAAATAACAAAGTACCACCACATCCTCATTTTGGAACAAGGTTCTAAGTATAACACTCAATTAATGTCAGCTACATCCTAATTAACAAATCCAAAAAAAACCCACCTTCCTTTGCTTGTTATTCTCACTGGTCTCTCTAGCCAAACATAATGTGTTGGTGGGCATATGGAGATGCTGTTCCAAGAAATGATCTTAAGGTTACCCTCAAATAATCAGGCTATAAACTCAGAAAAAAACATGGGCAAATGTCACTTAAAGAAGCAGAATTTTAATCCAGTAAGACTAGATTTTGACTATAATCCAATGTAAGACATTAAGTAACATTTTCAAGGAAAGAACACTTTCAGAATATAGAAGGGGTTGATCCAAAATGGAAGCAGAGAGGCAAACATTTGTGATGCTTAACTTAGCAATAATTAGCAAGTTGACTTTAAAAATGACTATCCCTAGGACTGGGGGTCTAGCTCAGTGGTAGAGCATTTGCCTAGCATGCTCAATGCCCTGGGTTGGATCCCCAGCACAGAGGAGAGAAGGGGGAAGAGAGCATGAGGGAGGAGATGGAGAAGAAGAAGAAGTGGGAAAGAAAGAAATCCCTCTGACAAGATATCCTATCTCAGACTACACTGAAAAACAATGCTTTAAAATTAACCATATCCCTTACTTTTGATTTTTTGCTCTTTTGTAATAAAGTCTGCCATGAAGGATGCCACCTAAATAGAGAAGACATGCTAGTCAGTTGATATTAACATTCTAAATTAGTTCACTATTGACACTGTAAGGAAAAAAGTAAAAAACCCTCAGGGTCCTTGAGCTTGTTTAATTTAAGACCACTGTCAAAGAAATGGATCTATACTCTGAATCAGGAAACAGAAGCTCAAAGAGATTCAGTAACTCGCCCAAGGTAGTGATTCCTCTAAATAAAGGCTAGAGATAAGGTGTTTGCCCAGATTGGTATGACTCCAAATCATGTGCTCTTCTTCCCTTTATACCAAAGATAAAAAGAGTTAAAACATCAGCCATAAAGAAGAATGAAATGATGGCATTTGCTGGTACATAGATGGAACTAGAGACTATCATGCTAAGTGAAATAGGCCAATCCCCCCAAAGCAAAGGCCAAATGTTCTCTTTGATATACAGATGTTAGCACACCATAAGTGTGGGGATCAGGGGGGATAGAATTTCATTGGATTAGACAAAAGGGAATGAAGGAAAAGGAGGAAGGATGGGAATAGGAAAAACAGTAGAATCAATCAGACATAACTCTCCCATGTTCATATATGAGCACATGACCAGTGTAACTCCACATTATGTACAACCACAAGAATGGGAAGTTATACTCCATGAATGTATAATATGTCAAAAATACATTCTACTGTCATATATATATCTAAAAAGAACAAATTTTTAATCCACTCCCCCCCCCAAAAGTCAGTACCTGAAACAATTCCTTCAGATTCTTACCCACCCCCCCTGCAAAAAAAAAAAAAAAGAAAGAAAGAAAAAGAGAAGACTACATGCTAGAAATAAATAATTCTTGCTAAGGCTACTGATAAAAGTAATTCTTAATTCCTTGGATACAGATAAAGCTTTGCTTTAATTTATGAATACAAATATTCAAACAAATAATCCATACTAAAAAGCATAATTGAGTCAACATGGACTTAAGCTCCTCCATGCTCTTTTCTGGCTCACAAAAGAACATAAAAGAAAAATAGACCAAACTCTGTAAAAATGACAAACAAGGATATGATAAAATTACTCTCCATGACGTTGAAAGAAAAACCAACCTTATTAATGGCACATGCTGTCTTCTCCCGGCTGGAGCCACTACTTGTCCTAATAATCTTAGATAGATCTTCACGAGCAGCAAGTAGATGTGCCAATGTAATTGTTGTCTTAGGTGACAAAGCATAACGTTTGGGCTGGTAAATTCTTGCTATGTTATCTGTTTTTACCTAAATGAAAAGGTTAGAGAAAAAGTGAACCAAAGTAAAGTTTAATGAAAGAGCAATAGCAGTCACAATCTTTAGAAAGGAAAAAGAGATAAAAAATAAACAAACAGGAGAGAGCAAAGGAATTCAAACATCTGATGATAATTTTATGTGGAAGGAAAAATAGACCAACATATGCTAAAAGAATATACAAATATCAGTAACAATTCATGAAGAAATTTAACACAAAATGATTCCATTCATATTAGCAAAAGAAAAATCTAAAGGTTTTACCAAAACACAGGTACAGAACTTTAAAAAATAAAACTTCAGCAAATCTTGCAAAAACAAAAAGAAAACTTCAATAAATGGTAGAAATATCAAGTTTCTGGGTAGAGTAAGTGAATATTCATGTCAACTTTCTCTCAAGCTAATCTATAAATTTAGATTCATTCCAATCCCATTAGAATGGTTTGGGGAAAGATGGAGGGAAAAAAATGGAAGTGGCACATGCCTACATTCCCAGCAACTGGGGGGTTTGGGGGACCGGGGACAGGAAGATCCCAAGTTCAAGGTCAGCCCCAGCAACTTAGTGAGACCCTATCTCAAAATAGAAAATAAGGGCTGGGGATATAGCTCAGTTGGTAGAGAGCTTGCCTCATAAGCACAAGGCCCTGGGTTCAATTCCCAGCACCGCAAAATAAAATAAAATAGAAAATAAAAAGGTCTGGGGATGTAACTCAGTGGTAAAGTGCCCCAAAGTTAAATATCCAATACTAAAAAAAAAAAAAAAAAAAAAAAAGCTGAAATTAATCCAGAAACTAAATATGAAAGAATAACTTAAAGAATTTTGAAAGAATCCTATAAGATACTAATATAAAATATGAAATTATCATTGCCTTAAGGGTTAACATTTAGACAGGTGGAGTGAAGCACGCCTATAATCCCAGATATGGGAGGCTGAGGCAGAAGGACCCAAGTTTAAGGCCAGCCTCAGCAACTTAATTAGGCCCTAAGCATCTTGGTGAGAATCTGTATCAAAATTAAAAAAATAAAGGGGATGTAGCTCAGTGGTTAAGCTCCCCTAGGTTCAATCCCCAGAACAAGAAGAAAGCTAAATATTCCAGACTGCTGTTCGCTTAGGCATGATTTCTTTAATCCTCAAAACATCCATTTAGAGTGGTTGATTTTTAATACCCCCTTCTGTAGACAGGGAAAAAATAATAATAAGCTTAGAAAGGTTAGGTTACTGTCCCCCAAATCCCAGTTTTGTCCATTTACTAATAAAGGCCAAATGACCCCCAAGCACAAGTGTATAGAGACAGTATACTATCCTACCTCCATATAATTAATTGAAACTTAGAAGTAGAAAAAAAATTGATGAAATGAAACAACTTATATTCAGGTCCTCATAAATGTATAAATACATCTACATAAATTATAAAGGAGGCATCAGAGATTAGTAAGAAATGAGAAAGATTTTTAATAGTGCTAGAATAAACTGCTATTTACTAAAACATTGATAATAACAACAATAAGGCACATCAAATATGAAAGAGAATTCTGAAGTGAATAGTTAATTGCTTTAAGTTTTATCTTAAAAACTTAACCCTGGGGGCTAGGGGTTGTGGCTCAGTGGCAGAGCACTTGCCTCACAAGGGTGAGGCACTGGGTTCAATCCTCAGCACCACATAAAAATAAAAAAATAAAGATACTGTGTCCATCTACGCCTAAAAATATATATTTTTTTAAAAAAAACCTATTATAAAGATTAAAATTTCTCTACATCAAAAGGTATAAATATATATACAATGGGGAAAATATCTTTTAACAAAGTAACTAACAAAACTTCCTTAATATATAAAAAGCTCAACTGAGGAAAAGAGGAAGACTCTACAGGGTAAAAAAAAGTCACAGAAAAAAAGAGGAAATTCAAGTATCCAATAATCTTACAAAGAAAGTTCAACTTCTTTATTTTTGTTAATATGGGAAAATATATAAAACAAGAAATAAATTATGGCAATTTCACATAATAAAATATAATGCCAACATAAACAGGTCACCAAGAGGACTGAAGTTTTTTATATGTTACAACATGGGCAAACCTTGAAATCATTATCCCTAGTGAAAGCAGTCAGACACAAAAGACAACATGTCATGATTCCATTTACATTAAATCTCCAGAATAGGTAAATCTATAGAGACAGAAAGTACATTACAAAAATGGCTGCCAGGAAATGAAGATGGGTATTGGGAATGACTGCTAATGGGGACTTATTCATTTTGGGACAATGCACATTTTCTGGAATTAGTAGTAATGGTTATATAACAAAGTGAATAAATGAAACACCATTATACTGTACATTTTAAAAAAATAATTGTATGTATGTTATTGAATTATATCTCAAAAAGAGATTAAAATTTAATTTTAAAAAGGGTACTAAAGTAGAGCTTTTAGAAATACAGGACAATGGTCACAATATATTTAGTGCAAAAGGCAAACTATAAAATTACAATCACAACATTACTTCAATACTAGCAAAATAAAAGAAACTAGATTAACCTTACTAATAACTGAGTATAATCTTCAAAGAGGAACCCCAGAATAGGACTCCCCAAGCCTTAAAATCATGAATATTCTTTAATCAAGAAATTCCACTCTTAGGAGCATGTCATGGATATGGACTGAAATTTAGTTGCCAAAGATTTTATTAAGGGGTCAAACAGACAAAGAGGAAACCTCAATATGTACTGTATTTATATGACAAAATATTCTGCAGAGATTTAAAGTGTTATAGAACAATATTTGATGACAGCCATTCAACAATATCAGACACATTTTTCTATAATGAAAATAAAGGAAAAATGATAAAGATCTACTAAATTTAACAAGAAAACAAAACCTAGAGTACATATGCACATAATCAACCCAAAAGACAAAATGAAAGGCCAAAATTTATCTAAAAATAGCCTAAGGTAAAATATTTTTTAAAAATCTCCCAGACTCAGGAAAAGACAAGAAACAAAAACCTCTTTCTATCCTAATATATGATGAAAAAAATACCAAGCTGAGAAGATAAAGCAACATATTTCCTAAAGGCTTATTTGCTCAAAGCCTCTATTTAAGGCCAGTAAAGATCAACATACCCATGTATCCATGTCATTCTGAATGTTCAAAGAAAAAAATGTATCAAAACTCACTGGTTTACGATTTCTCTATAATACTAAGGCCAACATTGAAAACATCTTCCAAGTTGGTACAATAAGGCAATTTTCAAGCCACTACCTTTCCAATTTGCCTCATATTTCTAAATTCCTTTTTCTCATAAAAATTCTATTAGATTAAACTGGAAACCCAATACATATACAATATCTCTTAAGTTGCCGGAGGTCTGTAAAAACTGTGTGGTACTTTCCACACAGCTGAACTCTTTTTCTTGAGGTCAACAATTACATCTATTTCTTTGATAATTCACAGCCTTGAGGGTATCTGTTTGCTTCTTGCAGACAATAGTTACTCCAATAACATGGACAGACACAGCCAAGAGTTTATCCAGGTGCACATGCAGAAAAGAACTGGGCTGTAACCACCTGAGAAGCTGAGTAGGTACTATAGAAACAGCAATCTTCTACAATATAATAATTATAGAGAATACTGAGGTGCATATCCACATCAGGTACATCGTGCTTGACATATTACAAGGTACTGCATGTTTACTGAAAGAAAATACATGGATGATAGTCTTCAGCTCTGCCTTATAGTTATTCTGCTACTATGCTAAAAAAAGTTATCTGAAATAATATTTTACACCAACTACCCTGTTCTTATCATTCTTCATTTTTCTTTTATCTGTCCCCCCGGGTGTCTGGAAAGACTGTGTGTAAGATATATAAGGGAGGATTTATAGATAAGTAAGTCAGAATGAATACACTAAACATAAAAAGGTACACATATCTTACAGCAAAGAGAATGAGAGAGACATAGATAAGAGAAGAACCAAAGAGACATAGATAAGAGGAGGAAACTACTCCAGCCCCTAGTTCCATGCTGCTGTTCCCCTTTCCTGACCAAAAAGGGGTGTGTGGGGGCAGAGAAGTGTATAAGGTAAAATGAAGTTTTCGTTCTTGTAAAAAAAACTGGGCAGCTACAAAGGCAAGACTTTTGACATGCTAAAGTCAAAAGTGACACAGCCCAACAGCCAGCTTCAAAGCCTGATGTTAACAATCCCTATCAATGACTGTGGTTTCCAGTCTGACTTTCAGCTCCTCATTCTTCAATATGGTCAACCAACACCACCATCCAGCTGACAAAAGCCACAAGTATGAGATCAAGGGAAAAAAAGAAAAGGAAAAAAAATCACCCTGGAGGAAATTGAGATAATTGAAGGCAAAATAATAACAACAACTCCAAAATTAAAAAGTTCCCACCTGCATTCGAGAAGAGAGTACATTCAAAAACAAGAAAAAATTATTTTTAAAAACTCTGAAGAATCAAAAAAGAATGTGTGGCAATTTAAAAATGATGTTAGAAACAAAAATTCAATACTAGGTATAAAATAAAATTGAGGATATTTCCAAGAAAATAAATCAAAAAGGAACTGATGAAAAATGAGAGAGAAAATAAAACATCATAAGCAGATGTATCCAGGATGTCCAATATCTGGCTAACAAGATTTTCAGAGAACAAACAAAAGGGAAGAAATTAATAAAGAAAAATATAAAAGCTAAAAGAATCTACAGATTGAAATGTCTAGCTAGTGTTTGGTATAATGAATGAAAAAAAGATCCAAACCAACATACACTGTAAAATTTCATAACTCCACAAATAAAGAGAAAATAGTCCAGAGAAAAATAGAAGTTATCCAAAACCACAGCACATGACACTAGTTTTCATAACAGCAGTACCAAATTCTTGAAAGAAATGAAACAATGCTTTCGATATTCTTAGAGAAAAAAATTTTTGACTTAGAATTTGATATTCATCAAAACAATCAAATGTGACAGCAGAATAAACATTTTCAGAACTTTGGGATTCAGAAAAACCACATCCTATATACCGTATGAGGAAGTTATTTGTAAATTTACTATCACAAAATGAGGGAGTAATCAGTGAAAGAACAGGTCATGGGGTCCAGAAAACAGAGCAGCAGTCAGTCAATGACAGTCATATAAACAGTTCAGCTTGTAATAAGAGGATACAAGTTTCTGAGAGAGAAAACATACCAAAAATGGAAGGCTTAATTTTTAAAATATTCCTATAAAGAAAAAAAAAAAAAACCATACCACCATTCTGCAGAAATAACATGCATTAAAAATAAAATTCAATTAAGGCTGGGGTTGTGGCTCAGTGGTAGCGCGCTTGCCTAGCATGAGTGAGGCCCTGGGTTCGATTCTCAACACCACATATAAATAAAATAAAGGTCCATTGACAACTAAAAAAAATTTAAAAAAAAATTCAATTAAAAACTTAGACATCTGTAGGTTCATTCAAGTTCACAAAAATGTCTACATCCTTATCCCCAGAACCTGTGGATATTACCTTGCAGATGCATATGCAATTAAGTTAAGCATCTTAAGATGGAAAAATTAATCTGTATTATCTATGGGCCCAATACAATCACAAAGATCCTTATAAAGAGAGATACAGAAGTGTGCCAGAGATAGAAAGTGATGTGAAAACAGAAGCAGAGACAGAGAAAGATTGAAAGATCAGATTCTGCTACAAGCTTTGAGATAGAAGATTAGGCTAAAAGCCAAACTATGCAGGTGGCATATAAAAGCTAGGCAATGTAAGGAAACAGATTCTTCCCTAAAACATCCAGGAGGTCTGCAATCCTGTAAATACCTTCATTTTAGAACTTCCAGTCTCCAAAACCAGAAGAAAATAGTTTGTGTTATTTCAGCTACTAAGTTTTTGACAATTTGTTATAGCAGTTATAGAAAACTAATACTCCACATGGAGAGAGAGAGAAACCACATGAGAACCAAGACAAGAATGGAAATACCACAACAGAGTCAGGACACACAAATGTGAGACAATCATCTTGGTCATTCCAGCCCAGGCATGAGCTGAAAGAAGTGACATGTATTAGTTTTGTGTTGCTATAACAAAATACATGAGGTTGGATAATGTATAAAGAGAGTTATTTGGTTCACAATTCTGGTCAGTAGAGAGTCCAAATAGCATGGCCCCATAACTATATCACAACATGGCAAAGAAGCCAAAGGGAAACAGTTGCGTGCAGAAGGACCAAGTACATGGGGTGGCCTTACTTTATAACAACCCATTCTCACAAAAATAAATTCACTCCTGCAAGATCAAATCCAGACAAGACCAGCAGTAATCCATTCAAAAGGGTAGATGACCTAATTACTTTCCACTCAGTCCCACCTCTTAAAGATTCCATTACCTTAACCAATCTTCCAGCATATGCCCACTTGGGGGGCAAACCATATCCAAAATAAAGTCCTACATGATGTTAACACAAGGCAGAAGTAATCCAAAAGAGGTAAATAACACCTGAACTTCATCTGCAGTCAAGTAACAGGCACCAGATTTACCCTTTGACCTGAAGTAATTTTTAAAAACTGGATAAATCACGCGTACAAATGATTTTCAGATAGTGGACAACAAGGAGTCCAGGATGGTGATCCTTGAAAGAAGGTAAATTCTATAATTGCCCCTGTTTAGTGCCTGGAGAATATCCAGGTTATATGCAAGTTGGAATAGGAAGTGTTTTAGTCAGTTTTTTCGCTGCTATGACCAAAAGACCTGACAAGAATAATTTTAAAGGAGGAAAAGTTTGTTTGGGGGCTCACAGTTTCAGAGGTCTCAGTCCATAGATGGTCAACTCCACTCTTTGGGGCCCAAGGGCAGGCAGAACATCATGACAGAAAGGTATGGCAAAGAAAAGCAGCTTAGAAGATGGCATCAGAGAGCTAAGAGAAAGAGCTCCCATGACCAGGGACAAAATATATACTCCAAAGGCACATCCCCAATGACTCACTTCCTTCAGCTACACCCTACCTGCCTACAGTTACCACCCAGTTAATCTCAATCAGGGGATTGAGTTAAGGTTTTCATAACTCAATCATCTCACCTCTAAACTTTATTGCATTGTCTCACACATGAGCTTCTGGAGAACACCTAAAATCTAAACCATAACAGGGAGGATCCCAGGCTACACCTGAATACAAATTAAAGACATAAAATGGGAGTGATGGGAGATTGCTTTCTAAAAAGCTTTCTGAAGAGATTCATAAATGGGAATCCTCCTCTCCTGAAACCTCCTTTTCAAATGGAACACATCCCATGCCTACCCAGCTTTAAGAAACTTTTAAGACCTGTTCAGACATCAGTATGACCTGTCCCCATTCCTATACCCTGCTTTCTTAATAAATTACTCATTATATCTATCTCATCTCACAGGATGCCTCCTTTTCAATGCACATTCTGACATAAATCACACCATCTATGAATTTAAAACAAATGTGAAAGCCTGCAGAAAAATTAAGTTTTTTGCAAACAGGGATTTATGCAAAATTGGGATCATTATATATAAGATCAGTAATTGACTTACACATTTGGTTCAGATTAGTGATAAGGAACAAAGGTGGTACACTTGCATAAGAGCAAATGAGACCTTGAAGAGTTGTCACAGGATACCACCTACAGGATACAAATGGAAAAACAGCCTTACCTTTGCTCTATCAGACCATCCAAAGGACTGCACTGTCACATCTAATCGTTTCATTAACATCCGCCGGCGACATTCATATTCACAGGAAAGGGCATCATTAATTCTTTCCAGTTGTTCCTGAAGATTTGAAACAAAAACCATAAACTTCAGACTTGTTCTACACAGAAACCTAGAATTAAGTACTTTCTACTGATTCAAAATATACTGTACTTAACCATTTTCAGATTTCCATCAGACTTTATGGTGAATTATTTAAGTAATGAGCATCTGAATGATGCATATACTTTCTATGTAGTATGGACCAATATAGAAAAAATATACCAGCAATTTCTCTTCTCATCACCTTTAAGATAATATCTTTTTGAAATCATAATAGCACTAACATATTGGGCACTATCAGTATTCTTGACCAGAAATGTTTTTAATTAATAATTTGAAGAAATGTTTGAATATATTATTCTAGAGTATCAATTCATTTTAAATCTCCAAAATAACATGCATGCTATGCACTGTAATATCCCAATGTTCATTTACAAAATTAAGTCATTACTGTTTTAGACATTGTTTGTCCCCTCAAAGTTTCCTGTGTTGGAGACTTTGTCTGAAGGTTAGCAGTACTGGGAAGTGGAAGGAGAGTTAAAAAATAGGACCTAGTAGGAGATCCTTAGCCAACTGGGAGTGTCCCTGAAAGGGACCTTGGGGACCCATCCTCTCTGACTTCCTGTTTGACAATGTGATACCTTCCTTCCACTCCCACCCTTGCAGTCATTGGGTTACAAAGCCAAGAGGCAGCCCTTGCAAGAGACTACACCATGCTGTTTGGACATTCAGCCTCTACGACTATAAGCTGGATAAAGCTCTTTTCTTTATAAAGTTATCCTGAGTATTTCAAAGTTGTAACAAAAAATGGTATTAATACAGTTTTATGCACCAACTACATTGTATCAAACTAATTAATAGAAAGGAAGATTTACCGCCTGTTCCGGACTTAAATCAATTTTCAGCAGTGGCTTTCCCACATGATTTTTCTGGACTTTAGAGAGAATATCCTTCACCTAAAAGTAAATACAAAAGATTGTGAAAATGTATATACCTACTTTAAAACAATCTTATTCTGGTTTGAATGTTGTTTTGAAATTAGAGAATAAATAAAATGCTAAAATGAAATAATCAAAATACACCTTCACAAACCAGGAAATATAATGCAATTTATCTTTTTCAAAGAAGCACTAGTTATACTGATTCAAGTTACAGAAGATCTTTCCAATAAGAAGAAATAATGGACAGACCAAGGTACCTGTTCAAGGGTTCTACTATGAGAAATTGTGTCTTATATAAAATAATTTTGGAATTTCTTCTTAAGATGGCAATCTCTTACTTCCTGGTAAATTCTCAAGCTCATACTTACACATTTAACAAGCATACTAAATTTTCTCAAATAACAAACACATTCTAACTGTATTTATTCTGGTTTCAGCAAGACAATACAAACCTCAATTACAGTCAACACAAACACATTTTCATTACTTTGGCAAAGCCACTGATTTAAATTACTTAAAACATTTTTATTTTGGTAAGCAAGATATCAGGCATTCACTTTGATTTGGTATTATCAGAGGCCATCCAATTATAATACTCTACCATGAATAAAATGACCACAGAATGACAGTGTAAGTAGGCTCACCTTCCTAAGAAGAGAATCCTTCACTATCTAAGGAAAATGTTTCAAAAATAAGTATTTAAAGTTTCTTAGTTACAAGGTAACAATAGAAGATAATCAGGAACAGTTCAGATTTTAAGAGGAATAAAGCTTATTTAATGTTGGGGGTACTCTTGAAGAAAAATAATTCGAAATCACCAAGACAGGACAGTAACAAGAAATAACTGTAAATGAGCATGAGGTTTCTTTTCACAGTGATGGAAGCGTTCTAAAATTAGATTTTAGAGATGGTTGTACAACCCGGTAAATATATTAAAATTCATGGATTATATATTTAAGATGAAATGAATTTTATGACATGCAAATTTTACCGAGAAAGTCATTTTTTAAAATTAGCTTAGAAAGTACCTGTGCAAATGAGAGGCCCCAGAGTTTAAGCTTCATTAGCTTTGTAGCCAATCTACCTCCATACCAATTACATTGATATGATTTCTACATATTTTAGGAAATTAACTTATTTTCTTAAAATATGCCATTTCTACAAATTCCAGTCATCGTAAGTAATGTCAATTTTATGTTACTGTATATGTTATGGAACTTTTTTTTTTTTTGGGTACTGGGAATTGAACCTAAGGGCACCTAACCACCGAGTCATATCCCCAGCCCTTTTTATTTTGAGACAGGGTCTCACAATGTTACTTAAGGCCTTGATTAAGTTTCTCAAGCTAGCCTTGAATGATCCTCCCACCTTAGACTCCCAAGTCACTGGGACTGCAGGTATGCATCACAATTTAATTCCTCACTGGAGAGGGATTCTGAATACACACATGTAGTTTTCTACATGTAGCCAAACACATTTACAAATCTTCAACATTACTTATTATGGAGTGAGTGAAGAACATAGGCTCTGGAAGTTGACTACCTATGTTCAAACCTCAGGTCTACTTAGAAACTTGTTTATTTAAATTATTAAATCTTTCACTACCTCAGTTTCTTTCCAAGGAGGTTATAGCTATTAACAGTACCTACCTCATGTGTAATGTGAGAATTAGACGAGTTATACATATAAACATTTAGAACAGTAAATGACACCTATTTGCTTTTACACATTTGAACAGGTTCAAATTAGATTATAAAATTTTTCTTCCCCAATGATAAGTTGTCTTCTGGGCACATCACAGGTAGAAGAAAGAAAATAAAGAAATTTTTACTTATAATAGGAAGTGAGTGGTTCCGGAAACTCTTTTAGGTAAATAGTCCAGATGACCATTATAAAGGAGAAAGCATGAGGTACAAGATTTATACTTGTTTTTAACTATTCTATCAGAATACTCATTTATGAGTACACACGTGCAAAACAATTACTGACAAAAAAACTTCTTGCTCACTGCCAAAGAAACTACATTTTTACATCCATTGGGAAAAAAGTTTAGTTTCCCTTCTGACTTTATAGGAAAACTATTCTTCTTTCCTTATACTATATACATCCTTGACTAGCTATGCAATCTTTGAATTTGCAAGTTATTTCCATTACAGCAAACTCTGGCAAAGCCTAAGGGCACTTGCCCATGAAGATCTGATTCCTAAATATTAGCTATAGGCAAATTAAGTCACATGCATGTTAAGTTCAAATCCAAAATTTACTTTACATGAAGACAAACATCTTGAAATGATATGTATATTTTACTGTTAAAGGAAATGCTTTCATTTTAATATAACATTTATATGTTAGTATTTAAGCTAAATTTGGGGAAAATAAAAATAAAACAAGCACAATACCTTTGATTCCACTTGGTTTAGCATAAGTGGAATGTCAGAAGTGGTTGACTTGGGTACACCAAGAGAATCACATATAACTTGAACTTCCTGATAAATTTCACTGTTTTTATCTAACTGAGAATTTTTACGTTTCTTCTTCTGCAATATCTGTGAAGCTTGAAGTTCTGTACTTAAAAATACTATAACAAAGAAAGTTAAAACAAATGTCAGTATCTGAACAAAATATCTTAAAATATTTTACTGAAATAATTTACTTAAAATAAGTTTCAACAATACCAAAAACAGTATCACCTTACAAAGAATCAAAAAGCAATGCCAACAGTTACAGAACACGGTAAATTTACAGGTAGGGAAGGACCTACCTAAAGCTATACAAAATACTCTTTCAAATTTACACTATACTTTAAATGGTTAATTGCTTTTCACTTTGGAGAAGTCCAAGCAGCCCCCTCTAGACTTAAGCATACAAGACTCCAGGTCCCTGCAAAAGAACTGCTTCACTTTCATCTATTTTACCTGTATAGGTTTACTCAAAGACTTAGTTTGAATAGATGAATGAGTACAAAAAAGGGCACTAAAAATAAAAACTAAAATAAATGTATTTAATACCATCAGGCAAGAGGAATGAATGAATGACATTATGCACTAGTTGGCTGTAGTTCCATTTAACTAATACATTAAATGATCTAGACTGCTATTTCAATAGGTACACATTTTATTCTGAGTCAGGCACAACGCATATATAATGGGGATGCAACATCAAACAAGAGATTGCCTGCCCCCAAAAACCTTAAAATTCAGTAGAAAAGACCTACCAGCAAATCAAAAAATTAAGAACATATGAGACTTTAGTAATACATTCTCTTCCTTAGGTCAAAGCACTGGGCTAAGTGATAATGTGTAGCTCTAACTTATCTACACACAAAACAATCTGAGTCAGGATAGACCACATACAGCTGTGCACAACTCCCTTTCCTTTCACCACTTCATTCTATCCTTTCAACAGCCATTTAAGAACATTACAAAAAATCTTAGATGGATAATCTTATTATAAATTAACTTTTCACTATAATAGTTAAGATACTGTTTTTTGTCTTTAGTTAAAATTGACAATATACAAAAGCCCAACTTAATATAGCATTTCAAATTCAGCTGAGAACAAATACCTAGGAAACTGTATAAAAAGTATAGATACCAGGTTCTCATCCTCAGAGATTCTAAACCAAAAGAGTTGAAGTAGAAGTTAAACATCTGTGTGGTTTGTTTTAGAATCAAGGTGATTCTAATGGATAGAGAAAAACCACTATTTCTCTATGCAATCTTCATATTACAGTCAAAAGAGCCAAATACCAAAAAGTTACAACCAGTACCTACCATACTTTGTTTATGAGGACTATATTAAGGCCCCTCTGATTTAAAAACCTCATTAAAAGAGATTATCAGTTCTTCAGAAATGTATTTGGAAGTCTGCACTTGTTCTGCAGAAGCATGCTCTAAGCAGTTCAATCAAGAGTTCAGTCTAGTATTTACAAAGTTAACCTATGCAGATTGTAAACAATACAGGGGAAAGTAAATTGTCTTCCCACCACAGATCCTCAGATTCCCCCTTCCCAGAGGTAGCCACTATTATGAGTTGCTTGGGCATCTTTTTAGACATGTATGTGTGTGCATATTCATTACACATACTCACTATCTAATTGGTTTCTTTTACACAAGAGTACATTATGCATGTTCTCTATTGATTTTTACTATCAACATATATCAGAGATTATTCCATATAAGCATATTTGATCCATTTTCATTTTTCCTAATGACTATATAGTGATATCTCTACATAACTGTACCATTCCTATTTAACTATTTGTGGACATCCAGGTTTCCAGTCTTTTTGCTACTACAATGTTGTAATAAACATCCCTTTTCATTTATCTTGGAATACTCTGGGCATATGAATTCAGAGACAATGAACTAGAAGGTCCAAGAGAGATAAATTTTAACTATGATTTTGAAAATCTGTCCTCCTAAGAGGCTATACCAGTTATTCTACCACCATAGAGCAATGCCTATAATATATAAAATTTGGTTTCCTACAAACTTGTATTATATTATTTTTATAAGACCTTAATTTTGAATAACATTGCGCATTTTTCTCAGTTTACAAGCAATTTTTAAAATTCTTTTTTTGCTGGGTGTGGTGGCACACACCTGTAATCCCAGCAGCTCGGGAGGTTGAGGCAAGAAGATTGTGAGTTCAAAGTCAGCCTCAGCAACTTAGCAAGCCCCTAAGCAACTCAGTGAGACTCTGTCTCTAAATTTTATTTATATATATATATATATATATATATATATATATATACACACACACACACACACACACACATATATATATAAAAGAGCTGGGGAGGTGGCTCAGTGGTCGAGGGTCCCTGAGTTCAATATATATAAATATATATATATTTTTTTTCTTTAGAATACATGTTCATGTCTTATATACTTCATACATTTTTCTGGTGAAGTTCTCATTTCCTCTTGATTCATAAAAGCTTTCCCACGGGAAGAAATTTGGCCCTTTTTATTTTATACACATTGCAAACATTCCAGGAGGAACAGCAAGGTTGTTATATGACTAAACATGATTCAAACAGCTAACTACAATTATAATTCAAATAGTTAAACTAAAGCTAAAGCATAAATTCTGGCAAGACTATGAATTAATATACCTTTCT
Organism: Glaucomys volans; assembly: GCA_020662805.1. NCBI lineage: Eukaryota > Metazoa > Chordata > Mammalia > Rodentia > Sciuridae > Glaucomys > Glaucomys volans. The sequence continues at coordinate 43,987 of JAJEJO010000135.1, forward strand.
GAAGTAAAATATAGCAATATTACAAGAGATTTTTTAAAATTTTTATAGTCTAAGCAAAAGTAACCAGAAACATAATTGTTTTAAAATAGGAAAAAAAATTTTCAAATACCTCCGAACTTGAAATCTATTAACTAAAAATATTATGCCAATAGAAAGTAATGTAGTCAATCTAAATCATTCTGATAAAAAAAAAATAAGCTGGGCACAGTGGAGTACACCTGTAATCCCAGCTATGTGGGAGGATAAGGCAGGAGGATTGCAAGTTCAAGGCCAACACTGGCAATTTAATAAGACCCTATCACAAAATAAAATAAATGGAGCACTTGCCTACCATGCACAAGGTCCTGGATTTAATCACCAGTACCACAAAACAACAACAACAACAAGTGAGGAGGAAATACATGAGTAGGACAATACATTAAATGAGGGGAAGAGGAAAAGGAACTGCATTTTAACAGTTTTTCAACCATTCCTCTGTGGGTGCACGTGTGTTGTGTGTGTACACACAGGGAAAAGGGAAAGAAAATACACCAAAAAGTGATTCATAATTCTCTCTAGGTAGTAAGTTTATCAATTATTTTCTTCTTTATAATTTTATCTACTAAGACTTATACAATGAGTATATAAGTATAAAAATTTGCCATTTTAGCCATTTTTAGGGGTACAGCTTTGTGACATTAAGTATATTTGTATTATTGCACTGCCATCGCCCCATTCATCTCCAGAACTTTTTCATCTTCCCCAGTGAAACTCAGTACCCATTAACACCCCATCACACTCCTCCTGAGCATGTATTTTTAAATCAGAAAGAGCTATACAAAATTTTCTTAAATCTCTTTAATTTTACTTGTACCAGAAATTTGTATTACTATTACTGCTGAGCTTTTCAGCAGGTAAGGCCAAAAGGGTAAGATTTTACCCTTTTAAAAAGAGTAAAAAGGGATTATAAAGTTCTCATGGACTGACAGTAAGAGTATCCTCTTACTGTCCTCCTCTAGGCTGGTGTTTCTTAGCTTCTTTTCTATCCCAGTATACCTAAAGGTTACTATGACCTCCAATTAATAACAATGGTTCATTAAATCAGTGACACTGAATGGGAAGATGAAAACAGTGTTAAGTACTGAGAGCGCTGGGGGGTACCTAATTTTGATGCCCTTCAACATATACAAGTTAATCCAAATGCCAACACTTCTATCATCACTAAACAAAAACATATACAATTTTATCTCTAATGAAAAAAAAACTTTACTAATACTACAGCCTATGAGGAATATGTCACATAGATCTTCTTTATAAATGATACAACCTAAAGTAATAGAAAACTTCAAAAACACTGTTAGAAAGTTCTTTCAAGTGGCCATTTTCTTTGTAGAACTTAAAAAAAAAAAACATAAAATTGAAGTCATTTTGAAAAGACCCATAAAATAGATTATTTATTATAATTATTTCAATATAGGTTCATCTATACTCCCAAGTAAACAGGCCACAATCAAGAGCCATGAAGGCATAAATTTCATCTTAAAAAACAAATCAAAACAAACAAAAACACATCTTCCTTGTGCCTACAGCAGTTTCTGGTACAAGAGTAGATGATCAATAAATGTCTATGAACAGATTATCATTCAATGCCTATCACTAAAACAAGATCTGATAATCTGTTTAGCAGTCTAGTTCCCAGAGACTTAAACAGAACCTTGGAGATCACCAAATTTAGACATCTACTCATAAATGCTAAGAGATGAATTAGGTGAAGGAAAAAATTACTAAGACACTATATAAAGTACAAACACAGGGCATTCTATATTAGCCATATTATCACATATTAGAGGGTGTACTAGTAAAATTTACTTACATTTATGCAAACATTTCTGATATAGCTTCATATTTTAAGTCAAATACAAAATCCTTTTTAACAGATAAAATGGGTAATGTTTTATTAATGAAACTGCATAAATTTTAACTTGAAAATAATAAACCAGATCAAACAAATGCATTGAAACATCCAAAGAAAGATAACTTACATAAAAGTTTCAAACAGTCATCCTTCTTTTTTAAACGGTCTTTAATATCTCCTGATATGAGAACAGAATATGGACATGCCATTTCTTTTAAAAAACCACTTATCTCAAGCTGGAAGCTCTCTAGGTCATCTCTCCCTTTAAAAAAGAAAAATCATAATACATTTACTAAGTACATACAATTTGATACTATAAAATACACTACATTAATTTCACTTTTACATTCAATTCTAAATTTGCATTTTCACATTTAATTCTTAGATGTGTAACTATAAAACTTAGGTAAAGGCAACAATTTCCATTTTAGTGTGTGTGTGTGTGTGTGTGTGTGTGTGTGTATGTGTATACCTAAATTTAAGAACAAAATATCAATTTAAGAATATCTATAATCATATGATTGCAAATACTTTAATAGTAAAATCTCTGACAAGTATTGTCCAATGAACACCATAAAATCAGACAAACTAGAAATACTTGGTATTAGCAATTGAAACACTCAAACATTCTTAGGGCTACAACTATTATAATTGGCTTCAAAGAAAATGACCGTTTCTACTGTATTTCTATCTATTTAGATATTAAATGCAATCACCTAAGTCTTATTGTTTATCTTTAATTCACAATGTAATTATGTATGAACTTGTGCCTTGTTTTGAATTCACAATATTTTGCTTTGCTTCAAGGGAATTGTGTTAAATTTGTTGGTTGTTTTGTTTTGTGTTTTGCAGTGCTAGAGATGGAACCCAATACATCCTCACATATGCTAGGGAAGCACTCTACCACTGTGCTACATTCCCAGTCCAGCTTCTATTAAATTTGGCAAGGAAAAAAAATTTCAAAAGACAGCTTTAGAAGGGAAGGCTGCTTTGTTCCTTAGCAAATACCCAACAATTTTTCATTTTTCCTTTCATCATACTATCTGAAATTCTACCAAAGATCCACAAGGACTCCAATTACCAGATGATAATGAATTGAACAAACTTTGAGTCAGGACATATGTTTTTTATAAAAAGTATTTCTATGTGAATACATGTCCTGAGTTTTGGGCTTAGGAATAAAATTAAAATTAGGGATTAAATGTGTTTAAAAAAAATTCAAAATGAGTCATATTCAAAAAAACTTTTTAAATAATCAAATTCAGATTTTTTTCCCTAAAGAACAACACTAGGGTTAACACAGCAGATAAATAGTAATTGTTTATAATTTTGCAGCAAATTTAAGAATCAGTTTTGGATTACTATGAAATTTAATCAAAAGATTTTTAATATCCCATACTGAACTTCTCCATATTAGCAATTTTTCTTTGTACAGTGATCTCATTATTTATAAAACTAGAAATTATGAGCTGTCAGTTTATTTTACTATTAAAAACAGGAAGGTAAATAAAACCAAATGACAATACCAGTTGAAGTGATACTTTCTTCCAAGTTGCATAATGATTTTATTTGAGAGCCTAACCAAATACAGAGCTCTGAAAATTCAGGTGAAGACAGTCCATCCTCTGCTGCCTTGGTAAGGGCTTGTTCCTCTAACAGTGGTCCCTTATATCTAGAAAGGAAGAAAAAATAGTTAAAAAAGAAAAGAAGAAATCTAATATTCTCTGTTAAGGCCTGCTACCTGATTTTAAATAAAGTTGCAGTAGAAGATAATGGGTAAAAGTATTAATTTACAGATTGCCTATGACTGCTTTCATACTACCATGGCAGAGTAGTTATAACGAGGTAATTAGTCAGCAAAGCCTAAAATATTAACTATTTGACCTTTTACAGAAATGGTTTGCCAATTCTTACTCTGTACAATTAGTATTTGGCTCCCCATATTTTAACATTTTACCATAAAACTATCTCCCAACTGTCAATGTTACAGATAACAAAAGGTCAAATAAAAGGGAAGTCTTATCGTTTTATATTAGTTAGAAAAATAATATAGTGAAAAAAATACAGATGCAAATTTTAAATTTCAAAAACCTAAACCTGAAAAATGGTTGAGATCAATTTAACCTAAATCATTTACTGCACAATTTTAACTTTTAAACATTTTTGCAAATTGTATTTGACTAGAACCTTAAAATTTCAAAATACCTTATTATTTTAATTGAATGAAATATCAAGTTTCTACTTTTATTGTTCTTTCTACAACTAAACTTTTTTAAATGTTATAAATCATAGATTTTAATGTATTTGATGTATTTTAATCCACTGCAGTTATTATTGATATTTAAATTGTTCTAACCCATTCATATGGCCAGTGAGTCCTGTGACTTATCCCAAGCAGTCTTTGAATACTTCCCTTGCTTTCTATGACAAGATGTTCCTGCCCTAGACCTGCTGTATTCAGACATCTCTCCAAGAGGCCCTGGTTCTTTTTAATGGCATTTAGAGTATATAATGTTATTACAGATTGGTCATTGTTTCTACATCTTTTGAGGGGAGTGGTTGCTGAAGCTTGAGCCCAGGGTTTTGGGATGCTAAGCATATACTCTACCTCTGAACTATACCCCCAACCCCTCTATGCCTTTTAAAGAGAAACTACATCAGGAGTGTATATTGCTATTTCCAATTGGAATTTAAAACTGTGAGGTTTTTACTTGTTTTAAGTTTATATCTGTTTTCTTTAAAAAGGAAAATTCTAATGACATTTGCATAATCCTAATATATATAAAAAAGATATAAATTACCTAGTTTCAGAATAGAAAATCCAGCAATATTAACAAAATTACAGAAAATAGTTTAAGTTTTTGGATCAATTAATTGTCCCTGTGGGTCAAATTCCTCAACTGTGATTAATGTCTATAAATCAAATTTAATTTTTCAATCGTTTTATTTTTGAGAAAATTTTCATTTCATTCTCCCAATGGATAAGCATTTATTAAGATACACCGATATTGCCACTGTGCTCCAGAAAGGGAAATATGGATTTCTAGTATTACAGATAACCAGCTTATTTGGAAACTATTGGTGACTGTTCTGCCCAAACCTTGCTGCCTATTCTGCAAGATATAGCTTGGTCTGGTTCTACCATTCACTCTGATTCATGGACTATTTTTGATTAGTGAGCTGCACATAACAACATTCAGCCTCTCCTTAGACTCCAACATGCTCAGGTTACCATAATGATCCCAACTTCTGTTTCATGCCACCTATTGGTGTACACATCCAAAATATTAAGTCCTATTGGAACAAATGTAATGCAAAGTGCAAGACCATGAGAGGAATTTGCTTTGATATGCTGTACTCATATGTGGCTGAATTTATGTGGCACAACATGTAAATAATGCTTTCAATTCCCTTTCACTGCATATATCAGAACAATTTGTTATCAACACGATGTTTGACTTTTAATTGTAACATTTTAGTAAAAATGTCTAGGGACAAATTCTTCAAATAAATACATCTGAGAAATAAACCATCCACTTGATCCATTTTTATATTTAGAATATATTCCAGTAAGACTACAAATAAAACCTCATTTCTATGCAATTACTCCATCTTCTCAATATACCAAGACACTTGATTCATTGTGCTTTAATTTTTAGGATTTTAAAGTATTTTTAAATTATTTATTTGTTCTTTTTACTTATAAATAACAGTAGAGTATACTTTGACATATTTATATCAACATGTAGTACAACTTATTCTAATTAGGATCCCAGTCTGTGTTTGAACATGATGTAGAGATTCACTGTGGTGTATTTATACATGTATGCAGGAAAGTTAAGTCAGATGCATTCCACTATCTTTCCTATTTCCTGTCCCCACCACCCCTACCTTCATTCCCCATTGTCTCATCTACTGAACTTCTATTCTTCTCCACATCACCTTGACGTGTGTTAGCATCCACATATATGAGAGACCATTTGACCTTTAGTTGTTGGTGATTGGTTTATTTCACTTAGCATAATAATCTCCAGATCTATCAATTTCTGGCAAATGTCACAAAGTCATTCTTTTTTATAGTTGAGTAATATTCCATTGTGTATATATACCACATTTTCTTTATCCATTCATCTGTTGTAGGGCTAGGGCACCTAGGTTGGTTCTATAGCTTGGGATTTGTTTCTTTTTTTGTTTGGATTTCATTTTTATTTAATTCTGCTTTATAATCATATAAATATTTATGTGAATTTAAAGTTTAATTTACAAAGCAAGGTATATTCACACAAATTTAGCTTGCAATCTTAAATCTTATTTTATTCCCTATGCTCTGCCTCCTACCCCATATGTAACCATATTTACTAGTTTTGGGTTATACTTCATAATTGTTTTTAAAATAATACAAGCATATATTTTTTTTCTCCTTTTTAAGATAAAAGGTAGCCCACTACATTCTGTTCTATTCCCTGCTTCAAACATACATGCTCATATACACATCTGCATTTACTACAGTATTTACAGATATGACTTTCAATCATTTTTACAGCTATATATTAGTCAACTCTCTGAATACATCATATCTTCATCAGCTTCTAATGAAGAATATTCAGGTTGTACTATTCTGCTATTAAAATTTGGCACATTTTTGTCAGTGTATATTTGGGATAGATTCCTAAAGGTGGAATTATTGGATCAAAGAG
>JAJEJO010000135.1:55979-72100 GCA_020662805.1 Glaucomys volans
TTCAATAAAAGTCAACAATACTCTCACCTCCTAATCAGTGTTACAAATAAAAAGCTTACTCATAAACTTGTTACACACCCTGAGGGATGCTTGCTCATAATGTATAATGACTACTTATCTTATACTGTTTCTTAGTGTCCTACAAGACTTAAATGACTTGCACTTTTAGGAAATTGAATTCATCCTCAAATGAGAGAGAAGAGAATGGATGTTGCCAATGATTATCACCTTCATCAAGGAATTGGAGAGCTATAGAGGTACTGTTCTTAGTAATCTTGATAGAAAGTGTCTGTAAAAATCTAATAGCTGTGGTCCAGTGCAGTGGCACATGCCTATAATCCAGTAGCTCAGTTGGCTGAGGCAGAAGGATTGAGAGTTAAAAGTCAGCCTCAGCAACTTAGCAAAACCCTGTCTCAAAATAAAATATAAAAAGGGCTGTGGATGTGGCTCAGTGGTTAAGAACCCCTAGGTTCAATCCCCAGTACCAAAAAACAAAACAAAACTAAACTAAACAAAAAAAAAGAGGTCTAACAGCAATGAGGTAGCTTTTCTTCATTAATGTCAATCTTGAGTGTTCTTCTGCTAGTTTTCATTAAAAATACATAAACAATAGAACTGAAGCACAAATGAGGTTTTGGTTTTGTTTTGTTTGTGTTTTAAGCATGACAGATGTGAAAAGGTCTCAGACAATAAATGAAACAATTAAACTTCAAAATGAAAATCATTAAGAAGATGAAGCAGAAGCAAAAAGAGATTCTACCCAAAAATGTTTAGATAAAGCAACCACTAATCCAAGAGCTCTGCTAACTCCAAATCAAATAAATACAAAGAAAATCACAATTTAGAAAATTCACAATTTAGAAAATCACAATTTAGTAAAAATACTGAACATAACAAAGGGAAAATCTTAAAAGCAGGTAGAGGGAAAAAATCCAACTTCATTACTATCATAAACTGATGGACAGAGGATGCATCTCAGTGATAGCTGAGATGTTTTTCTAGCCTGCACAAGGCCTTAGGCTTGATCCTCAGCACCACATAAAGAGAAAACAACACCAAAAATCATAAGCTGACTTCTCAAGAAACAATGGGAATAAGAAAACACCTTTGATATGCTGTAAACAACTACAGATCCATAATTTTACACACAGCGAAGATATCCTTAAGAAATGAAGGCAAAAATAATGATGTTTTCAGACAAATAAAAACTGATATAAATTGTTTCCCACATGCTTATATTAAGAACATATTAAGTTGTTCTTCAGGTAAAAAGAAAACAATGCCAGATGAAAGCATAATAATACAAAAAGGAATGGAGAATACGCCTGGAAAGAATAAATATGTGAGTACAACTAGGCACATTTTGATTATTTAGTAGTAATGTCTTATGAAACCAGCAGTCGTATGTCTTATGAAATTTAAAATATAGAGAGAACTGGGAAATGGAGGGTGTTAGCAAATAGAATTAGAGAACTATAGGCTCTTCCATTGTCCAGGAAGTGGTAAGATAACCAATTTGTGGTAGTAAATCAAGATTGCATATTGACATCATTAAGGTAATCAGAGAAGGAATAATCAAATATTATTTAACTAACAACGAAGAGGGAAATAGAATAATGTAAAATATTTATTAAATCTAAAAGAAGGCAAAACAGAAAACAAAGCATTAAGCTATATGATAGCTGGGTAGCAATATCAATGTCAGAAAAATTAGTTATTAGTACAAGAAGTATTATGGAGAGAGATAAGTATGGGCATTTCATAATAAAAGGGTCAAGACAGCAGAAAACTCTAACAATCATAAATGTCTATTTGCTTAACAACCAGCACCCAACTATATAAATTAAAAAACAAACTCAAAAGAGAAATAGGCAAAACTACAACACCAGAGGAAGAAGTTTAAGATATATCCCTCATTAATGATGTAACAAGCTGTCAAAAATATCAGTAGTCATCCACAAGGCTTGGAAAACGTGATTTATAAATCTGACCTAATTGATAAACATAGATAGCTTCCCCCAAAACATCAGAATATGTATTTTTTCAAGTGCATGTATCACTTATAAAACTTGACTTTTTAATAGATCCTAAAGTAAGTCTCTTCACATTCAAAGACTGAAATCCTAAAGAACATGATCTCTGATTAAACTAGGAATCAATAAGAAGAAAAATTCAAAAAAGATCCAAATATTTGATTTCCAGAATGTGAGCAATATACTTCTAAATAATCAGGCTTACAAAGGAAATTAGAGAGTGTTTTAAACTGAAGGACAATAAAAATACAACACATCACAATGTGGAAGATGCTGGAAATCAGCACCTCAACCTGCAAGATGTTGAGCCCCAGTTGAGTCTTCCATAGGTCATTTCCCAATTCTGTGAGGACAGCTGCTTCTGATTAAGCACAGGGTAAGCAGTGAAACCACAGTTTGAAACTTTATTCTCTGCTTCTCCTGGGGGGTGGTGTCTGTGAAAGCTGGAGTCTGCAGCCCAAAAGGCCCCTTTTAGTGTTCAGCTAATCACAGCAAGGAAAGGCCTACCTGTCTGCAGAGTCAGCAAAGCCCAACTCTTCTCCACTGCCATTGGAGTGGAACAGTGGAGCTGCTCTCAGAGTTGCAGATATTTTTTAAAAAAATTATTTATTTGTTTGTTCTAGATATACATGACAGTAAAGTGTATTTGGACATATTATAGAATAAGAATAACTTTTTCCAATTAGGATCCCATCATTGTGGTTGTACATGATGTGGAAGTACATTGGTCATGTATTCATATATAAGGATAGGAAAGTTATGTCTGATTCATTCTGCTATCTTTCCTGATCCCATTCTCCCTCTCTTCCCTTCATTTCCCTTTTTCTAATCCAATGTTGTGGGTTAACACCCTCATATCAGAGAGAACATTCCACGTTTGGTTTTTTGGGACTAGCTTATTTCACTTAGCATGATATTCTTCTTTATGGCTGAGTAATATTCCATTGTGAATGAACCGCATTTTCTTTATCCATTCATCTGTTGTAGGGCACCTAGATTGGTTCCATAGCTTGGCTATTGTGAATTGAGCTGTTATAAACATTAAAGTGGCTGCATCACTGTAGTATGCTGCTTTTAAGTCCTTTGGGTATAATCCGAAGAGTGGGATAACTGAGTCAAATGGTTGTTCCATTCCAAGTTTTCTCAGGAATCTCCATACTGCTTTCCATAGTGGTTGCACCAATTTGCAGTCCCACCAGCAACTATGACTGTACCTTTTCTTCCACATCCTCACCAACATTTATTGATACTTGTATTCTTGATAATTGCCATTCTGATTGGAGTGAGATGAAATCTCAGTGTAGTTTTAATTTGCATTTGTCTAATTGCTAGAGATGTTGAACATTTTTTCACATTTTTTCAACCATTTATATTTCTTCTGTGAAGTGTCTGTTCAGTTCCTTAACACATTTATTGATTGTGTTATTTGGGATTTTTTGTGTGCACATATGTGTGTGTTAAGGTTTTCGAGTTCTTTGTATGTATATCCTGAAGATTCATGCTCTATCTGAGGTACAGGTGGTAAAGATTTTCTCCCATTCTGTAGGCTCTGTGTTCTTGATTGTTTCCTTTGCTGTGAAGAAGCTTTTTAGTTTGATACCATCCCATTTATTTATTCTTGATTTTACTTCTTGCACTTTAGGAGTCTTTTTGAGGACGTCAGTTCCTAAGCCAACATGATGGAGAGTTGGATCCACTTTTGCTTTTAGTAGGCACAGAGTCTCTGGTCTAATGCCTAGGTCCTTGATCCAGTTTGAGTTGAGTTTTGTGCAGGGTGAGAGACCGAGGCTCATTTCATTCCATTACATTATGGATTTCCAGTTTTCCCAGCACCATCTGTTGAAAAGGCTATCATTTCTCCAACATATGGCACCTTTGTCTAGTATGAGATAACTCTTTTTATGTGAGCACGTCTCTGTGTCTTCTATTCTGTTCCATTGGTCTTCATGTCTGTTTTTGTGCTGATACCATGCCATTTTTGTTCCTGTAACTCTATAGTGTAATTTAAGGTCGGTATTGTGATATCTCCTGCTTTGCTTTTCTTGCTAAGGATTGCTTTGGCTACTCTGGGCCTCTTATTTTTCCAAATGAATTTAATGACTGCTTTTTCTATTTCTATGAAGAACATTATTTGAATTTTAGTAGGAATTGCATTGAATAGGTATAGCACTTTTGGTAGTCTGGCCATTTTGATAATATAATTCTGCACATCCAAGAACATGGAGATCTTTCCATCTTCTAAGTTCTTCTTCAATTTCTTTCTTTTGTGTTCTGTAGTTTTCAAGCTAGAGGTGTTTCACCTTTTTTGTTAGATTGATTCCCAAATGTTTTATTTTATTTTTGAGGCTATTATGAATGGGATAGTTTTCCTGATTTCTCTTTCAGTTGATTCATCATTGGTGTATTGGAACACAACTGATTTATGGGTGTTCATTTTATATCTTGCTATTTGCTGAATTCATTTATAAGTCTTAGAAGCTTTCTGGTGGAGTTTTTGGATCTTCTAAATATAGAATCATGTCATTGGCAAACAGAGATATTTTGAGCTCTTCTTTTCTATTCATATCCCTTTGATTTCTTTCTTTTGTCCAATTGCTCTGGCTAGGGTTTTAAGGACTATGTTGAATAGGAGTGGTGAAAGAGGGAATCTCTGTCTTGTTTCAGATTTTAGAGGAAATGTTTTCAGTTTTTTTCCATTTGGAATGATGTTGGCTTGGGTTTAGCATACATAGGTTTTACAATGTTAAGGTATGTTCCTATTATTTCTAGTTTTTCTAGTGTTTTAAGCATGAATGGATACTAAATTTTGTCAGATGCTTCATTTATTGAAATAATCATGTGATTTTTTAAGTCTATTGATGTGATGAATTATATTTATTGATTTCCGGATGTTGAACCAGCCTTGTACCCCTGGGATGAACCCCACTTGATCATGGTACACTATCTTTTTGATATGTTTTGTATGTGATTTGCCAGGATTTTATTAAGAATTTTACATCTATGTTCATCAGGGATATTGGTCTGAAATTTTATTTCCTTGTGTGTTTTGTTTGGTTTTGGTATCAGGGTGATACTAGCTTCATAGAATGAGTTTGGAATGGTTCCCTCCTTTTCTATGTCCTGGAATACTTTGAGGAGTATTGTAAATTCTTCTTTAAAGGTCTTGTAGAACTTAGCTGAGAAGCCTATCTGTTCCCAGGCTTATCTTTGTTGGTAGGCTTTTGATGGTGTCTTCAATTTTATTGCTTGAATTTGATCTGTTTAAATTTTCTATTTCCTCCTGATTCAATTTGGGTAGATAGTATGTCTATAGAAATTTGTCAATGTCTTTATGATTTTCTATTTTATTGAAGTATAGATTTCCAAAGTAGTTTCTGATTATCATCTTTATTTTAGTGATGTTCCTGGGGATATTTCCTTTTCCAACACAAATTTTAGTAATTTGAGATTTCTCTCTCTATATTATCTATCTATCTATCTATCTATCTATCTATCTATCTATCTTCATTAGATTGGATAGGGGTTTGTCAATTTTATTTATTTTTTCAAAGAACCAACTTTTTGTTTAGTGGATTTTTGGGGTCTTTTTTTGTTTGGTTGGTTATTTCAATTTCATTAATTTCAGCTGTGATTTTAATTGTTTCCTACCTTCTACTGCTTTAGGTGGTGAATTGTTCTTTTTCAAGATCTTTTTTGAGATGTAAAGTTAAGTTCTTTAATTGATGATTTTTTTCTTGAATGAGCTCAATGCAATGAACTTTCCTCTTAGAACTGCCTTTATAGTGTCCCAGAGATTTTAATAAGTTGTGTTGCTATTCTCATTTATCTCTAAGTATTTTTTTATTTCATCCCTGATTTATTCAGCTATCCATTGGTCATTCAATACTGTATTATTTAGTCTCCAGGCCTTAGCCTAGCTTCTTTTTTTGGTTGATTTCTAATTTCACTCCATTATCATCTGATAAAATGCAAGGTATTATCTCTATTTTTTTGTATTTGCCAGGAGGTGCTTCATGGGATAAGATATGGTCTGCTTTATAAAAGGATTCATGTGCTGCTGAGAAGAAAGTGTCATTGACGGATGAAATATTCTATTTATGTCTGTTAAGTCTAAATTAATAATTATAATAATAATTATAATAATTATAATTATAATTTTAAATCTGTAGCTTTTGTTTTTGTTTTTGTTGTTTGGAAGATCTATCCAGTGAGAGAGATATGTTAAAGTCACCCAGTATTATTGTGTTATGGTCTATTTGATTCTTGAAATTGAGAAGGGTTTGTTTGATGTATGTAGATGCTTCATGGTTTGGGGCATAAATATTTAAGACTATTATGTCTTGTTGATCTATGTTTCCCTTATGCAGTATGAAATGTCCTTTGTTGTCCCTTCTGATTAAGTTTGACTTGAGTTCACTTTATCTGATATGAGGAGAGAAACCCCTGCTTGTTTATGAGATCCATGTGAGTGATAAGTTTTTTCCTACCTTCTACCTTCAGTCTGCAGGTATCTTTGCCTATGAAGTGAATCTCTTGGCAACAGCATATTGTTGGGTCTTGTTTTTTAATCCAATCTGCCAGTCTGTGTCTTTTGATTGATGAGTTTAGGCCACTTATAATCAATGTTATTATTGAGAAATGATTTTTATTCCCTGTCATTTTGGTTTATTTCTAGTTTTAATTTAAATTACTTTCTCCTCTGATTAACCATTCCTTTAATGTAGTTCCACCCTTTGCCGGTTCTCTCTTTTATTTTTCATTTCTTCTTTATGAAATATTTTGTTGAGAACATTCAGTAGTACAGGCTTTCTAGTTGTGAATTCTTTTAACTTTTATTTATCATGGAAGGTTCTTATTTCATTGTCAAATCTGAAACTTAGTTTTGCAGGGTATAGTGTTCTTGGTTTGCGTCTACTTCCTGGCAGTGCTTGTTATATCTTACTCCATGACCACCTTACTTTAAAGGAGTGGATTGAGAAATCATCTGAGATCTGGATTGGTTTCCCTCTAAAAATAGCCTGTCATTTTTTTGTCTGACAGTCTTTAAAATTCTGTCCTTATTCTGTATGTTGGGCATTTTTATAATAATGTGCCTTGATGTGGGTCTGTTGTAATTTTGTATATTTGGGGTCCTGTATTACTCCTGTATTTGCTTTGCCATTTCATTCTTAATGTTTGGGTAATTTTCAGATATTATTTCATTGAAAAGATTATGCATTCTTTTGATTTGTATCTCTGAGCTTTCATCTATACCAATAAATCATAAATTTGGTCTTTTCATGTTATCCCACATTTCTTGGAAGTTTTGTTTTTAGTCTCTTAACATCTTTTCTCCATGATCAATTTTATTTTCTAGATTATATATTTTGTCTTCATTGCCTGAAACTCTGTGTTCCAATTGGTCTAGTCTCCTGGTGATGCTTTCCAATGAATTTTTAATTTGGCTTATTAATTCCTTCATTCCAAGAATCTCTACTTTTTTTTTTTTTTGCAGAATCTCTATTGAAATGTTTTGCTTCCTGTATTTTCTCCTATATCATCTTTTACCTCACAGATCAATTTAACTATGAACATTCTAAACTCCTTCTTCTCTGCCATTTCTTCCACTGTGGTGTCAATGGATTCTGTTGTTGAATTATATTGGGTTTGTTTGAGGTGATTTGTTCACTTGCTTTTTCATGTTGTTTGAGTGTTTGCCCATTTGACTGTATGATTTTCAGGCAGTAGAGATTCTTCCCTGTGAATTTATAGAGACTCTGAAGTTTCCCAGTACCTCACAGTTTAGGGGGAAACAAACAGTAACAATGATCAATGCAAACAATTTACAGCATCAAACCAAATAGTTCCTGCTTTGGCATATACTATGTTAATTGTCACCATAAACAGAGATGATATTATCAATTGTTACCCATAGTCAAAAAAGTAAGTTTATATATGGATTTATAATTTTAAGTAGTGAACAGGGATAGAATAGAAGTAATGCAGGATGTGATGTTTGTGTGAAAAGAGGAGAGAAAATAGAAGTAGAAAAAAGAGGATAAGTGATAGATCAATAAAAGTTGGCTGTTAGCAAAAGAAAAGACAAAAGAGAATCTAGAGAACAGATAAGTGAGAGGAAACAAAAGTATATAGAATAAAAATTTTAAAAATTAATAGTATAAATAAAAAGCGTAAAGGAATCCCATTGACTCAGGAGGCTAAGGCCAGAGGATTATGAGTTCAATGCCAGCCTCAGAAACTTAGTGAGGCTCTAAGCAACTCAGTGAGACCCTGTCTCTAAATAAAGTATAAAAAGAAAAAAAAAAGGTGGAGGATGTGGCTCAGTGGTTGAGCACCCCTGGGTTCAATCCCTGGTACAAAAAAAAAAAAAGTAAAAGAGTACAAGTACAAAACTGATGTATTTTAATCAAACATCTTAGTTCTCAATAGATTGATCAATGAGAACTGCCCTTAAAAATGCTAGGAATGATAAACAAATAAAAAACAATATGAATATATAAGGGCCCATGAACCCTTCAGATCACAATTGAACAATGAGTAGAAAAATATTTTTAAAATATAAACAAACTAAAATAAAGAAGAGGATCTTGATGAAAAGTTAGGGAATTGTTTCTGTTGGATTTCCAAATATTCTTCTCAGGTGTGTTTAGGTGGGGTTGCTGGAGTGATGGGCTATCCTGTATGAAGGACTCCTGGAGGCGAGATTTGGGCTTAGTTAGCCCCCAAGCTCTTCCTTGGATTGGTCTGAAGATTTAAAATCAGCGCACCTGCCAGGTGGGGCAGTTGCTGGGCCATGCTGGGAGACTGTCCCCCAGGAGAACCCCCTGGATTTCACTCATGCAGTGGAGAGGCCAATTCTTGCTCCCCTCCGACACATGTGAACTTGGTGCTTTTAGTACTCTCAGGTTCATTCTCTGAACCCACTCAATTCCTCCCCGACCCCTTCACATTCTTGGCTGGGCTGACTTTTTCTGCCAAACTCTCATGCAGCCTATCTTACAAGTGGCCCTTCTGGAGCAGAAGGGAGGAAGCCAGGGTGTTTTCCCAAACGGTTTTCCCCTATATAAACCCTGCTCCACTTTGAATTGTCTTCTGGTCTCTTAGACACACACTATACCTGATGTTGTAGGTGTGTCAAACCTGTTTTTCAGGTTAGGCGCATTGGTCAGTATTGGGATGCCCTGGCTGCTGTTCCCCTTGCTGGTTCCTTCTTCTTAATTCCCCAGTAGCAAGGCACCTTTCAGGTTAGTCGTGCAGTGTCTTTGCTCTCTGGTCTCTTGGTACCCATAGGCCCCTCAGACCTCCTGAAACTGGGCATTTCTTTAATTGATGTACAGCGTCACTTTTTACATGCAGGGGAGATTGCACCCGTTGGTGCCACTAGCGGCGGCAGCAGCACTGGAGATTTCTTTATTTTATCCAACCGCCTGATTCCCAGATGTGTTTTGAAGGTGTAGAGTTAATTCCAAGAAAATTTGCCCTCTCTCACCTTGCTGAGTAGCTGTGTGTCTGAATTCTTAGCTTCATGCCACAGAGTGACCAGGAAAGCAACCTTCTCTAATCCATCTTTTTGAGTCTCGATGTTGCAGCTCTTTTTTTTGGATTGAATTCAAGAGTGCTTAACCACTGAGACATGTGCCCAGCCCTTTTTATTTTGAGACAGGGTCTCACTAGGTTGCTTACAGCCTTGCTAAGTTGCTGAGGCTGACTTGGAACCTGGGCTCCTCCTCATGTGGCAATTGTTAGTGCAGGGCATGCCCTCCAGTTTTACAACAGACCCCAGCTGCTCATGGCCAACCTCTTTCCGGATTCTTACCTTGTAAATCCGCAGAATGAAATTCATAGCACAAGGAAGGCAAGAGTGAAAGAGTAGAATTTATTCAAGTGTAAAGAACAGAAACAGAACTCTTGCAGGGACAAGAGGGGATCCCCACAGGGTTGCCACTTGATTGTGCTAGTCTAGAGATTTATATCGCACTTCGGTCAATGCTGTTGGTCCAAATTTATGCTAATCAGGGTTTGGAAAAGTACTAATGCTACTTGTTAACCCTTGAGCTGAACTTCATATGGTATTGATGACATTATCATTAATCGTCTTTGGAAACACTGTATTCCACACCCTCCCACCAAACATTTTCCTGGACTATGACATGAATGACACACATTAAGATCATTACATGATCCTAATCCACTGAAATTTCTGGGTTGTTATAGCAGTTAGTGTACTCTGACTACCATACATTATTTGCTTCAACAGGTGTGAGTGTGTGTGTGTGTGTGTATGTGTGTGCAATTCTCTTGCCTTCTGGATTCACAGTAATGCCTCCTCTCATCTTACATAAGAAAGTAGTACTTTATCTTAAAAATGAAGATACTAAAATATCAAACAGGATATTTAGTCCTAGGTACAAGGTTCACTTGCAAGGACATTTGGTATACCAAGTTCCAATGGCCAACTTGAAAGTCTGACCGTTTCAATGGAAAAGTATCACATAACAGGTAGTTCATCGAATTAAATAGAAATGCCCACCTCCTGACAGCTGGTATATTGAGGTCAGCGATCCACCTCAAATCCCAAATCTATTTTGCATGTGCTGGAATCTTATTTAAACTCCAAGTTGTTTTTGAAATGGGCTTCTCTGTGATTCCAAGAATAGCATATGTTCAAATGAATTTTATATTTTGCATAATTTGTAATCATCCCTCAAGAGATTCTTAGAGCCATTGGAGTAGCACAATAAATGCTGCTTTTTTGGTGTAAGGCCCACTTCAGATCTTTTGCATGTCAACTATGTATTGATTAGGGGCTCAGTCTTGTACTTCTACCTTCAAAAAGTCTTACTTCTGCTGTTAAGAAGCCCAAAGGACTAATATTAAGACACAGGTACTGCCTCTGATTGCTTCTCTAGTTTGTATGATGCCCAGTAGATGACTTCCTTGAATTTCCTGCATTTTTGAGGGTCTGGAAGGACTTGTTCATCCTCAGCAACTAGTAAGGTACATGTAAATTCCTTGGTCAAGCATATAAATGTCTGAACATAGACCATTTTTCTGAATATATCAATCTACATTGAGATCAGTCAGGTAGGTTCTCCACGCTGATACAAACGAATATAGCTTTTGCCTTAGAGCCTCCAATAATGCAGTCAATTTTGTGGTATTATGACTGAATACCTAAGCCTGGGCAATTTAAAAAATACAGAAATTTATTTTGTAGTTCTGAAGGCTGGGAAATCCATGATCAAGATACTGGCAGGTTTGGTGTCTGTTGAAGGGCCTCTCTCTGCTTCCTGGAGACCTTAAATGCTGTGTTCTCTGACGGGGAAGAATCCTGTTTCTACAGCACCATGGCTTCTTAAAATGCTGGACACACATCTATCAGATGCCCTCCTTCCTATGACTAGATGTTAATCCAAGAGAAAGGCAAGCATAAATCCGAAGGCTTATATGTTGATGTTCATAGGATTATTTGTAATCACCCCAAACTGAAAATGATCCAGTAATAATAATGTCCATCAAAATGTAAATGGAATGTAGAAATAAATTGTGGAATTTCCCTACAAGATACTACTTAGCAATAAAAGGAATAAACCACCTGATACACCAAAAAATATGGATGAATTTCAAAATAAATGTAAGTGAAGGAAACCAGTCCAAAAAAGAGCATAGAGTATATTATTCTATTTATGTCAATTGCTAGAAAATGCATAGTAACCCATAGTGACAGAAAGCAGATCAGCCGTGGCCTGGAGACTGTTTGGGGTGGGGAGTGTCAGGTAAGAGGGAGAATTACAGAGCAGCACAAGGAAACATTCCAAGGTGATTGACGTGGTCACCATCCTAATTGTGGTGATGATTTGATGTGTGTATAAATTTGTCACACTTTATTAAACAGCACATTTTGAATGAGTGGCATTTATGGTATTATACTTCAATAAAAAAAAAATTTTTTTGGCAGTGCTGGAGATTGAACCCATGCAAGCACTCCACCAACTGAGCTATACCCCCAGCCCCAATAAAAATTTTTAAGTTGATAATTATAATGTTCCAATGTTCTCTCTTAATGTCTCCCTTCCTTATGTGGTCCTGATAAGGGACCAGGACAGAGGGATAGGTGTAGGTCAGGGGGAGAGGAGGAGGAAAGCTCTCTTGTGTAACACAACATTGAAATGTTACGAATGCTTTTCTATGAAACTTTATATGTAAATAAGTTGGTTACCTCAGCTCAATATTTTGCTCTTTCTTTTACTGAACATTTCAACCTATCTCCCTGTACAAGTTTTTGTGCTGAAAGTAACAGAAATGCCAATCCAAAATGACTGACTCTGGAATGGGAGTGTGTTGGCTCAAGCCAATTTAGGGTCACAGAGTATTTATGGTTTTAGGAATGGTCCCAAGAGTTTTCACAATGCTATCAAGGCCCCAACTCTATTTTTCTGAAATTCTCACAGCTCTATCCTTGATGTAAACTTTCTGGATATTTGTAGCTTTATACCACAAAGAAGAATTTATTCTGATGACACTTTCAGAAGAGGGGACGTACCTGTAAAAGGATCTCAGCCATATATCCTTTCTTCTTCCTGGTCGAAACCGGGTTTTGTGCCCTTCTTGCACTAGTTACCTTGGCCAAAAGGAGAGGCTGTGCTAATTGATTTGAATCTACCAGGCCCAATCTTTGAGTCTGGCAGCACAATTAGCATCCTCTGAGCACATGGTTATAGAAATAGTATACCCAAACAACAACTGGGGAACTATTACTGAGAGGAAGGGAAATAAATGTTAGATAACCCAAATAACAAAAGTTCACCTTAAGAGCCTCATATTTACTTTTATGTTAAATTTTAGTGCAAATACAGAATATATATTTATATGTATTTATATAATAAAGAGAATACACATAATATATACTCTCATACAAGAAGGTACCCAGTACATGAAGAAATATCAAGTACATAATTGTTATTGACATTATCTTGTATTTCTTTGAAAGTATAAAAAAAGGCCATTACAAAAAGATGCATCATAAAAGTGTCAGTTGACATTGACTTGTTTTATTTAACAATAGGCATAAGTTATTAAATGACTCTACATTCATATTTATCCAATTCAAAGTACAAATTTCCCTTTATTAACCCATATATGCCAGAAACACATATTTATTTTGAGGGGTAAGCATGATAATCCACAGCCACAAAATGCTAAATGCTCCAGGAGGACATAGAAAATTTAAATAGATCAATTTCAAGTAATGAAATTGAAGATACCATCAAAAGTCTACCAACAAAGAAAAGCCCAGGACAGGATGGATTTTCAACTGAGTTCGACCAGACCTTCAAAGAAGAACTTACACCAATCCCCCTCAAATTATTCCCACAAAATAGAAACTCATTCTATGGAGCTAATATCACCCTGATACCAAAACCAAAGACACATCAAGGAAAGAATACTTCAGATCAATATCCTTGATGAACATAGATGCAAAAATTCTTAATTAAATACTGAGAAATTGCATACTAAAACACATTAAAATGATAGTGTATGATGATCAGGTGAGTTTCATTCCAGGAATGCAAGGTTGGTTCAACATACGGAAATAAATGTAATTCATCACATCAGTAGACCTAAAGACAAGAATTATATGATTATCTGGATAGATGCAGAAAAGCATCTGACAAAATACAATATCCATTCATGTTTAAAACACCAGAAAAACTAGGGATATAAGGAGCATTCCTCAACATTGTAAAAGCAATATATGCTTAACCCAAATCAACATCATTCTGAATGGAGAAAAACTGAAAGAATTTCCTCTAAAAACTAGAACAAGACAGAGATTCCCTCTTTCACCACTCCTATTCAACATAGTCCTTAAAACACTAGCCAGAGCAATTAGACAAAAGAAAGAAATGAAAGGGATATGAATAGGAAAAGAAGAACTAAAAATATCTCTGTTTGCCAATGGCATGATTCTACATTTAGAAGATCCAAAAACTCCACCAGAAAGGAGCAGGATACAAAATTAATGCCCATAAATCAATTGCATTCCTATACCCTAATGATGAATTAGCTGAAAAGAAATTAGGAAAACTATCCCATTACAAGAGCCCCCCCCCCAATACTTGGGAATTGATCTAAAAAGGAGAAAGACTTCTACCATGAAAACTACAGAACACTTAAGAAAGAAATTGAAGAAGACCTTAAAGATGGAAAGATCTCCATGTTCTTGGATAAGCAGAATTAATATTGTCAAAATGGCCATACTACCAAAAGTGCTATACCTATCCAGTGCAATTCCTATTAAAATTCAAATAATGTTCTTCATAGAAATAGAAAAAGCAGTCATTAAATTCATTTGGAAAAATAAGAGGTCCAGAATAGCTCAAGCAATCCATATTAAGAAAAGCAGAAGGATTCAAGATGGCGGGCTAGAGGAAGGCTGCATTCCTACTTGCTCTGTGGATTCCTACTTGCTCGGGATTCAAACAGCAGCAATATTGCTCTCAATGAGATTTTATATTCAAATTATATCTAAGAGGTCCCCAGTCACCACTCCGGAACCAACTCCACTGGGCTGGGCTCGGACCCGGCTGCGGGCAGCTACCAGCTGGGAGCGCAGGACCTCAGCAGCCGCTCCAGAGTCAACATCGCCTGGCCAGGCTTGGGCTTGGGCTTGGGCCTGACACCAGGCAGCAGCTAGCTGGGAGCGCGGGACCCCAGTTGCCGCTCCAGAACCAACACCGCTGGGCCAGGTTCAGGCCTGACCCCTGGGCAACCCCAGCTGTGAACACATACCCACCAAGCCATCGGGCCACTGTATCCAGCTCCAAGCCCAGGCCTGCACTCTGTACCTAGTCTAGTCTCAGGTGGGCACCCACACTGTTGCTGATCATCTAACAACAACAGGTTACCTTTGCCCACAAACATTGATTATCCCTGACCTGGAGGCAGTGGGACAGCACACTTCTTGGGACACAGCCTGACAGGTGCCTGACAGGCATCAGACTACTGAACAATAGGAGGTTTGAATAGTACAATATAATTTTACTGCAGAACTTTCTCTTTTTCTTTTATCTAAATAGTAATATTATGATTATTCCTAATATACTTACTACATTCCCACTTCTTTCCTATTAATATCCTTAACATTCTATCACCCTCTAATATAGCAGTATCCTTCGAGACTCATTCTCTTTTCTCATGCTAAAAACTTATTTCCTTTAATTCTGCTCTTACTATTCCTATGACATAGTAACTCTATAGACTCACTTCCTATCTCATTAACGTTATGTTCTAAAGCCCTCAGCATTTTCTTTTTCCGCTATTTGAAATTGTGGTCCTTATTGAAAACCTATCAATTATGCAGCAGATAATTTGAACTCATTTCTGTATATTGTAACACAGTTAATATCTAAGTAGGTTCTATGTGGTTTAAGGACACATATTGTTTATATGGGGTACTGCTAATAATAATCTCTTCAAGGTGAGGTATTGGAAATTTGCAGGAACACTATAAGTCTTTACAGGGAAACTGCAATCCCTCTGATTCACACTTCTAGAGGGGAAGATACACAAACAACATGAGAAATCACAGGAAGAAATGTCCCAAACAAACCTAGATGGTATATCAAGAGAACCCAAAGACAGCATGGTAGAAAGAATGTCAGAAAGGGAGTTCAGAATGTTCATAATTAAAATGATCTGAGAAGAGAATGATATGATGAGAGAGCAAATTCAGGCTATGAATAATCAGCTAATAGAGCAATTGCAGGAAGCAAAAAATCATTTCAATAAAGAGATAGAAGTTCTGAAAAGAAAACAAATAGAAATCCTTGAAGGAAACAAGGAAATGAAGAAAACAATAAACCAAGTTTAAAACTCAATAGAAAGCATAATTAACAGAATAGATCACTTGGAAGACAGAATCTCAGACAATGAAGACAAAATATTTAATCTTGAAAACAAAATCAAACAAACAGAGAAGATGGTTAGGAATCATGAACGGAACCTCCAAGAAATATGGGACATCATGAAAAGACCAAATTTAAGAGTTATTGGGATTGAGGAAGGCACAGAGATACAAACCAAGGG
>JAJEJO010000135.1:72500-82775 GCA_020662805.1 Glaucomys volans
GCTAATTTAGACTTAACAGACACATATAGAATATTCCATCCATCAAAAAGCGAATACACTTTCTTCTCAGCAGCTTATGACTCCTTCTCCAAAATA
Source organism: Glaucomys volans (assembly GCA_020662805.1). Taxonomy (NCBI): domain Eukaryota; kingdom Metazoa; phylum Chordata; class Mammalia; order Rodentia; family Sciuridae; genus Glaucomys; species Glaucomys volans. The sequence continues at coordinate 72,597 of JAJEJO010000135.1, forward strand.
GACCATATATTATGCCACAAAGCTACTTTTAGCAAATACAAAAACATAGAGATACTACCTTTTATTCTATCAGATCATAATGGAATGAAATTAGATATCAATAATAAAGTTAAAAACAGAAACTACTCCAAGACCTGGAGATTAAATAATATGCTATTGAATGATGCATGGATAACAGAAGACATTAGGGGGGAAATATAAAAATTCTTAGAGGTCAACGAGAACAAAGATACAACATATCAAAATCTCTGGGATATTATGAAAGCAGTGCTAAGAGGAAAGTTCATTGCACAGAGTGCATTCAATAAAAGAATGAAAAGTCAACAAATCAATGACCTCACATTACAGCTCAAAGCCCTAGAAAAAGAAGAACAAATCATCACCAAAAGTAGTAGAAGACAGGAAATAATTAACATCAGAGCTGAAATCAATGAAATTGAAACAAAAGAAACAATTCAAAAACTTGACGAAACAAAAAGTTGGTTCTTTGAAAAAACAAACAAAATTGATAAACCCTTAGCCACGCTGACAAAGAGAGGGAGAGAGAAAATTCAAATTACTAAAATTCGTGATGGAAATGGAAATATTACAACAGACACTATTGAAATACAAAACATAATTAGAAGCTATTTTGAAAATTTATACTCCAACAAAATAGAAAACCTGGAAGACATCAACAGGTTCCTAGAGGCATATGAGCCACCCAAACTGAATCTGGAGGACATACACAACTTAAATAGATCAATTTCAAGCAATGAAATAGAAGAAGTCATCAAAAGCCTACCAACAAATAAAAGTCCAGGACCGGAAGGATTCACAACCGAGTTCTACAAAACCATTAAAGAAGAGCTCATTCCAATACTCCTCAAAGTATTTCACGAAATAGAGGAGGGGGGAGCCCTTCCAAACTCATTCTATGAAGCTAATATCACCCTGATACCAACACCAGAGAAGGACACATCGAGGAAAGAAAATTTCAGACCAATATCCCTAATGAACATAAATGCAAAAATTCTTAACAAAATTTTAGCAAATCGCATACAAAAGCATATTAAAAAGATAGTGCACCATGATCAAGTGGGTTTCATCCCAGGAATGCAAGGTTGGTTCAACATCCGGAAATCAATCAATGTAATTCACCACATCAACAGACTTAAAGTCAAGAACCACATGATTATTTCAATAGATGCAGAGAAAGTATTTGATAAAATACAGCACCCATTCATGCTCAAAACACTAGAAAAAATAGGGATAGTGGGGACATTCCTTAACATTGTAAAGGCTATCTATGCTAAGCCCACAGTTAACATCATTCTAAATGGAGAAAAATTGAAAGCATTTCCCCTGAGAACTGGAACAAGGCAGGGATGCCCTCTTTCACCACTACTATTCAACATTGTTCTTGAAACTCTAGCCAGAGCAATTAGACAGACCAAAGAAATTAGAGGAATACGAATAGGAAAAGAAGAGCTCAAACTATCCCTATTTGCTGATGACATGATTCTCTATTTAGAAGACCCTAAGAATTCCACCAGAAAACTTCTGGAACTCATAAATGAATTCAGTAAAGTAGCAGGATATAAAATTAATGCTCATAAATCTAATGCATTTTTATTCATAAGTGATGCATCCTCTGAGAGAGAAATTAGGAAAACTAGCCCATTCACAATAGCCTCAAAAAAAATACTTGGGAATCAATCTAACAAAAGAAGTGAAAGACCTCTACAATGAGAATTACATAACACTAAAGAAAGAAATTAAAGAGAATCTGAGAAGATGGAAAGATCTCCTATGTACTTGGATAGGCAGAATTAATATTGCCAAAATGGCCATACTGCCAAAAGTGCTACACAAATTCAATGCAATTCTAATTAAAATCCCAATGACAGACCTCACAGAAATAGAGCAAGCAATCATGAAATTCATTTGGAGGAATAAGAGACCCCGAATAGCTAAAGCAATTCTTAGCAAGAAGAGGGAAGCAGGGGGTATCACAATACCAGACCTTCAACTATATTACAGAGCAATAGTAACAAAACCAGCATGGTATTGCCACCAAAATAGACAGGTAGATCAATGGTACAGAATAGAGGACACAGAAACAAATCCACATAAATACAGGTATCTCATACTTGCCAAAAACATACAATGGAGAAAAGATAGCCTCTTCAAATGGTGTTGGGAAAACTGGAAATCCATATGCAGCAAAATGAAACTAAACCTATATCTATCACCCTGTACAAAACTCAACTCAAAATGGATCAAGAACCTAGGAATTAGACCAGAGACCCTGCACCTAATAGAAGAGAAAATAGGTCCAAATCTTCATCACATTGGCCTAGGACCAGATTTCCTTAACATGACTTCCAAAGTGCAAGAAATAAAAGCAGGAATCAATGATTGGGATAGTGTCAAACTAAAAAGCTTTTTCTCAGCAAAGGAAACATTCAGCAAAGTGAAGACAGAGCCTACAGAGTGGGAGAAAATCTTTGCCACACACACTTCTTATAGAACACTAATCTCCAGAATGTACAAAGTACTAAAAAATCTTTACACCAAAAACACTAATAACCCAATCAATAAATGGGCCAAGGAAATGAACAGACACTTTACAGAGGAAGATCTACAAGCAATCAACAGATTTATGAAAAAATGTTCAACATCCCTTGTTATAAGAGAAATGCAAATCAAAACCACCTTAAGATTTCATATTACCCCAATTAGAATGTCTTTTATTAAGAACACAGGCAATAACAGGTGTTGGTGAGGATGTGGGGAAAAGGGTACACTCATACATTTTTGGTGGGAGTGAAAGTTGGTGCAGCCACTCTGGAAAGCAGTGTGGAGATTCCTTAGAAAACTTGGACTGGATCCACCATTTGACCCAGCTATCCCACTCCTTGGCCTATACCCAAAGGACTTAAAATCAGATTACTACAGTGATGCAGCCACATCAATGTTCATAACTGCTCAATTCACAATAGCTAGATTGTGGAACCAACCTAGATGCCCTTCAATAGATGAATGGATAAAGAAACTGTGGTATATATACATAATGGAATATTACTCAGTCATAAAGAAGAATAAAATTGTGGCATTTGCAGGTAAATGGATGATGTTGGAGACTGTTATGCTAAATGAGATTAACCAATCCCCAAAATCCAAAGGCCAAATGGTCTCTCTGATAAGTGAATGATGATGCATAATGTAGGGTGGAAAGGTGGCAAGAATGGAGGAAGGATAGATAGCATAGAGGGAAGGGAGGGGTGGGGTCGGGGTGTGGGGGTAATAATAATAACAGAATGTGACAGACATCATTGCTCTATGTACATGTATGAATGCACAGATGGTGTGACTCTACTTTGTGTACAACCAGAGAAACAATAGCTGTACTCCATTTGTGTTCAATGAATCAAAATTAAATAAATTTTTTAAAAAAGAAAAAAAAAAAGCAAAGCAGGAGACATCACAATACCAGACCTTAAATCATACCATAGAGCTATAGTAACAAAAATGACATGGTATTGGCACAAAAACAGACATGAAGATCAATGGAATAGAAGACACAGAGACAAACCCCATAAATAGAGTTGTCTCATACAAGACAAGGGCACCAAAAAAACATACATTGGAGAAAAGATACCCTCTTCAAAAATGGTGCTGAGAAAACTGGAAATCCATATGTAGTAGAATGAAATTTAACCCCTATCTCTCATCCTACACAAAACTCAACTCAAAGTAAATCAGAGACCTAGGCACTGTACCAGAGACTCTGCACCTACTAGGAAAAAGAAAAAATAGGCCCAAATCTCCATCATTTACAAACCAACATTCTCAAAAAGTGCAAGAAATAAAATCAAATATCAATACATGGGATAGCATCAAACGAAAAAGCTACTTCACAGCAAAGGAAACAATCAAGAGCATGAAGAGATAGCCCACGGAATGGGAGAAAATCTTTGTCACCTGCATCTCAGATAGGGTGTTAATTTCTAGGATATACAAAGAACTAAAAAAGTGTAACACCAAAAAGACTAATGACCCATTCAATAACCAGGCAAAGGACTAAACAGACACCTCTCAAAAGAAGAAATAAGATTGGTCAAAAAATATATGAAAAAATGTCCAATATCTCTAGGAATTAGAGAAATACAAATTAAAAATACCAGGCATGGTGGTGCATGCCTATAATCCCAGAGGCTTGGGAGGCTGAAGCAGTAGGATCGTGAGCTCAAAGCCAGCCTCAGCAAAAGTGAGGCACAAAGCAACTCAGTGAGAACATTTCTAAATAAAAAATACAAAACAGGACTGGGGATGTGACTCAGTGGTTGAGTACCCATGAGTTCAATCCCTGGTACCCGATCCCACAAAAAAACTACACTGAGATTTCATCTCACTCCAGTCAGAATGGCAATTATCAAGAATACAAGTAACAATAAATGTTGGCAAGGATGTGGGGGAAAAGGTACACTTGTACATTGTTGGTAGAGCTGAAAATTAGTGCAACCACTCTGGAAAGCAATATGGAGATTCCTCAAAAAACTAGGAATGGAAACACCATTTGATCCAGTTATCCCACTCCTTGATATATACCAAAAGATTTAAAATCAGCATACTACAATGACACAGCCACATCAATGTTTATAGGTGCACAATTCATGATAGCTAAGCTATGGAGCCAATCTAGATGCCCAATAATGGATGAATGAATAAGGAAATTGTGGTATATATGCACAATGGAATATTTCTCAGTTATAAAGAGGAATGACTTTATGACATTTGTCGATAAATGGTTGGATCTGGAGACCATCTTGCTAAGTAAAATAAACCAATCCCCAAAAAACAAAAGGCGAATGTTTTCTCTAATAGGTGGAAGCTAACCCACAATAAAAGGGAGGGGAGAGTAGAAGTTCATTGAATTAGACAAAGGGGAATGAAGGGAAGGGAGGGGGACAGAAATAGGAAAGATAGTGAAATGAATCTGACATAACTTTCCTATGTACATATATGAATTGCCACAGTGAATCCCACCATCATGGGCATCCACAAGACTGAAGCCTTAATTGCAATAAGATATATTCCATGCATGTATAATTTCACCAAAATGAACTTTACTATCATGTATAACTAAAAAGAATCAATAAAAACATCTGAAGAAAAATGCTAAATGCTACCTAACTCGTTAATATTTTGTTAATTTCAAGCATTTATGAAGAATGTTCATGGTCATGAACTATAAAACATTTGTAGCAGATTTTGCACCCTGTTGTATATAAATTGTTTAGGACCCCCCTGTATTGGTTCAACTACAGAAAATCTTCACAGACCACACTGTACGACTACCATCTAAGTAGAGACTGAATGAATTGTGATGTCTATTTTGTGAGCAATACTAATAAGCAATTACAAAGGAAAACAAACTCAGATATATTATATCTGATCAAGTCTATCTTCTCAGAAGGAAGTGATTTGGTTATCTTTATGAAAACAATAGTCTGTCATTTTTTCCTCCATTAAACTGCTTAGCCTTACACTTTGTATTCAAAAGCCCTGTCCTATTTTCAAATGTTTTAGATGAAGATCAATAAAATTTTCTTTGACATTAAAGTAGATTCTCCCATGAGAAAACTCCCCTTGGAACCTCACTGAATATTGAATTTTTGTATATATTGATATTATGAAAATACATGGAATAACAGAATAATTAATTTGATTTATCAGTGCTGGAATCTACTTAATTTCCTCCTGTTACCTCTCCTATCATATGAACCTGAAGCCATGCATTAACTAGTCCATTCTTGAAAAAATTTTCTGTTGTCTAGAGACTATTGGCTCAAATGGACAGAGTTTCCGCTAGGTGCTTTTTATCTTTCATCACTGTTTTTCTAACAGAAAAGACATACTGTCCTTTTCCTGGACCAACCCCACACCAACACTCAATTTAAAAATGCATTGCAGTGGTCACAATGGAAGCTAATGTCATTACTCATAGTGCCCTATAGGGCACAACTATTTTCAATTCAGTTAAAGTTTGTTTGAATTGAAGCTAAATCTTGAACAGAAAATTTTTCTTATAAATTCAGCTTTAATTATATCCAGATGTAAAAAGTATCCAAAATATAGGTATGAGAGCAAGAAATGGCTTCCAGAAAGAATCCTTGGATCTATACTGCTCTATACTACATGAATATGTGGAAGATATCTTTGGGATATATAGAAAGATGGAAGGGGAGGGAGAAAAGGAAAGAGAAAGGGGATTAACATTGATTGCAGCTATTTAATACATGTCCACAAATTCCTTGACATTTTTTCCATTGAGAAGTAAGGTCTATGGACCTTCCTTCAAATGTGGGAGGGCATGTGACCTTTAGATCAAATAGGGCCCAGTGGAAGTGATGTTCTACTGCAGGAGAGAATATCAAAGTCAACATGGTTCATGACTGGTTCTCTTGAGCCACTGACTTTGGTGCTCTGCTCTTCCAAAGATGCTGTACAAATTTAACGCAATTCTAATAAAAATTCCTATGACATTCCTCACAGAAATAGAAAAAGCAATCATGAAATTCATATGGAAGAACAAAAGACCCAGAATAGCCAAAAAAATCCTGGGCAGGAAGAATGACGCAGGAGGTATCACAATACCAGACCTTAAACTCTACTATAGAGCAATAGTGATAAAAACAGCATGGTATTGGCACCAAGATAAACAGATAGACCAATGGTACAGAATAGAGGACCCAAGTAAGTACAGATATCTCATACTTGACAAAGGTGCCAAAAACATACAGTGGAGAAAAGATAGCCTCTTCAACAAATGGTGCTGGGAAAACTGGAAATCCATATGCAATAAAATGAAATTAAACCCCTATCTCTCACCTTGTACAAAACTCGACTCAAAATGGATCAAGGATCTAGAAATTCGACCTGAGACTCTTCACAAAATAGAAGAAATAGTACGCCCGAATCTTCTTCATATTGGCTTAGGACCAGACTTCCTCAACAAGACCACCAGAGCACAAGAAATAAAAGGAAGAATCAATAAATGGGATGGGTGCAAACTAAAAAGCTTTCTATCAGCAAAAGAAACAATCAAGAATGTGAAAAGAGAGCCTACAGAGTGGGAAAAAATCTTTTCCACACACACTTCAGACAGAGCATTGATCTCCAAAATTTATAAAGAACTTACAAAACTGTACACCAAAAATGCAAAGAGCCCAATCAATAAATGGGCTAAGGAACCAGGCAGACACTTCACAGAAGAGGATATACAAGCTATTAACAAATATATGAAAAAGTACTCATCATCTCTAGTAATTAGAGAAATGCAACCCTAAGATTTCATCTAACTCCAATTAGAATGGCTATTATCAGGAATACAAGCAATAACAAGTGTTGGCATGGATGTGGGGAAAAAGGCACACTTGTACATTGCTGGTGGAGTTGCAAATTGGTGCAGCCACTTTGGAAAGCAGTATGGAGATTCCTCAAAAAACTTGGAATGGATCCACCATTTGACCCAACTATCCCACTCCTCGGTTTATACCCAAAGGTCTTAAAATCAGCAAAATATAGGGATGCAGCCACATCTATGTTCATAGTTGCTCAATTCACAATAGCTAGGTTGTGGAACCAACCTAGATGCCCTTCAATTGAAGAATGGATAAAGAAACTGTGGTATATATACACTATGGAATATTACTCAGCCATAAAAAAGAATAAAATTATGGCATTTGCTGGTAAATGGGTGGAGTTGGAGAATATCATGCTAAGTGAAATAAGCCAAGTCCAAAAACCAAAGGCCGAATGTTTTCTCTGATCAGTGGATGCTGATACCTAACAGGGGTGAGGGGTGCAGTGCCAGGGGTTATGGAGAGGATAGAAAAGAATGGAGGAAATATGGATGGTGTGGAAGAAAATGGGACGGGAGGGGATGGGGGCAGGAAAAATAGTAGACTGAGACAGACGGCATTACCCTATGTAAATGTAAGATTATATGAACTGTGTGAATAAAATAAATTAAAAAAACAAAAAAAACAAAAATATATACCCCATAGCCACGCCCCAAATGAACCACTTCATCCGGCCACACCCCACCTGCCTCCAGTACCACTCAGTTAATCACATAAGGGATTAATTCATTGATTAGGTTAAGGTTATGACCCAATCATTTGTCCTCCAAACCTTCTTGCATTGTCTCACATGTGAGCTTTTGGGGGACACTACATCTAAACCATAACAAGAAGTAAATGCAATCTAAGACACACTGGAACCCCTCAATCCAGCTCTGCCTGAAAAACAAAATCCATCTCCTAAACTTCCCATCACAGAGGCCAGTGCATTGCTGTTTTTATCTAAGCTACTTTGAGTTACTCCTTGAGAGCTACTCCTGACTGATACAAGCCTGATAACATTTCCTGAGGTCCTGCAAACCAGACTCATTTCTAGATACTCTCATCCAAAGTTTTTAACATCCACATGGCTGATTTAGATGATGAGCCAGATCTGGGACCAGCAGCCTTAGAGCTGTTATCAACAGCCTGCTCTAGTCCTTCTACAGTGGGGTCTTCCTTCTAGGTCAGGGACACAAAATGCACGGTAGGAAGACACGACCCTGATTCCTTCAGCAGACTTTGAAAGTGAAACATTAGTACCATCAGCTGAAACGTGGGTTTTTTTTTTTTTCCTCTCACACAGATTGCAATAAATCACACAAACGTAGCCTTGAATAAGTGCATGCTGAATATATATTTCCCCAGGCATAAAAGGAGTAAGAAGGTATGAGAGTAAAGAAGGGATCTGAGTTATGAAGTGTCCTACACTGAGTTAGGAATAACATGAATTTAGTTCAGATTAATTAGAAGACTTGATTTAAATTTCATTGGTTAATCCTAATCTGAGAGTGTGCTGCACAAACCACACTACAAAACAGGCAGGGCTGTGATTCCCTGGCCTCATGCTTCCAGGTGGAGAACTTTCTTTCCTTCCTGGTTTGTTTCCATTCCTACCAGCAGAGCGTACTTTGTTTACAACTTGCCATGTGCTAAGGAGCCTGTCTTTGTCCAGGTGGTATACTTAAAAGACCATTTGGCCCAGATTTAAGGTTGCACAGTTGTTATGGTTTAGATATGAGATATCCCCCAAAATCTCCTGTGTAAGACAATGCACGACTTTTCAGAGGTGATTAGATTAGAAGGGGGCATAATCTAATCAGTGGATAAATCCACTGATATGGATTAACTATGTAGTAACAATAAGCAAGTAGAGTGCAGTTGTAGGAAGTAGATCACTGGGGGTATGCCTTTGTGGTTTATTTTTGTCCCAGGTGAGTGGCTCTCTCTGCTTCCTGGTTGCCATGTCCTGAGCTGCTTTCTTCCACCATGCCCTTCTGACATGATGTTCAGCTTCACCTCAGGCCCAGATCTGTGCAGTCGTCTGACTATGGACTGAACCTCTGAAACTGTGAGTAAAAATAAACCTTTCTTCACTATCTTGCTCTTGTCAGGTATAGTGGTCACAGCAATGCAAAAGCTGACTACAACAATGGTCCCTTCAAGTTTTATAGGTAATAAAGGTGATTTTAAAAATCTTAATCTTTATAAATCTTGTATATACTTCTCTTCTGCTCTCAAATTCTGGAGAGGGAAAAAGAAAGATTATATACTAGTCCATCATGGTTTTTCAGCCTTTCCTTCATCATGAGTTACCTTCAATTTTCCAATAATTTGCTTTTAGCTTAAGTTAGTTTCTGGTGTTTGTAACCAACCAAAGTGAATAGAGATACCGCTCAATATCAAATAATACTAAATTTATTCAACAATAAATTCATGAATATATACTACAGAATAAGGAAAAAAATATTTTATCAAGAGTTCTTTAGTTGTAACCTGTAACTTCAAAATATGCTGGAGCCCAAGTTCTATGAAAATCATAAACTGTAGGATTCATTTTTTCATCTCATTCTCATAAATACTATTAGTATTGGTTTTTCCCAAAATTACCATCAGTTCTATCCATTATTGTTTCATGATTTATTTCAAGTTGATTGCAAGACAAATTTAATGATCATTAACTTGGAGTCATGAAGAAAATCTTGAAAAGTAGGCTAATATTCCCTGAAGTTTGCTATCTTTAAAATACTCTTCTCTCTTTCTTAAAAGAAATAGTACCAAATTATTCCTC
>JAJEJO010000135.1:87006-210065 GCA_020662805.1 Glaucomys volans
TTTTTTTTTTTTTTTTGGAACCAGGGATTGAACTCAGGGGCACTCAGCCACTGAGCCACATCCCCAGCCCTATTTTGTATTTTATTTAGAGACAGGGTCTCACTGAGTTGCTTAGGGCCTCGCTAAGTTGCTGAGGCTGACTTTGAACTTGCGATCCTCCTGCCTCAGGCTCCCAAATGCTGGGGTTATAGGCATGCACCACCGCGCCCAGCTCAACTATATTTCTAAACTGGAAATTACTGAGATCTTCAAAACTATCATTTATCAAGAAAAATAATTTGAATGAATGCTACACTAATCAAAACTCTGAATGTATATTTTCAGGAGTTTTTGAGCTATATATTAATCACTTCTATTTTAGACTGGGGGCAATAGGGCTGTAAGGAAAGGTAGAATAAGGGTCAGTTCAAGGCTATTTTACCCAAAACTAGGCTCTGTTCCAACCCCAGGCAACCAGATATTAAACCTACAGTGCCTTTGGCAAGTTGTCTGAGTGCTTAACTCTTGCACAGGAACAATCTTCAAGAGCAGCCTTTACAGGAGCCTCTGAAAGGCTGAGCATCCAGTGGAGGGGCCTGAGGGCTGTTGTGAATCAGCAAGGGTCAAGTTGAACAGCAGGCCCCATACCTCTGCCTCCAGTGCAGTCCTGTGTCATCCATTTACACGCTGGACATCTGAGTATGACTTTACTCAAAGAAAAATTTGTGCTGTTAGAATATATAAACTAGATGAGTTAGAAGTGCTGAAAAGGTTATCTCTGGGTGGTTTGATTGATTGATTGATTGATTGATTGATCATCAATGGTTATTTCCCTTTTTTTGTTTTCTGTATCTTCCAAATTTTTCACGATGAAAAAAAATTCCTTTTGTAATTAATAAACATGGAAAGTTACATTAAAGTAAAAGAATACACTTTGCCTGCTTCTCAAAAAAAAAAAGTTCTAAAGTGCTGAAAATAGGCTTTCTGCTGGGATCATAGCATTTTAAATGTGAGTTGCAATTTTCAAACATAAAGCACAGCTGTTTTGTCTCTTACCCTGACGCTGTGAAAAAGAAGAAAGATTTTGAAAGTAGGAACAGGAAAAGACTACTGAGAAAAGTAGCTGCTATTTCTAGGCTAAAGTCTCCCTGGCAACACTGTTCTCTGAAGCTGTGTCTTCCTACAAGGACTTAATGGGATTGATGAGTGAGGAGTCCAAAGGACTCTTGGGATTCAGTCAGCAGAGACCAGAAGAACAAAAGCAGCAAAAGAAATGTCACAGATGGTTTAGTGTAGTCAGTGCCATCTAATGGTCAGCATAGCAATTAGGCCATTAGAGATCTGCAAGATAGGACGAGAGGGTCACTGGGTCTGCAGCCTTGCAGTGAGGATGTGGCCCCTGAGATAGGAGAAGGCACAGGACTTAGAGATTGTGGCTGAAGAGGTACAACTCCAAGAAACAACTGCAGAGAGCTGATGTGAGTTTATCTGAGCCAGGTGCAGTGGCGCACACCTATAATCCCAGCGGCTCAGGAGGCTGAGGCAGGAGGATCAAGAGTTCAAAGCCAGCCTCACCAATTTAATAAGGCCCTAAGCAACTTTGTGAGACCCTGTCTCTAAATAAACTATAAAAAGGACCGGGGAATGGGCTCCATGGTTGAGTGCCCCTGGGTTCAATCCTGGTCGAAAAAAAAAAAAAGAGTTTATCAGCAGCTGACCAGATATGCAGAAGAAAACTGCATAATTATATAGAAAAAAATGTATTGGAATTTAGGTTAAACCCTGAAGTCATATATTAATGAAAGTGAGAGAGTGGTCACTTACTCCAACTATGGTGTTCAGAGGGGAGGCATTTGGAATGGTTAGATTTGGATATGATACTGAGGGTAGAGCCCTGATGACTGAACCTCATGGCTTCATTAGAAAAGGGAAAGAGACCAGAAATGGAGTTACACATAGTCTCACCATGACTTGATGAAGAAAAGGAGGCTCTCAGCCAGCCTGTGCCAAGCTGTTTTGACTTCCAGCCTCCACAACTGTGAGCTAAATAAACTTCTTTTCTTGATAAAGTAGTAATGAAAAGCTGACTAATACAGGGATTTAGGAATATTTAGATGTGAGAAACTCTAAAGCCACCACTGTTCTGGGGGGCGGCAGATGGGAGACTCAACCCAGTGTAGTCTAAGAACAAAGGGCAACAGATAAAAATGGTCATAGCTTCCTGATTAGATCCCTGACAAGTGTCCGCCTAGTTCAGCTGGGGAAGTCAAGTCATGAATTTGGGACTGAAACACAACAGAGATGTGAAAAACAAACAGAACAAAACAAGAAACTCACAAGAAAAGGAAAAAAATGCAAATAGAAACTTAAGAGAGCCTGAGTAGGCTTCATAATCAGCATTCATCTACAGCAATGTTTCTCAAGAGTGGTTCCCCGATCAGCATCACCAGCATCACCTGGGAGCTTATTTGAAACATAAATTTCCAGGCTCAGCCTTAGACCTCCTGAATCATAAACTCTAAGGCTGAGTTCTAAGAATCTGATTTCTTTGTTCCATGTATAAGGGTCTCTCCTCAGTGCCTTGACAAGCTAAGTTCACCTACCCTCAAGGCCTCTGTACCAGCTTATCCTTGTTCCTGCACTGTGTCCAATATCCATCTCTCTTTCAATGTCATATAGTCTCCTTTTCTTAGTTAACATTTGAAAGATTCCGAATACTCTTTGAAGGTAGTTTTAAAGACTGAGTAATTTCCCATGATACACCATAATTTATTTAACAATTCTCTAATATTGTACATTTAGACTTCTCATTATTTTTGTTGTTATTAATAAAGCTATAATAATGAATTAGTTAAGGTTGTTGGTTGCAACCAATACAAACTACCTCAGGCAAAAAGGGTTATTTACTGTAATGGTACTGGGACATCTCCATAAAAGACATAAGGAACAATGAAACTGCAGACAAGGCAGGGATAGAGGAATAAGGGGAGACAAGAATTAAATAGCATCAGGAGACTGATTCTCTCTCTCTCTCTCTCTCTCTCCCTCTCTGCGCGCGCGCACACACACACACACACACACACACACACTCAACTAACCAGAAAAAAAAGAAAACCATTCTATATGGCTGTCAAGTCTTTCAAACCATGACTCCTACCACCAGAGAGAGAGACATGGAATCATATCCTCTAGTCCCAAGTTCAAAATTCCCCAAGGAAGGGCTCTAATTGGCTCAGCATGGGTTAAGTGCCCTCCCTTAAGTCAAATAGATTTACCAGCATTTGTGCAAACCCCATGGTTAACAAGAAGTGGAGGTTCAATAACAGGAGGTTGTTTTTCCCACAGCAAAGGTAGAGAGATACTGAGCAAACAAAATTATAGATATCTAGTACAGATGAATTTATTTTTTTGTAAGGGTATGGAGGAGGGCTTCTTTAATCACATGCATATTTTTAAATAATTTAATAAAGACATTAAAGGAAATGGTTTTGAAAGCCCATAATTTCAATCTCTTAAAAGTCTTTCCACATGCAGTTTTATAAATATATATAAAACAGTTTTATATATGCTTATATATAAAGGCATATGTAAAAAACTGCATGTGGAAAAATATTTCAAAGGAAAATAAAATATGAAAGACTTTTAAGAGATCTTATGTTAAACATAAAATCATATGCTTGTTGGCCTTCTATCACAATAATAAATACCTGAAATAATCAACTTATAAAGAGAAAAGGCTAATTTGGGGTCACATATCTGGAGGTTTGTCCATGACTGATTGCTCCAGCTGCCTTGGGTGGGTGGTGAGGCAGCACACCACAGCAGGGGCCTGAAACTGCCCACCTCGAGGTCAGGAAATGAAACAGTGAAAGAAAAAGACCTAGGGCCCCTCCTGCTCAAGGGCACGACCCCAAGGACCCAAAGACCACCCACTAGGCCCCATCTCCTACAGGTACCACCAGTGCCACCCTGAGGTGTCAAGCCTTAAACACACGGGCCTTTGGGGAACAATCCAGATCTAAACTGTAGCATAAAATTTTGCCACTTACCACTTTATCAAACATTTGTTCACTCTTCTGTGTTATCTTTCCTATTTTTTTGCTTTTTATCTCATTATAAAGACAAGATTTGCTCCCTGCAGTGCTACTGCTGGTATTAGCTACAATTTGAATGGAGCTTCTGCATTCCAGGCACTGTCCTCAGCCCACTTTGCATTTTGATGTATTTAAATTTGTCCTGTCTGCCGGACGTGCCCTTATGAGGCAGGTGCAATTATCACCATTTCTTTGGGAGATGAAACAGGTGTGGAGAAGTTAAGCAGCATATGCCAGTTAGGGGCAGGGCTGAGGCTCAATCCCAGGGAGCCTGACCCTAGATTCACAGGAGCAACATTTACAGGAAGCAGGGAAAGACTTCACACGCTCCCAGCTCTCTAGGCCATGCCTGTTTGTGCTTTGGTATATCTTCCTCTTGCCTTTTTTTTTTTTTTTTTTTTTAGCATTCTTCTTCCCACACAGTTGAAACTATGCCCTAAAGCAGATGGCAAATAGTTGGCAGGTATCACACCATCCTCTACCCTGATCCCCATTTTATCCCAAATTACGAGAGCCCACAACTTTTGTCCACACCATTCTTTCTATTCTGTTCTCTGCAGCCCAAATGTGGCCTCAAAATCCATCTGGAAGAAAAAGAGAGAGAGAGAGAGAGAGAGAGAGAGAGAGAGAGAGAGAGAACGAGAACGCATTCACAATCAATTCTAGTTAATGTGAGTGAAAATTTATCTACAATTTCCATCCTATCTATTGCTATGATTCTTGCATTTCCCCATTTTGTTAAAATCCTTTTTAAAACATCACTTTTAAGGCAGAATGATTTTCTACTTTCTGAAAATGCTCATTTAGTAGTTTACAACAATTTGCTATCATAAATAATACAAAGCTATTTTTAAATTACTAAATGTGCTATGATGAATAATGTAAATTTTGTCTTTATTTTAGGTATTTTTCCCCTTCGTATAGATTCCAATAAGGAACATGAATGTCAGATCTTTTATATTACAACTTCCCCAATCTTCGATTTTTCGTTTTTCACGTATTTCTCAGGCAGCAGCTTTGGGGGATGCTGTGGGGAGAAGAGGGATATTCTTCCTTACTCCTTCTGGTGCCAGGGGAACTCTTCTTTTCCATTGCTCACTCACTTTCCCACAGAAAAGTAGGAGGGCAGCAGGGACTCATCTGATGGAAAATCCACCAAGTCATTATCTGCACCATCCTTTTGGACTCAGCTTGCTTCCAGAGCTTCTGCCTTGCCCAGTCCTCCTTGCTTGGAAGGCACTTAGGAGAGACCTTTGTGGGTCCAGATGCTTAGTCCTTTGGTTCTGGTATAAGACATAATCTCCAACATGGCTGTACAAGAGGAGTGTTCTGGTCCATCTGCTTCACTCCTGTTTTTCTATCAGGGAACTTTTTTTATTTTGCAGAACTTGGTCAGACAGGAGGGATGTTATTTACTGTATCACAAGCTCTCAATAAATTAGAACATATATTGTAGTATTCCATGCTATTTTTCATTCTAATGTATTTGTAACTGTTTTTCATTTTTAGACACTGTGGTGTTATGGATAAAGTTATGAACTTAAAACAATTAAACCTCAAAACTTTGGCAATTTTGTTACCTTTTAATCTAGCATTTTGTTTTACAAGTGAATGGTCTGGGACCCGTTGGGTGTTACTTCTCTTTAGATAATTTTTACCACCATTGAATATTTTTAAAATAACTCGAAGTCACTATTCATTTCTTTAAAAGTTTCAGTTTTTACTTAAAGGTGGTTCTGTTTTCATTGAGTTTGCCTGGAATACAGAAAACTAACTCATTTATATATCATACTTGCTTTTACTTTTTAAACATGGGCAAGTTTGGTTGTCTTGGATCATGGTCTGTACCCTGATTGTCCTTGTCTTTATCTTTAGAAGCAACTGTTACTGCTGAAACCAATAGTCCCTGTCCTGCACACTGATTATCTTTTCTCTCATTGTCATCTCTCGGTCCTTCTCCCTGTATTTTTGAGGATCTTCTCAAGTTTGTGCTCCACACCTCTGGTTCAATGTTTCCCATGTTCGCTCTGCTCCTTACTGAGTCTCTCTCTATGCTTAGCAAATAAAACATTCTTAATATATGTTTATGGAATTAATTATTATGGAATAAATAACAAATGAACAATTACTATGGGATTCTTTTTCTGTTTTCTTCTCTCGGGCACCTCTTTTCACTTAATGATATTGCTTTTGCACCTCAGCCACACTCTCTTTTTGTCTTTTGTGGATTTTTTGCACCTATTAAATAGAACTATCTTCCTACATCCTAGGCACACACTGATTTCCTCCTGGTTCTTAAACTATTTTCCCTACTCAGAATCTTGAGAACAGTGCTTGCTTCTTCTTACTTGGCAGTAGTTTTCCCCTTAGGATTCAAGTTTCACCTGTTTTGTCATCCTTGATTGGACTCCATTCAGATTCTGCTTAGTTAATACACACACACAGTGAATGCATGCTTTGCTCCTGGCCCCATGCCGAGTGGAGTGAATGGAGCCATCTCAGCTCCGTTTGGGTGGACAGTCCCTTTTTCAGATCCATGGCTGATGTCTGTGTATGATGAGTTGATGCACATAATTTGTAGCTGGTTCCGTTTCCAGCAGGGTTTCATCTAGCTGGGAGATGCTGGAATGAAATAGAATCTTGCCCCGCCCCACCGCATGCCTCGCGGATGCTGGGAACAGATGGAGTTCATAAAGCAGGACGGTCCCCATGTGCCGCCAAGGCTTCCCGATGGCTCCCACCACGGCGCTTCACTTGTGGGAATCAAACCTCCCAGGATGAAATTCAGTCCTCCCTTACTTCCTGCCCAGTTGTTTCTTGAAAGTGGTTTATTCTGCTGAATACAAGAAAAAGGTACAGATGGGAAACAGGGACAACACTGGCTGCTTGGAAACAAAGGGCCAGCACAGTGGAGGGAAGATTGCCCAGTTCTACAGACCTTTTCTGAAGGAGATGGCGAGGTGTGGGCCGTCCCATCTTTCTTCTAGTTGCCACAACACAGAAAAAATTGAATTGTCTTTTCCACATCAGCTTCCTGGGCTTTGTAACTGTAAAATTCTTCCAGATTCTGACACTGGCTTAACTAGTGGTGGGTCAGTGTTTCCTGATAGTTTTTTAAATGTAAGCTGTTTATGAGACCGAGGAAGGTCCCTGCCAGTCCCAGTTTACCGTGCTTACCATGAAGCAGTGTTCATTTTGATCAATGCATTGTCTGTGTCCATGAGGATAAGCAGATGACTTTTCTCCTTTATTCTGTTTACACAGTGAATTGAATTTGCTGATATTTTTAATGTTCGCAAATCTTGCAGGTTTTAAAAAAATTTTTTTTTAGTTGTAAATGGACTCAATACCTTTATTTATTTTTACATGGTGCCAAGGTTGGAAACCAGTGCCTCACACGCTTACGCAAGTGCTCTACCACTGAGCAACAACCCCAGCTCCAAATCTTGCATTTTTAAGATAAACCCAACATTACAATGATGTTTTAAACTTTGTGTTATTCATTTTTATTTATGATTTTGCCTTCTTTATTAGAGAAATTGACCCATAATTATTTTTTGGTAACATCTTGTTAAGTTTTAATATCCATAGTATGCTTGCCTTGTAAAACAAATTGGGAAGCATTTTCTTTTCCTATTGTTATTTGGTTTTGCTCTTCTCATTATTGTTTTTGTAAAATTGGATTGTTTTCCCCTTATTGAATGTTTGTGGTAATTCACAGCTTACATTGGCCTCTTATCTTTCTAATTATTGATTCCATTTCTTCGATAAGCCTTTTCAAATTTTTCTATTTTTTAACAAGTTTTGTAAATTGCCTTTTTTTGCATTTTGTGCATGTCATCTAAAATTTTTCATTATTTGCCAAAAATGTATAATTTTTTTGCTTTTTAATTTATAAGATGTAGCAATGTCCTCTTTTTCATTCCATTTATTTTTGACATTTCTTTTATCCTTGATTTGTCTTGCCAAAGGCCTGTCAAAGTCCCAGATCAGCAGTATCAGCAACACCAAGGGACTATCAATTTTTTAAGTCACTTTGCATTTTTTTTTTACATGTGTCCATATTGGTGGTATGTTGACTTATGGAAGTTTTACATTTTTATGTAAATCAACTTTTTTTTCTTTGTGATTATGGTCTTTGTATGTTTTTCCCTCTCACAATTGGAAAAATTTTTATCTGTACTTTCTTTTAGTTGTTTTTTATTTCTTTTGTAGTCATTGTTAATTAATGAAATTTTCCAAAAAAATAACATATGCATAAAAATACCTTGCTCCAAATACAGATAAAAATATGTCATACATATACACAATTCTGAAATATTACTCAGCCTTAAAGAAGAATGAAAATATGATATTTGCTCGTAAATGAATGGAGTTGGAGAATATCATGCCAAGTGAAATAAACCAATCCCAAAAAATCAATCTGATATGTGGATGCTTTTCACAATAAGGGGGGCAGGGCACTAGGGAGGGATAGAATTACTGTAGATTAGGTAGAGAAGAGTGCTTGGAGGGGAGGGGTTATGGGCATAGGAAGAATAGTAGAATTAAACAAACATTATTACCTTATGTATATATATGACTGCATGACCAATGTGATTCTATGACACGTAAAATCAGAAAAAGGAGAAATTGTACCCCATTTATGTATGATATATCAAAGTGCATAAATGCATTCTACTGTCATGTATAACTAATTAAAGCAAATAAAAATTTAAAAAATAACATATTAACATATTTAAAAGAAAAGATACCAAATAGTTGAGAAAAGTATAAAGTGAAAAGTAAAATTTTCTCTCTTCCACCCCGACACCCAGAATGAGATCCACTGTATAATGCTAGAATATATTTATGATGGAGTGGCATATGTGTGTCCTGTGTCCACATAAAACATATACTATCTTAACACGTTTTAGGATAGACACAGTTCTAAAGCCTGCAAATGTATTCACATACTAGTTGTTGAACATTTGCTTGCAAGGTATATCTTTTTTCTAAGTTAGTGATTTTCAAACTATACCGTGTTCTAGAGTCATCTCTGAAGTTTATGAAAACAAGATTGTTGGGCTCCACTCTCAGAGTTTCTAATTCAGTAGGTTTGGGTAGGAGCCCAAGAACTTGCATTTCTAACAAATTCCTGGGTGTTGCTGATCCTGTTGGTCTGGGCCCATACTTTGAGAACCACTGCACCAGATAATGGTCTCCAAGTCTCAAAATAATAACCTCATTCAAGTGTCTTTAATAAAGAGGAGCAGGAATGGGATGAGACCAGTCACTGCCTTGAGAATGCTCTCTATCTTACTGTCATTGAGGCACCTTTCCACACAGACATCACTTTCAAAACTGACACCTGAGAAAATGTCCCTCATTTACTTTCTGATGATGTAATCCTGTTGTATAATCAAGTGCTAATATGTTCCTGGAGAGATGGACATAAGCCATTATGATCTGGGAGCATCTGTGCATGGTTTACAGGATACAGTTGCCCTGGGTGGCAAACAGGAAGGTCTGGAGGAAACTTGTTTGCAAAGTGCAGGCCTCAGACCTGCATCAGGATCACTGGAAACATTCCTACAGATTCCCACTCTATCATCCTAAGAATCTGGAGCATAAAACCTGGGGACCTACGTTTTAAAAAGCACCCAAGGTAATCTTTACTCATTGTTGAATTTTATAATTCTGGTCTAGGGAACTTAACGTGACTGCAAGACCACTAAGGAAAAGGTAGTGAATGAGTGGATTGTTATGGAAGACTCTGGAAGCAGGGAGTAGCACACAAAAAGGGACAAAGAAACTAATATGGGCAGCCTACCACCAACATTTACTGTTAAGCACTTTTTGGGTACCCAGCACTTTTTGACCACTTCCTATTTGTTGCCCCTTTATTCTCACAATGCTGTGATAAACACGAAGCAGCAGTGTGGAAGGAAGATATTAAGTGGTCATACTGGGATTTGAACCCATGTTTGACTCCAATGCCTGGGCTCTTTTGTACGTGATACTTCCTTCACCATTCCACCCAAATGAAGCAGGAGGTAGGTAAGGGTACTCCCCAGACACTACCTACCTTTTGCATGGGGAGGTGGTGATGTTGGCAAAACTGTTGGTGTTCATGATGTTGATATGCCAGCTGAGGTAGAGGATAAAAATGGCCGAATCATCAGTAAACCTGATAATATGGAAAGACCACCTGCATAATTAGAGCACAAGGGGAGTTTTCAGTCTGAGATGCTAGTTTGGCCACTGGCAAATCCTATTTCTCAGCTAACTGCTCAGTCAACCATCCTCTGAGTCACCATCACAAAAAAAAAAAAAAAAAAAAAAAGAGTCTGACTATGGAAACCCACCAGGCACCAAGATCAGCAAATCATTTGAAGACTCTGGGAAAGCCCAAAACTAACATTACTGAGGTCTCCTTTCTTCTGATTTTTAAATCCATGTGTGCTTCTTGGAAAATTTAATCCACATGTTTTGGGATCATTTACCCTTAACCCATCAAAATGCAACTTTAAAAGAGCCATTGGTGTCTAAGAAACCTGATGTGCTTTTTTCTTTTTTCTTTTTTTAACATAAGCCTCTATAAGAACCTCCTTTCCCTCCCCTACCCCCAACTTTTGAAGCTGGGAGTTATATTTTGTCAATAAAGGCTGAGCCTAGAACTTGAAAACAGGCAACCTCAGGTCTAACCTATGAGCTTATGAGTAGTGACAGGTTTGAAGTCTGGACAAATAAGTTCTCTCATTTCCCAGAAATGTCCACTTGCAGCTGTGGGAAGCAGGCCCACCACGCCACAGATGCAGACTTCTCCACAGCCTCCACTTGGCAGGAGAATACCAGATGTGTTCCAGACCTTTGTTTTTTATTTTCTGATTCAAAGAGAGCTCTGCCCACTTTTCTCAGGGTAGCATTCTGGAAGCCCAACTTAATGATTCATTCCAGAGAAATCCTCAGGGTATCAAACCATGATGAATAGACTCCAAACTGCTTCTGTCTGACTACTGTGCAAGTGTTCCTCTGGAAAGAGCACCCAGGCTCTGCCAAGTGCTAATCACCCAGAACCTCTCAGAGACACCTGAAATAGCAGGGGACTGTTGGGCATTAGCCATCGCACAGTTCCAAGTAGGCCGAGTACTTATATTTAAATCCATTGTTCATTATTTATTTCCTATGCTCTATTCCCCTCTTGTATATTAGGTTGATCTGAATCGCCACAAGATTTTTCCAATTTGAGGCTATCATTAAATTGCTTGTTTTCAACAGTCCTTCAAAATCAAACTCAAATACAGGGTAGATTGCTTGCTACCATGAGAGTACATTTTAAGTTGAACAGAATAAGTTGACAAAAAGCAGTATGACAAGCCCTCAAGAAATTAAAAATAGAATTACCATATGCCCAGCAATTCCACTTCTGGGTATATAGCCTAACGTATGGAAAACAGGGTCTCAAAAAGATATTTGTACATCAGTATTCAAAGCAGCATTATTCACAATAGCACGAAGGTGGAAGCAACCCAAGTGTCCCCTGGCAAATGAATGGACAAACAAATGTGATATGTACATACAGTGGAATATCACCCCAACTTTGTAAGGAAGGAAATTCTGACACGTGCTACAACACAGGTGAAACTTGAAAGCATCCTGCTACGTGACAGAAGCCAGTCACAAAAGGACAAATACTGTATGATTCCTCTTAGGCGACACACCCAACCCAGAGATGTCAACTTCATAAAGACAAAAAGAGGATTGGTGGTCGCCAGGGGCTGAAGGATGGGAGAATGGGGAGTATTGTGTAATGCATACAGCTTTTCAGTCTGCAAGATAAAGAGGTTCTGGAGATGGTTAGTATTGATGGTTGCCCAAAACTATGAATGTCATTAATGCCACTGAAGTGGACACTTACAATACTATACTCCTTTAAAAAGTGATGGCCTGAAAAAGAGAACATTTCAAAAGTTGACCTGATATTCCTGTCTTACCACTCCTACAAAACTCTCCAAAACAGTAGGGCGGAAGAAAGGAATGGAAAAATGCCCCTGAATCAAAGAATTAGGAGGTGGGTTGTGCTTTATTTTATGTGCATTATCCTTTGAAATGTAGTTATACTTTAGAGTCATGGTAAAGAATTATAGTCAACCCCTTCCCCCCACTTTGACTTGGAGTTTTGACCTTCATTCAGGGCGTTCTGAATAAGGCACAAATTCAGACAGCCCTTGTAGAAGTGGGGGAGAGGTGCTGGGTCATTCCAGAACAAAGCAATTGTAAAAGAAGAGTCGTTCTTCATAGCATCTGAAGTGTGTGTGGGGTTAGATTTAAAAAGAATGATGATAACAGAAAAAAAATGGAGTTAGAAGGAAGAAATTAGAGGCAGATGTGTGAGAATATATGAAGGGATCTAGAAATGATTGCAGATAGAAGCAGCTCAAAGAAAATGTGGGAAGATGTTTTTGATCACAAATTAAATCCTGGGGAACAAGAATGCAAATCATTGCACTCACCTTGATCCCGTGTTTGGGAAGTTGAGGCACTAACCAGAGGGACTTAAAGGTTGGTTGGGGAGCTGGGTAGAGCAGTACATGCCTGTAATCACTGTGACTCAAGAGGATGAGACAGGAGAATTGCAAGTTCAAGTTCAGCCTCAGCAAATTAGCAAGACCCTGCCTCAAAATTTAAAAAAATAAAATAAAAAGGACTGGGTATGTAGCTTAAAGGTGAAGTATAATCTCCAGGACACTCCTGACCCCTTGCAAAAGAATAAATTAATTAAATTAAATTAAATTAAATTAAAAGGTTGATCAGGGAAAAGCTTGGAAATATGAG
This sequence comes from Glaucomys volans, assembly GCA_020662805.1. Taxonomy (NCBI): domain Eukaryota; kingdom Metazoa; phylum Chordata; class Mammalia; order Rodentia; family Sciuridae; genus Glaucomys; species Glaucomys volans. The sequence continues at coordinate 99,897 of JAJEJO010000135.1, forward strand.
AATTTGGATCTTTGCCATGGGAGAGGATCAAAGGATGACTGGTGGGAGGATCCCTGAGCCCTTCTCTGTCATCCAATCAGAGTGGCCCCTGAACTCTCCCACAGTGAGCTCCATCTTGAGTACCAAACCAGAGAGATAAACCACAACTGTCATTTGATTCTTAGCCACTGCCTGACCAAACGGGAAGCTTATCCTACTGTCTACAGAATTCATACTGTTTGTGGAAGGCATCAGTCTTGCCAGAACACAATGAATCAGCCGCCATTACCCAGAGGAATAAGTTAGGGCAACCACTTTGGACAATATGTTGTTTTGGAAGTGAGGATTTCTTTTACAACATTTGAGCCTGGGAACATGGTGTGCTTTATATAAAGCAGAAAATAAATAAATGATTTCAAGGAATTCCTCTCCCACATGACCAATTCAAAAACCCAAGCCAACAAACCCAAGTACCAAATGGATTCAATGAGTATTCATTTACTCTAACTTTAAAAATATAATACACATGAAACTATTTTAGAAGTTTTTTCCCCTGAAAAAAGGGAAGTTACTGAAATAGAGACAACTGGCCACAATAATTTGGTTTTCATCAAGTGTGGGCTTTCAAATTACATCAAAAGGCACCAGGAAAAAAAAATAGGTTTTTCTTTCTTTTTTTTTTTTTTTTTTGTAGGAGAAGCAGAGTACAGCAGTTTGATGTAATATTAGCAAGTAAGGTTAGCTCTATCCAAAATAATTGTTAATAGTTCAGCACAAGTGATTTAACTGTCTGAGGATACCTTGGGGTTTTGTTTCTTTCTTTTCTTCTTTCTCTGTTTCCTTCTTTGCAGTGCTGAGGATCAAACACAGTACATGCTACCCGAGCACTCTGGGCTGCATCCCCAGCCTAAGTACCTTCGTTTTAACTTAACGACTAAATATCACATTGTTCCTTGTTTGCTATAATAATGTTTATTCGTAGCTGATATTAACTGAATTATTGTTAGTTGTCTCCTGATATCCATTCATTTCTCCTTTCATATTGAAAAACAAAACAAAAACTAAAATGTGATTTTGAACTCATCACATGGTTGCAAGGAACAAACGTATTTCCTATTCTCCTTTGCAGCTAGGCATGGCACCTGACTAATTCTGGCTAATACGAAAAGAAAGTGGTATGTGCAACTTATGAGCATTCCCTAAAAGAGGGGGCATGCTCTTCTTCGTCTTCTTCCTCTTTTCTGTTGGTTGGGATCCAGATATGATGAGTAATGTTCTTGTAATAAGTTAGGGCCACAGAATCCTTGAGAATGGAAACTGAATGTGGTGGATGGAATAAGAAAATGGAAGAAGCCTAGATCTCCAACTCAGGGCAGTGCCAGAATTGTTCTGCATTGACAAACTAACTAAATCTCTGGAACACAGGAGGATGAACATACACACGGCTTAAACCACTGTGCTTTAAGTTTCTCTATTGTTTTCAGTGAAAGCAATCCATAACTACAAAACATTTTTAAGTGTTGTTTTATCAAGGGAGTAGCCAAGAAGTCTAAATTCTCCAATATCTAAACTTAAATCCATTCTTTTAAGCTGAAATGGTCATAAGCATCCATCCTATCCCTGTCTACTACTTATTCATTTGATGTTGTGGCTCCCAACACATACAAGACACCTGGGAGGCTTTTGTAAAAGAACATAGACCATTTGAGAACAGTGAGGTTACCACCCAAGAGCAGATGCATGTACAGGCTCGACTCTATTTTCAAGGTAAAAATGATCTGTGATTGGTGATGTTTCTCAGAGAAAATAATGGTTTGAAAAATATCTCTAGCACTGGAGTCTGACATCCTGTCACCAGAGATTCATTTCTTTGGGTTAACTAAGTATTACAAGTTTCCCCTTTAAAATGCACACTTGTTAAGAAGAAAAAGAGCAAGACCCTTACAATCTAGTGTAAAGCTCCTCCTAGTTCATTCTACCTTTAGAAAATCTTTGAAAGTTAAAAAATGTGTGTATTGGGGAAGTGAAGGGGAAAATTATGGATATTGAGGAGTCTGAAGCAGGACAGAAAAGAGAGAAACAGAAGTCCATCAGGTGATTTTATAATTATTCCAAGGATTGCCAATGTAAACAATATGCAGAACAGTACTTATTAGTACTTATTTCCTGGAGTAACTGAAACTAGAAAGTAAACAAATGGCAAGACAATTCCATGGGTATGAACCACATAATCTGAGCTGCAGCTTAACTAAAAAAATGTAAAGAACTTAAAAATCAGAGTATAAGGAAGCAAGTAAACACAGAGAAGTATCAGTAGTTTAGCATTATTCCAAACAAATAATCCATTTAGAAGTTTCAAAATTCAGTGGACAATAGATGTTTGATCAAATGGATCTGCTGCATTTTGCAACCCGTAATGAAACAATGGATCCAGGCAATGATCGTCAATGACTTGCTAAAACCATTAATTAAACAAGGATGGGGAACTGCATCATGGGTAGCTTAAGCTAAAAACATCTGAACTCACTTATCAATCTTTTTTTTTTTTTTTTTTGGGAATGGATTTTGACCACGGGGTGATCTATACCCCCAACCCTTTTTAATTTTTAGGGTCTTGCTAAGTCGTTCAGACTGGCCTCAAACTTGCCATCCGTACCTCCAGAGAAGATGGGATTACAGGAGTGGGCCATAGCCCATGGCTCTATCTGATAAATCTTAGCATTACAAAATGAGAGACCTGGACTATATGTAATTTCTGATAGAATGCAGAAGGAATTTTATGGCACCACTTAGGAACTCATTTTGCTAAAATATGGAAATTGAATTTGATCCAGCTTCTAGCTCTAACTTTTTATTTACTTGGAAACTCGGGAAATTGAGAAACATGATGAATGATACCTTGGGGACAATCAGCAAAATCAGAATGGGTTTTGGATTACCTGTACGGATAATGAGTGGCAAGGAAAAGTCAGTAAGAGAAGGGCATGTTTGGTTAAAAGACACATCACCAGAAGCCATTTTTTAAATTGTTGTTTGAATTATTTAATCATCAATCAAATATATAAACAAAAACCAATTGCAAAAAGGCATTTATGAGACCATTAAGGAAATACGAATATTGACTACAAATTTGATGATATTAGGAAATTGCTATAATTTATTTAGTTGAGTAATAATCTTGCAACCTTGAATTAAGCAACAATTTCTTAAATGTGTCACCCTAGATTTCATCAACATCAAAACTTTTGTGCATCAAAAGACACCATCATGAAAGCGAAAAGAAAATCCACAAAATGGGAGAAAATAATATTCAAATCATATATCTGATAGGGTTGAGTATCCAAATATAAAGAACTTACATGTAACAACCAAAAGACTAGCAATTAAATTAAAAATGGGTAGCAAACTTGAAAAGACATTTTCCACAAGTATCTATATAAATGGCCAATAAATACACAAAAGATGCTCAATACCTTTAGTTATTAGGGAAATGCAAATTAAAACCTCAAAAAATATGTCATTTCATACCCATTAGAATGATTAAGATAAAAATGATGGATAAATAACAAGTGTTAGCAGGGATGTAGAGAAATCAAAACCACATGTGTTGCTAGTGGGACTGTTAAATGATGCAGCCACTTTGGAAAACCGTTCGGCAATTCCTCAGAAAACTGAATTCGGAATTACTATATGATCCAGTAATTTCACTCCTAGGTATAATCCTTTGTTAGTCAGGATTTTGTTGCTGTGACCCAGATACCTGACAAGAACAACTACCAGGAAAAGCTTATTTGGGGCTCATGGCTTCAGAGGTTCGATCTAGGGTCAGTAGATTCCATTGCTCCAGGCCCAAAGTGGGGCAGAACATCTTAGCAGAAGGATGTGGCAGAGGGAAGCTGCTCAGCTCATGGCATCCAAGAAGCAGAGAGAGAGAGAGAGAGAGAGAGAGAGAGAGAGAGAGAGAGAGAGAGAGAAGAGAGTAAGAGAGAGAGGGCACATAAAGAGCAGGGGCAAAATATAATCCTTGAAGGTTCATCTCCAGTGACCCACCTACTCTAGCCACATGCCACCTACCAACAGTTACCCAGTAATTCATTCAAATAATTAATCTGTCAAATGGACTAATCTATTGATTAGAACACAACTCACAGGATCTAATCATCCTTCCTCTGAACATACCTGCTTTGCTATATGAGCTTTTGGGGGGACATCTTTTATCCAAATCATAATGATACCCAAGAGAAAGGAAAACATTTGTCTTCATAAAAATTATACAGAAATCTTCATTGCATAATTAACTACAACAGCCAAGAAGTGGAGGAAACAACCTACTACCCATCAACTGATCAATGGATAAACAAAATGAGATACACTCACACAAAGAAATAGTATTTGGCCAAAAGAAGGAATGAAGATATGATTCAAAATTGATGAATCTTGAAAATAGTATGATAAGTGCAAGAAGTCAGATGAAAAAAAGCTTCATGTAGTATGATTCTATTGATATGAAATGTCCAGAATAGGAAAATCAGAAAGCATGCAAGTGGTTGGGAGAATGGAGGGAGAAGGGAATGGAAGTGGCTGCTATTGGATAAGGGATTTCTTTTTGGGGTGGTGACTCAAATGTATGGAAATTTCCAGTTTCCCATACTCAATGTTGTGAAGGATGACTTTGCCAGTGGTGAAGGACAACATTGTAAATATGCATAAAACCACCGAAATGTATGCTTTAAAACAGTGAATTTTATGTTACATGGATTTTATCTCAATAAAAATGTCTTAAATAGTATAGTGATATTTCTAAAAGAGCCTTTATCTCCTATAAATGTACACTTTATTTATGGATGATGTGATGATGTCTAGGATTTGCTTTTATAAATGCTGGTAGGATGGAGATAGGTAATGGGAAGGAACAGATGAAATGAGATTGACCATGAACTCGTGCTTGTTAAAGTTGAGTGATGAGTCCCTAAGCATTTGTTGTACTATTCTCTCTTCTTTCCAATGTGTTTGAAATTTCTCGTAAGTAAAAGTTTATGATCAAACAGTGGTGCTGTCAGGTCACAGGTAGTCTGGCCATTAGCAATGCGACAGAGCCGTAGCACATTGGGCACTAACAGGACCTTATAGACCAACTCATCAAGCTCTTTCTTTCTATATAAATGTGGAAATTGACATATCCACGAGGGTAGGAAAAACTATTTCCCCAAATGACCAGAGGTAGGTCTAGAATAAGGAGCTGTAATATAAAATTGCTCTCCTCTGCTCTCCTATGTACTTTGATTGAGCTATAAATTAAATTGACACCAGACAGATGAACAGGAAAAAATCATATTTATTTACATATGTATGCATGGGAGACCCACAAAATATACAAGAAGAAGGGTCAGATGGCTGAAGCTCCTTTAGCACCCTGAGCTATAGAAAGGCATAGGGGCTTTGGGCTCCTGGGGGTAGTGAGTTATGGGAAAGTGAAGAGAAAAAAGGTGTAGTCGATAAAGGTGTCGTGTTACTCAGATAGTCTCTCTGATCTTGGAGTAATTAAATTGTCTTGGAGTAATCCTCAGAAGTACAGGTGATTGGGCATGGTGTCCTTTTCTGGTAAGTTTTCTGAGGAGGAGATTCATGACTGATTCCTTTCAGAGGATCGGTATTTAGGCGATAAAGGGGGCTCAGGGAAATCCTCTGTCCCACTCTTCCCCAAGGACCCTCAGTTTGAAGTAATCATCACACCAAAGTGATATATTTTGGGGTAATATTTCCTAAGCTCCTTCAGCAGTTTTAGGTTTAGGTTTTAGTAAAATTGAGAGGAAGATACAGAGCTATCCCATGTATCCCTTCCCCTAAACATACACAGCCTCCCCCATTATCAACATCTCCCACTAGAGTGGTACATTTGTTCAACTGATGAACTCACATTGACACATCTCTTATCACCCAAAGTCCAAATCTACATCAGGGGTTGTATATTCTGTTGGTGTGGACAAGTGCATAATGACATGCACCTACTGTTACAGTACCCAACAGAGTATTTTTACTGCCCTAAAAACCCTATGCACCCTATTGGTTGTGCATGTATGATGGTAGGGGGTATATGGAACATCTCTTTACATTCCTCTCTATTTTTTCTGGAAATTTAAATTGCTCTAAAAATTTAAACTTAAAAAAACTCTTCTGTAAATTTTTCCCTCTCTTTTTTCCCCAACCTCTGGGAACCATTGTTTTCGTTATTGTTGTTGTTATTTGTTTTGTTTATTACTATCTCTGTAGTTTTGTATTTTCCATTATATCATATATTGGAATCAAAGTATGTGGTCTTTTCAGACGGACTTCTTTCATTTAGTATTATGCATTTAAATTGTCTGTCTTTTCATGATTTAATATTTGATTTGATTGATTGATTACAGCACTAGGGATTGAACCCAGTGGCACTTTAACACCAAGTTATAACTCCAGCACTTTTTATTTTTTTACTTTGGGATAGGGTCTCTCTGAGTTGCTGAGGCTGACTTTCACTTTGTGATCCTCCTGCCCAAGCCTCATGGAGTAACTAGGATTACAGGTGTGCATGCCCAGTTTATCTCATCTATGTTTAGCTCTGAATAACATTCTATGGTTTGAATGTACCACAGTTAATTCACCCATTTTACCTAATAGGGCTATTTTGGTTACTTCCAAGTTTGGGTGATTATGAACAGAGCTACTATTAACATTGTTTGCAGGTTTTCACCTCTGGATTACTGTTTTATATGGTAAGAATATTATTTATATTTAATTCATTAGAAACCAACAAACTGCCTTTCAAAATGTCTGTACCATTTTGCCTTCCTGCTAGCAAAGAATGAGAGTTTCTGTTGCTCCACATCCTCACCAGCATTTGGTGTTGCCAGTGTTCTGGATTTTGACCATTCTGAATATGTGTGTAGTGTATCTCACTGTCATTTTAATCTGCATTTCTCTGATGACATATGAGGTAGAGCATCTCTTAATGTGCTTATTTGCCAATTAATTATCTTCTTTGGTGCGATATCTGTTAAGGTCAGGTTGTTTTCTTACTGTTGAGTTTTAAGAATCCTTTGTACATTTCAGATAACAGTCCTTTATCAGATATGTCTTGCAAACATTTTCTCCCAGGGTGTGGCTTATCTTTTCTTTCCCTTGACAGTGCTTTTCACGAGCAGAATTTTAAAAATTTCAATGCAGTCTAGCTTTTCAGTACCTACTTTCATAGATCAGACCTCTGGTATTGCATTCAAAGAATTCATCACCAAAACCTAAGGACATCTAGATTTCCTCTTATGTTACCTTCTAGGAATTTATAATTTTGCATTTTATGTTTGGTTTTGTGATCTATTTGTAGCCAATTTTTTATTAAGACTATAACATCTGTGTCTAAGTCCTATTTTTTGCATTTGGATATACAGGTTTTTTATTGAACTGCTTTGCTCCTTTATCAAAAAATCAGTTGGTGATATTTTTGTGAGTCTGTTTCTGGGCAGTCTGTTCTGCTCTGTGGTGTTTGGTTTTTTTCACCCACACCAAACTGACTTGATTAACGTAGCTTTCCTACGTCTTGAGGTTGGGTTGTGCTAGTCCTCCGTCAGTATTGTGGGAATCTTCTCCTTTAGCATCATATTAACTATGCTGGGTTTTTTGCTTCTCCATATAAACTTTAGAATCAGTTTGTTGTTACACACAAAATAACTTGCTTGACTTTTGCACTGAATCTGTAAATCAAGTTGGGAAGAAATGACATCTTAACAATATTGAGTCTTCCTCATCATGAATATGAACTATCTCTCCATTTATCTAGTGCTTTGATTTCTTTCATTATAGTTTTGTAGCTTTCTTCATATAGATTTTGGACATTTTTGTAGAATTTATGCCTACATAATTTCATTGTGGAGAATACGACTGTAAATGGTACTTTTTAATTTCAAATTCCATTTGTTCGTTTCTGGAATATAGGAAAGTGATTTTTTTAGATACTACCTTTTTAACCTACAACACTGCCATCACTTATTCATAATGGAGGTTTTCTGCTGATTCTTTTGGATTTTAAAAGCATTTTCTGTAAAGAACCACATAGTAAATATTTTAGGTTTAGCAGCACAGCTTCTCTTGCAACTACTAAACTCTACAGTTAGGACAGGAAGCAGTCATATACAATATGTAAAGAAATGAGTATGCATGTGTTCCAAAAAATTCTTTATTCACTAGTTACATTATTTATTACATTATTACTTTATATATGTCTGTATGTATTTTCAGGTGCTGGGTGGACTGAGTTTGTCTGGTTCATAAACTGTACTTTGCCAACCTCTGGTCTAGAAGAACTGAATTCCTCAGATTCTACTTCCTGTTCCCTTTTTCACTGATCTGAGTTACAAACAAAATAAAAACTCTGGAAATCTCCACACTAATTGCTTTGTGTTCACAAATGAGGACTCAGAAAAAAAAGAAAAACAGCATCCTTGAACCAGAGCCTCCCTGCCCTACCTATTTCTCACGTCCCAATTTGGTCTACAAATGATAAGGGTCTGATGGCATCTTCTGTTTTGTAACATAAATACCATTTGAAAATAGAATATCCTAACTTTAACCTGTGCGCTAAATCACATTGAAAATAAGGAGGGGAGGAAAACTGTTTCAGGGAAAGTCTTTTCCAGAGATGGCAATATCAAACACTGTCCTGGGCACAAATTTTTATAAGAAAAAATATGATGTTAATAATTCATCTGGTAGTGGAAGATAATAGTATCCAATATTTAATGATCTTTCAGTGTGTATTAGGCATTCTGATACATGGTATCAATATCACCTTGAGTCCTTGCAAAAACTCAGGAAGTTTCCCACTAAATGAAACTATAAATCCTGGACTGAGTGTACAGAGCAGCTATCGGAGGGCTCTGGAAAGGAAATGGAAGAGGGCAGATTGAAGAACACCAGAATTCAAAGTAGTAGTGCTTATCAATATTTTCCTTGCAGACATCCCTCAGCCTGAACTTAATGAAGTCATGAACAACTGGAGAGTGGGCATTAGTATGATGTGTGTGTGTGTGTGTGTGTGTGTGTGTGTGTGAGAGAGAGAGAGAGAGAGAGAGAGAGAGAGAGAGAGAGAGAGAGAGAGCGCCTCTAGTTTTGGCTGTGGAGCAAAAAAGAAATCTAAAACTGAGAAGATGCAGAAGCCTCCCTCCCTTTTCTTCCCTCCTTCTTTCCATTTTCTTGTACTCTGCAATTCCGTGGAAGCAGTGACAGAGGCTATAATTCAACAGAAGCCAAAATTATGGCAGAAAGGACCCTTCCTCCCCAGTCCAGGGAGCCGTGATCCTGCTCGCTCGCTCTCTCGCCCTTTCGCCCTCTCTCTCTCTCTCTCTCTCTCTCTCTCTCCAGTGTTCTACCACCTGGTTCCATGGATGGTAGAATGGGGTGAATAAAACCTAGGCATTCTGTCAAAGGATGAAAGAGGAGACTCTGAGAACCAGAAAAGTTGCAGAGAGAAATGAACTCTGACAAGGGATCCCATAAAGTTGATAATGAACTACTAGGGTCACCCTGCTACTTGAGCATTCAAAATCTGAACCTAATTTTGAGAACGGAACAAACAATAGATCCCTACCCCGGATTCAGTCTGACTGTTGGGGTGGTGATCATGGGGGTGAGTCAGCAGGAGGCAGTTTGCCAGATTGGAACCTGTTCTGTATCCTGATGGTGGTGGTGCATGAATTCACGTAGTTGTCAAAATTCATAACACTATATGCCAAAAAAGTACTTGAACTATTTCTGTATGACCATTTTAAAAATAAAATGAACAACAGTTAAATCACAGGGAGATAGTACGTCTGTCAAGATCCTTAGAGACAAGCATCAGGAGTGATTCCCAATAACTTAGGCAGAAAAGAGTTTTATTGAAGACTTCATTGCCTCACAGAATTGACAAGGACGTAGAATTAGGACTGGGAAGTTGATACTCCAGAAATGCCCTGGCTAGGATCCCTTAATTTCCTTGTTAACACTGAGCAATCAGTTCTACCATGGCAACTGGTGCTCTGTCAAGTGCAGAAAAGTTTGGATGCTTCAGCTTCCGCAGAGATTCCCAAAGTGGCCAGGGGAACTACTGTAAACTGGAGAGTACCTAGCTGGAAGAAATAAATAAGCAAACTGTGGCTACTATTAGCCTGTCCTACGGGTGAGAAAACTGTGGAGTGTGAAATGTATATGACTTCCCTGAGTTCACACAACTTCACTACAACTCAAAACTTGTGCTTTGAACTACCCTGGGATGGCTGTCTCTGGCCTCCAGAGGGCTGTGTGGAAACTGTGGTGCCTGTCTGAAAACAAAGAGAAGTAATTTGAAGCAGAAGCTCAACTTCCGCCTGGTTCTGCAACTCAAAGGAATGCTAACCCAGCTGTTTTTTGTTGTTGTTGTTGTTGTCGTTGTTTTTGTTTTTAAGCAGTTTGACTATTTGTCTTTGAAATATAAACATTGGGGTTCTTTTCTTTCCCTTTCTTTCCTTTTCTTTTCTTTTCTTTTCTTCTTTTCTTTTCTTTTCTTCTCTTTTCTGTATATGCTGACTCTGATATAGTCCCTGGAGAAGTAGCATTCATATTTTTGGATCAGATATCCATCACTAAATATTTCTAAGCATTACTCCTTATATATGTATGTTTGTTTGTAAATGACATATATACTACAATACTTAAACATTGTCTGCATGCTAATTAACATCTAAAAAGGAAAGAATGATAAAATATTTTAAAATAACATGTATTAACGACTCGGGAGGCTGAGTCAGGAGGATCTCGAGTTCAAAGGCAGCCTCAGCAACTTAGCGAGGCCCTAAGCAACTCAGTGAGACCCTGTCTCTAAATAAAATACAAAATAGGGCTGGGGATGTGGCTCAGTGGCCAAGTGTCCCTGAGTTCAATCCCTGGTTCAAAAAAAATAATAATAATACCATGTATTAAAACAGTACAAAATCTATTTCATTAAGAAATTGTTAATGTAAGTTAACTGAATATGCTTCAAATATGTGGTCCTAAATTTGGCTTATTTTTAGACTTGATGTTAAATGGCTACTATATTTAGAAAAAAATTCACAAAGATATGTGAATCCAAATAAAGAAGTTCATCATTGGCTATGTTTATTAAACAACACTTCTTATTAATTTTAATTCCAACTACCAGTTATGCAAAGGATTTTGGGCAAGGGGGACATAGAAGAATTTAGAATTTAGTAAATTCCATTTTTGCTGCTCTTAGGCAAATAATTAGAAGATGCTACATTTTTATACTTTTAGCAAATGGCTTCAAGACTCACTGAATATTTTTCTGTTAGAAAAATTTAAATAGGTTGGCAAACTATGATTCCTGCAGTTCACCTGTTACGCAGATGGGAGAATTTATAAGGGCTAAACTGACATCTTAAAATGATGGAAATGTTTTACAAGTGCTCCTTTGCAAATTTCTCTCTCTATAGCACAATTAAAAAAAAAAAAAAGAGTGATTCCTGTTTGGGTGCGGTGTAGTACATCTGTAATCTCCACTATTCAAGAGGCTGAGATGGGAAGATTGCTAATTCAAGGCCAGCCTGAACAGCATGATAAGTCTTCTCAAAACAACAACAAAAATAACACAAAAAACTGTACTCTTAAAAAGCATTACCTGTCTTTCTTAACTGTTAAACTTCACCTTTATCTTAAAAGTGTGGATGAAGTCGAGCTTGGTGTGCATACCTGTAATCCGAGGGACTCAGGAGACTGAGGAAGGAGGATCATAAGCTGGAGGCCTGCCTGGGCAACTTAGTGAGATCCTGTCTCAAAATTTTAAAATAAAATTAAAAAGGGCTGGAGATGTAGCTCAGTGGTAAAGTACCCTAGGTTCAATTTCCAGTATTAAAAAAAGAAGGAGGAGGAAGAGAAGGCATAGATCAAGAAAGTTTATTTTAGTAAAACTACAAGGGTGTATACTATCAACCATATAGCATCAGAGGAAATAATAAATTTGGTATGTTCAATTCTTCCTAAAACGAAAGCTCATACCTCATCTTTCCTTTTAAATGGAATTTTGCGGCCAGTTTTGGTGGACTAGGTTGTTTCAGAAGTATTTACTTATTTAATACTTTTACAAAAATTAAACCAAAAAAAATCTTTTAAAATCTGAAGGTATTAGAGAGCTGTGCAGGTGGAGAGGAATCTCCTCGAGAGCAGGGATGCCCAGGGAGGCCAGCATGGCAGTTAGAGCTGCTTGTTCCTTCCAGGCAACTGCCAGTCTTCACAGTGAGGGCCAAAAGCCTAAAAAAGCTTTTAACAGGTCCCTGGCCTGGGCAACAAGAATCAGAGGAGGGGCCTTGATAAATACTGCAAGGTATGGTATATTAGAAATAAATCATACCTTGCAAGGACTAAAGTCCAGCTGCATATCATTTCAGTCCCCACTTGAATTAAGATGATCTGTAATTGATATTGCTCCTTACTTAAATACTTGCTTCAGAAAACACATAATTTCTTGGAGGAGGAGAACATAATCTGGAACTTTACAATATTTCTTTGATGTCAAGATCTCAATAAAAAAATTATCAGGCATAGAAGAAGGTGTAATTGAAAATCAAGAGAAAAAACCTGGGATAGATAATAAAGAATGAAGGGATCTGGACAATGAAGCTCTTAGGTATAAACTTAAATATGATTAGTATGTTCAAGTAATAAAAAGACAAGTTTAAGAATGTTGGCAGGAAATTGGAAAGTATAAAAATAATCAAATAAAACTAAAAAACAAATTAGACTTCAAAGGATGAATTTAAAAGCAAACTAAGCACAGCTTTTAAAAATTTGTAAGTAGATCAGAAGAAAATATTTAGACTGAAGCACAGATTAAATATATAGAGAGATATATTTATATACACACATTTATATACACACACATATATATACATATATATGTATATGTATAGAGAAAGAGAGAGAGAGAGAGAATATGTGTGTGTGTGTGTGTGTGTGGCAAAAATGTGGGGAAAATCTATAATGAGTCACAGAAAGAAAGCAGAGAGAAAATTGGGGCTGAAGAAACATTTGAAAAGATAATGACTGAGAGTTTTCCATACCTACTGATAGACTGGAAACTATAGTCAAGTACTTGTATACTGGTAAGTAACAAAATTTTTTGAGGCACAAATAATCACAGTTTTGTTTTTTATATTTACCTTATTAATGACATCTGGTGGCTCTCTGTAAATTTCTGGCCTCACCCATTTTTGGAGCAATAGCTTGCCTATGAATCATGTGCAGAATGAGTTTTATATGGTGCTATATTTGTAACTCCAGACTCCTTTATTTATTTGGGTCAAAGCAACCACTCCTTTCAGTGGTTACATATACACGAACTTTCAATGCACATTGGTATTTGTTACAATTAAAATGTCATTTACTACTGAAATTGTATATTTTGTAATATAATTTTACTTAGAGACTTATGCAAAAAACTTTTGCCTATTTCATCAATAAAACATTCCAGGAAATAAAATATAGGGCCATTTTACTTTCATCTTACTCAAGAGTCAGCAGACTTTTCTATAAAAGGCTAGATAATAAATATTTGAGCCTTGCAGTCCACGTACGACCTCTGTCATAAGTACTCAATTCTGCCACTGTAGGACGGATGTACCATAGACAGTACGTAAGCAAGTGAGTGTGGCTGTGTTCCAGCAATACTGTATTTACAGGAATCTGACGGGCTAGTTTCACAAAATGGGCCACAGTTCACCCATCCCTGATCTGACTGGATGGCAAACATCCACTGTAAGTTTTCTTATTTTTATATCTACATTTTACCAGCAATGATTTCTGTGTCTTCCAACAGCATCTTCTAACATCAGAGTGCAGTTTGTCATTGCCATGTCAGTTTCTATGCATCATTTCAGTCATTTTAACCCAGAAAAAGTTTCCCAATGACGATTTTCAAAACTCTTTAATTAATAGCAAAGAAAAGAATCTTCAAAACATCTATATTGAGTGTATACGGTACTGGATTAAGTGTTTGAGGACATAAATTTGAACACTGCTAGAGAAAATGTAGAGGTTTGTCTTCACATTTGGATCATCTGTTTCTTTTTTTCTTTCTTTTTCTTTCCTTCCTTCCTTTCTTCCTTCCTTCCCTCCCTCCCTCCCTCCCTCCTCTCTTTCTTTCTTTCTTTCTTTCTTTCTTTCTTTCTTTCTTTTTCTTTCTTTCTTTCTTTCTTTCTCTCTTTCTTCTTTCTTTCCTTCTCAGATGCCCGAGCTTGCTGGCTAATATTTTAAATAACAAGAGTCAGGATCGAGGATAGAGGATAGAAATTCATACATGAAGTGGTGTTTTTTGACGTTCTTTGATTCCCTCTGGACTGACTCTAAGACATCATCTCATCGTTTGAATCTCCTGTTGTTGTCACAGAGCTTCGACTGTACCAACATTTCCTCTGTGTAAACATGTTCTTACACTAACAGTATTATCTTCAATCTCAAGTTTCTTTGCAAGAATCTGCAAAAATCTTTTTCTCTATTTCCATATGGTTTATTTGTTTAAAATGAAATAATATTATCTCTTAGTTCCTTTAACTAGGTATATGAAAACAGCAGCTCATTACCAACATGACAGGCCTCTGAAATGGTGAGCTTCTAGGCTTGTCTCATGTCACCTTGGTTAAAATCTGTGTAACACAGCCGGGCGTGGTGGCGCACGCCTGTAATCCAAGTGACTTGGGAGGCTGAGTCAGGAGGATTGCAAGTTCAAAGCCAGCCTCAGCAACTTAGCGAGGCCCTAAGCATCTCAGTGAGACCCTGTCTCTAAATAAAAATACAAAATAGGGCTGGGAATGTGGCTCCGTGGCCAAGTGTCCCTGAGTTCAATCCCTGGTTCCAAAAAAAGAAAATCTGTGTAACGTGACTAATATACAGATTTCAGTGCTTAGTATTTGTAAAGCTTGATATCTTTCATATATACACTTCAAATATATTTCATGTATTTTATAAATATATGGAGAAGTTTTCCTATATTATTATTTTTTCCTATATTACATCAAATAATTACTTACTACAGCCAAACTGTTTCTACTGACCAAAAATAGGACAATTTGAACACTAATAAAGATTTTCTCTGTAATGTATTGAAACACATCAAAGCCCCTCAGTCTCCTTGGCTGCTTTTGAAGGACCGTAGGGAACCACCTCACTCCATGGTTCCTACTCTAACCATGGCTCTAAAAATTAAAGAACATCTGAAACTATAATACCCTGCTCTTTTAAAATTCAGATGGTTCCTGTCTTACCATGGTTTAAGATTTTTCAACTTCACATTGTTATGAAAGGCTGTGGTGAAAGCAAAGTGCATACCATAGAAACAGTACTTCAAGTTCTCATACAACCATTCTGTGCTTCACTCTCAATACAAAATTCAGTAAATTACAGGAGCAATTCAATGCCTTATTATAAAATAGGCTTTGTGGGGGCTGGGGTTGTGACTCGTGTTAGAGCACTTGCCTAGCACGCGTGAGGCACTGGGTTTGATCCTCAGCACCACATACAAATAAATGAATAAAGTAAAGGTCCATCAACATCTAAAAACAAATATTTAAAAAAAAAAAGACTCCAAGAATTGAAAGCAACTGACATTCTTAGAGCAACTACAACATACCACTGTGGGCTCATGATTTTATGGAGAGCTGAATCTGTTTTTCAGCATGAATGTGTATGTTAAGTATAGTTCTTATTTATTTTATGCTTTTGAATATTTATGCTTTTTATGCCAGTTAGTGCCACTCTGTAAAGCTACCTATTGATAATCTGTGTTCCCTGTTGTGAAGTATTTTTGTAGGTTTTTTTTTCTAAGTGCCAATTAATTGCAATCTTTTTAATATTTTGAACTACAAATTATTTGATCTATGATTTGCACAGTTTCTTCTGTTTTGTGTAGAGAGGTTTTTTTCATGTACTTTACTAGAGATTCTCTGATCTTATTCATGAAGCTAGGCAATTGCCATAATATTGTAATGCTGTCATTTTCCAAAATAAATATTTTATTTGAAGACAATAAAAAAAATTTAAAAATAGGCTTTGTGAAGATGAATTCACCTAGTGTAGGCTAATAATTGTCCTCAGCACATTTAAGGTAGGCTGGCCTACACTCTGATGTTCAGAAGGTTCAGAAGATATAAATTGTATTTAAAATTTGGAATATTTTCCACTTACGATGAAGTTAGCCCTGCACAAGTTGGGGAGCATCTGTACTTTCCTCCTCTGAGAACTCCAAAACATTTAACTATGCTCCCACAAGCTATGTCAGTGATAGCTCTTAACCATTTTCATGGGTCCTTTGGTGAGTTTGATTATTTCTATAGAATACTTCTTGAAACAAAGAAACATTAATTCTTCCTTTATTCCTTCATTTCTTTATTTGTCTACCTTCCTTCTTTTCTCCCGCCTTCCCTCACGTCACCTTTTCTCCCTCTCTTCCTTTCTAGTCTAGTTCAGTTCATTGATTTTAGTAGGCCAGGCAGTTGGGTGAGATGTGCCTGGTATCCCTGGGTTTGCAGGAGACTCATGCAAGAAAGTTAAGCCAGTGAGAGTAGTAGCATCTCAGTGGTGGGTAGAGGGCCCACACAGGAATATATGCTGTGTAGGGTGAAGAAAGAATGAACAAATAAGGACATATGGAGGATAATGTGATCTCAGTTTCTCACTGTTGAAGAATACACTTACAAATACGAAAAGGGAGACGACTAGGATGAACCCTGTGGGGTCAGATTGGAAGTAGAGATATCAGAATTAACTCATGTTTATTTAAGAGATGGATGGACAGAGATGTAAATGTGTGAATATGTGTGTGTGTATGTATACATATATTCCTGGATCTGTCCACTGAGAAGGCCTGGCAGAAGTGACACCTCTCAACAGCCACACACCTAGTGCCTAGATCTTGATTTCTGAATACTATCCTCCACTAGAGCTCATTGGAGAAATGGTTTGTCTCAGGACTGGGACAGGAATGTTCAAAATGAAACTGGAACATCTGTGATTTCAGAAAGTAAGGAGATACTCAAAGAACAATGGGCACATGGCAGAAGCTATTGGAAGGGAATCCCATAGGCCAAATTTGGGACAACAGATAATCAAATAAATAATAATAATAATATTCTCTAACCCTTTGAAAAACTATGAGTCCACACTTATCTAATTAAATAATAATAAATGCTTAAGAAGGAAAGCATTACCTCCGGTACATATATGACTGCATGACCAATGTGATCCTACAATATGTACAATCAGAAAAATGAGAAATTATACTCCATTTATACATGATTTATCAAAATGCATAAATACATTGTGTCATGTATAACTAATTAGAACAAATTTTAAAATTTTAAAAGAAGGAAAGCTTTGCTTTATAGTAGAATAACAACAATATATGTGGAAATACATGTTAAAATGAACCGGAAAAGGTTTGATGACTGATGAACAAATAAATAAATGTAAGTATAGCAGCAGCAACAATAATAGTACAGAGACAATCCTGGGGAAATGAAACCATGTGAGTTTATACTGATCTAGGACAATTCGGGGCTGGGGCTGGGGCTGGGGCTGGGGCTGGGGCTGTAGCTCAGTGGTAGAGTGCTTCCCTAGCACATGTGAGGCACTGAGTTCCATCCTCAGCACCACATATAAATAAGTGAATAAAATAATGGCATTTTGTCCATCTACAACTAAAACATAGTTTTTGAAAAGATAGGACAATCTGAACATTAATAAAGATAATATCTGCGAGGTATGGAAACACATCAAATCCCTTAAATCTCATTGGCTGCTTTTGAAGGACTACAGGGAACCACCTCACTGTTTTGAAAACTGGCATCTGAAGGAAAAGAATAAAGGGTTTATCTTGCCTTTCTTGTATTTTCTAAACCTCAGGGCAACTTAACAGCTTCTGAGAGCTTTCCCTTTATGGAAGCATTCCAGTTCATTCCACCTACTCTGTATAGATTTGAATTTTTCCACAATAGAACATTTTTTTAAAATGAGCATCTGATCTCAGTTAAACACAAGGCTACCACATATGGTGTTCACAGGGCACCCACTAAATTGAGAGGGTATGTAGGGACAGAAGCCCAGCCCTGACTTCTCTTGCCAAGCAATTTGCCTTGCTGGGCAATGGTGTCAGTGGGAAGAAGGGACATTTTTTTTCCCCAATGGTCCATTCAGAGCAGTCATTTGTTTGCTATTCATGCTGGGAAATATCCTTCACAATTTTTGCATAAGGTGATGCAGAGGCTCTAGACAGGAGTGGCATTCAAGAACCAGTTTCCTTGGGAAAACCTCTAATTCAGAGAACTGCCAAAGAGTTGTCAGTGGTAGAGACAGCAGAAGTGAGGGGAGAGCCCAGGAGGGAGAACAACACAAGCTTGGTTCTTCAAGGAGCAGCAAAGGAGCAGCAGGAAGAGGAAGGGACCAGGACAGAACAAAGTTATGGCCACTAGGAGGTGCATTAGACTCACTGTGGCCTCGGGGACAGGTGGGGTGAAAAGGCATTCTGGTTTTAGTGCTTTGGATGAGGCTCAGAGTTTCTATCTTGAAATTATATGCCAGCTCTTGTCCCTAAGGTGGGAGAGGCTTTAGGGTGTGTAACTGATGCCCACATACCATCCTGCCCCAAAGCCTTCATAAATTCTCAATACCTTAAGGATTCTGGCTAATATTCTGCAAGTGTCTATTCACTGATTCTAGCTAGTTGCGAACCTGGGGACTCCCAGTCCAAGTCCATGTTCATTAGGCAAATATACATGAGGAGCCTGGTCTTCACCTGGTATATTTCAAAATGGTGATTGACTTTGCCTCACGTCACTGTTATTTCAGAATGGCTAAAATGTTTTTAAATTATTGTCAATGTTATTTCAAAATGGCTAAAAATGTATATGAACTGCTGCTAAGATTCTAGCTTCTGTCAAGCAGGCAGCTGATTGGAAGTGAGTCTTTCCACACAGCACCATCCTTGAAGTCCCCACTTGCACTCGAGTGCAGATGCACAGCCTCCCACACATTCCCATGATGCATGTGCACCGACTGGGAAGGAAATGCCTGTTCTCAGACTTGCTGCACGGGGAGCCTGGCTTCTCATTTCCCTCCCTGGTGACTTCCCGACTTGGCTTCTGTAGGAAGCAGATTTGCTTTTCTCCCAAAGGAGGCCAAATGTCATAATAGAGAAAAAGGCTGCTAAGCAGCAAGGGGGCCCTAAAGAGAGAGCAGGGAAAAGGCTGGACCCAAGATCCTGAACAGATCATTTTACTGGATTGGAGAGAGAAAAATGAAGGTCTTTCTAAAACTGAGTCAACTAACCAGGACACATGCTTCCTGCATGAGACTCCTGCATGCCTCCCTGGAGCCTGTCCCCACCCTGTACAGCCCCTCATTGCTAGTTCTGGAAGTCAGTGAGTGATAGGTTAGCATGGTGTTCATCCCCGGGTGTCACCTAGCAACATGATGTTCATAAATAGCCACAATCATCTCTTCTCCAAAAATGGTTAAAACTTTTTTTAAAGACATCAGGAAAAATGCTTAGCTCCTTCAGAGCTAATGTGAAATATTCCCTTGTCTCAGTCCTCCCATTCCCAGCCTTCCTCTTCCTCTTCTCAATGTGACCTCCCAGCATGTTTATTATTTATACTTTGCCCCCCTTGTTTTTCTTTAATGCACATTTCCTTCTACCGGGTCACATAACAGCTGTGTATGTAAAAGTCTCCCAGTAGTTTTGCAAACTTCGTTCAGCTCAAAAACATCTCAAAAGCCAAAAACATTCCTACTTAACTCTTTATCCCTTGCACTTGAGAAGAAATCAAACTAAGAGTCACAGAATATTAAGACTGAGAAAGAACTACCTCCACGCAAGTTAAGATTGTACAAAAGATAAAAGATTTATCCTTTTGTTAAAAGATATCAGATAAAAGATTTATCCTTTTGTTAAAAGTTTAAATGCACAAGAACCAAAAGGTTCCATTAGCTGGTCCATCACCTAACAAATCTTAACTAATAAACCCAACATACACTTTGGGGGCCTCTACTGTATTTCAAGTTCTGAACTACATAATGATACAAAGATGAAAGATTATGCTATTGAGAATTCGAAGTATAATGAGAAATGCTAGGAAATCCTCATTGCACATGGACAAAACAGCATTTAGAACAAGTCCCAATCTTCTAATTACACATTGTCATTGGTACAGATGGAGAGTCACAGATAAATATATCTGTACAAAAATGCTGAGGACCCAGAAAAATTAAATTTTATAATAAAATTGAGTCTTAAGTTTTTAGTTTGAACAAGGGATGCACACTGGTGCTTATTGTGATAAGGAGGACTGGGAGGTCTAGGAAGGAGATGGTTTTTATTTTGGCCATATTGAATTTGAGGGGTCTTGTGGATGTCCATTATCAATCAGTATCAGGAAAGAACCAGATGTACGCTCAAACTAGAAAGTCTACAAGAGAGTTAAATGATGGACTGATTCAAGAACATGAGCAAGGAAACCAACAAGGGGGTGTTGGAGTGCTCTGGGCAAGTTATAGCATAGAATGATTACTATTTCTAGCCTTTAGGGACAATGGGAGAAAGGTTGAACTGACCGAAGCCAGAGAGTAGCTGTCAACTGCTGGTTGACTTCAATAGAGGAAAATACCTAACTCATGGTGAGCAGGCAACAAGGAAACAAGGAGATGCATATCCTTCCCTCCCTATCCTGCCTTCCCCCAGATAGCTAACACCTCCCATGGGAAAAACTCAACTGGCAGCTAGAGGCCCAGAGAGCCTGGTGATGTAGCCCACAGGCCAGCTTCCCAGGGCACAGAATAGGAAGGAGATGGCTGGAGATTCCATCTGGAGGGTAAAATGGAAAACATCCTCTACCACACCAATGGAAATGTTAAAAAGGGCTTTGGGTTACACAAGTCTGAGAGTCAGGGAAGAGGCATAAGTGGAGGTAGACATTTGGGAACTATTCAGTTAATAAGTGGTAATTAAAGCCATGTTTCAGGATGAAAATACTCAGATAAAAGAGTTGAAGCATGGCTAGCTGCTTGGTAGAGGACGAGGAGCTACCAAAGTTATCAAATTATCTCATTGGCTTCTTGGTGGTTATTGCCACAAAGAAACAGGCCTGATAACTTAGGGTGTTCTCACCCCAGGGTACTTGTGCCTCAAGAGAAGTCCAGCGAAAGAGGAAAATGCCTAAAACTATTCATTCCTTCAAAAATACTGAGCCCCTAGACAGCTAGGTGCTGGTGAATGAACAAAAAGAAACATGGAAGCCGGTCTCATGGGAATTGCAGTTTATTGCATATGAGACAGTCACACAATAAATGTCAAGTGTGTTCTTGGAACCGTGAGAAGGCATAACTGTTTGGGATTGCAGAACAATTTTCCTGTTAAAATGATGCTAGGGCTGCTTGAAAGGTCCTGAGGAGGAGTTGGTTAGAAGGGGAGTTATGGTGGGAGCTGCCAGGGTCAAGACTGCATAAGTGAAGGCCCTGTGGTGGGAGGGAGCATGGATTGAAAGACTGAAAGAAGGACAAGGGGGCTTGGAGTTCACACGGCAG
Organism: Glaucomys volans; assembly: GCA_020662805.1. Lineage (NCBI taxonomy): Eukaryota > Metazoa > Chordata > Mammalia > Rodentia > Sciuridae > Glaucomys > Glaucomys volans. The sequence continues at coordinate 121,488 of JAJEJO010000135.1, forward strand.
TAGTAGGGGGTGTGCTTTGGCTCTAGGGCCAAAGAGAAACCGGAAGGAATCCCAGCCTATTTGAAGTATAGGGAAGGAATTGAAGGAGGTGGGTGGAGCACCTGTATTTGTAGGTGGAACAGACTAACACAGAAGTCTGAATGCAGTTTGGACTAGGGGGCGGTGCTGAGCAGTGGTCCAGGCACAGGAATGCAGGAGAGGGTGGGTCCAGAGGACTCCGGGTTTCTCATTTGTAGGCTGGTGAGATGGGGATGGACAGTGACAGTAACCACCAATTCACTGACAAGGGGGTTTGAGTGCGAGTAATGTGAGGAGCCTCTGTCTCTTAAAAGAATCTGTTTTCAGCTCTTTTCTCTTCTTTGGAGTACCATTGGCATAAAATAATCTCCAGTTTTGTTAAGGAGATAGGAAGCTATTGAATGTGGTATTTCACTCTTCAATAGGGGTGGGACTTTGCATAAAATACATAAACATTTTCAAAGTATGTTCACATCCAGCATTTTACTTTATCCTAACCAAAATTTCCTCGCTTCTCCTACCCGTCCTTGCTGAAAGATCATTGCATTCACAATCTTGGTCCAATTGTGATGTGTATTTCTGGGCACATCATCAAAAACCTGCAGCTGCTAAATCCATTATGAAATCTTAGACTCTCTGAGGTTTAAGGGAACATTAGCTCTCAGTTACTACCAAACCACTTATTTTTCTGAGGCCCAAAGAGCTAGCTAAAGGAAGAACTAGGATTATAGTCAAATAAAACAAGTACACATCCAATTTACATTCACAATCTCTGATAGTTATTTTATTATTTTCATGTAGGGTTTTAAAAGAAATGAACAGAACATTTAAAACTCACCTAAGGTTGCTCAGCATGTTCATGTGCTAAAAGGACACATCTGTTGACAGTCTCATCAATCAGCAAATGGCCTATGGCTCCATGTAGTTGTGCTGTTGGCACTTAAAGATGGAAAAGCCTCGCTCATTTTCTGCCCCTCCTAGGAAGGGACTGAGCCACACCAGGCATTTTCTTCAATGGCCTCTCTACAAAGCTGCACTCAGCACTCAGAGACTCCCAAAGGGTTTAAGTGAGCAGGTGAATCATAAATGTTTGCTCTGGTAGGAACCTCGAGCAGTTCTTTGAAGGTGTGCTAGGACATTGCAAATTGGTGTTCTGAAATTTAATGGTTGTAGAATTTGGATGTAGAATTTGGAGGACAAGAAGACTGTTAAACAGGCTTGGGGTGCAGCTCAGTGGTAGAGTGCTTGTCTAGCATGTGTGAAACCCTGGGTTGGATCCCCAGCAAAAAATGGGGGGAAAAAGACTGTTAAACAAAGAGAAGGAGATGACAAAATGAATAGTGGTGCTTAAACAAACAGACCAAGCTTCATAGACATAAGATCAACCTAGAACTCCTCAGACCACTATAATGTTTGAGACAAAATTTTTTATGATTCCTTTATCCTTAAAGTTTGCCCTTGAAATTTATTTCAATTTGATCTGTTCTGTAGGAAAATGTTGGAGACAAGAATTGAGAAAAGTTCTAAATAGGATTTAGCCCAAACTTAAATCCTATCCCCCACCGCCAGGATGCCCTCATCTTGGTCATTTGTTCAAACACCATTCCTTGGGAAGTTTTCAGTGCTAGGCTTTGTGCTAGGGCCGGGGATGTGAAACAAACAGGAGAAGACACTTTATCTGCAAAGGAGTTAAGAGTCTAGCAGGGCACTCAGACTGGTGAACAAATGTCATGCCTATAAAGACAGGTGCTCACGGGCATGTAAACACATGCTGAAGAAGGTGCTAGGAGTCTGCTGGGGACCACTGGAGGAGGTTTCAAATAGGAGATGGCACTTAGTGAAATTTTGGAGGGTACATATAATTTGGTAGGCAATCAAGAGCATTCTAGGAAGAGGGAGTAGTGCATGCAAAGGGCACATGAATATGGAACTGCTGGGAAGTGATGGTCAGGTGATGGCAGGAGATGAGAAACCAGATCACCAAGGAATCCTAAGCCATGCTATAGGGTAGAAGTGACTCACAGCAGTGTGCTCTATTTCTGCTCAGAGTTTTGGCTCACAGCATAAATTCATTTTGCCACCATCATGCTGAGGAACAAATAACTTCAAAATCTCAGCACTTGCAAAAACAAATGTTATTTGTCATTCATGTCACATACCAGAATGGATCTGGTGATGTTCAGCAGCTCTGTGATTCTGAGGTTCTGCTGTAGGTGGCAAGTGGATTGTGTGCCAGCACTGCATGGATGCTCATTCTAGGACCTAGGGGGAAGGAGCAGCCCTTCTCTGAAGTGCTCCCTTCTCATGCAGAGGGCAGGAAGGGAACTTCCCATAACGCATCTGCTTTGAAGTCACATCCACTCACATGTCCATTGGCCCAAGCAAGTTACATGGCCACACGGACGGGAAAAGAACATACACTCAGCCTATAGGAAGGGACAAGGATGGATACATAAAATGCTCTTTCAGAGGTGGGAACACATGATTGGAAGTGACAACACAACGTAGTACAGATGGGTTTAGGAAGAGTAAGCAAAAGGCTGTCATCATAGCCCAGAAAAAAAGTAGTGGCAGTATTCTAGTTCCCTGTTACGGCAATAACAAATCACTCCCAAGTACAGTAGCTTAAAGCAACAGCAATTTTATTGTTGCTCATGGTTTCTGTGGGTCTAGAGTTCAGGGAGGGCTCAGCTGGGAAGTTCTGCCTTGGGAATCCACACTGAACTTGCAGTGTGGTCGGGGGGATCTGGGGAAGAAGACTGGAGCTGCTCTTTCTTGGGTAGTCTCAGGGACTCTGCAGGTCAGCTGTGGAGCACCCTTACAATACAGTGAGCCCAGGGCATCAGACTGCTTCTGTGGAGGCTAACGGCTTCAAAGTTGAGCATTCCAGTTTACAAGGCAAGAACTGCATCACCTTTTACGATCTAGTCTCAGAAATCCCACAGCATCACTCCAGCTGTAGTCTAGAGTGGGACAAGTTCTTTTCTATAAAGGTCCAGCTAGTAAATGTCCTAGACTTTGTGGGCTATAAGGACTCTGTCACAACTACTCAATTCTACCACCATTTAAGTCAGTCTTTGCATTGCTGTGCCCACAAGGCCAGACAAGAATGATTTGTAGAGGAGTAAGAGTTTATTTGGGGGCTTATGTCCATACCATAGAAGGCTGACCCCATTCCTTGGGGCTCGAGGTGAAGCAGAACATCATGGTGGAAGGGTGTGGTAGAGGAAAGTGGCTCAGGACATGATCATAAAGCAGAGAGAGAGACAGAGAGACAGAGAGAGAGAAAGAGACTCACTTACCCAATACAAAATGAATACCCCAAGAGGCAGGCCCTCAGTGACCCACCTCTTCCAGCCACACCCTACCTACCTTCAGTTACCACTCAGTTAATCCCTATCAGGGGATAATTTCCCTGATTGGGTTAAGACTCTTATAATCCAATCATTTCACCCCCAGCTTTCTTACATTGTCTCACACATGAGCTTTTGGAGGATACCTCACTTCCAAATCATAATAACCACTAAAGCACAAAAGCAGCCCAGTTTTTGTTTTGTTTTGTTTTGTTTTTGTTTTTCTGGTACTGGGGATTGAACCCAGGGGTGCTTTTCCACTGAGCTACATCTTCAGCCCTTTTTAATTTTGAGACAGGGTCTCACTGAATTGCTGAGACTGGCCTCTAACTTGCAATCCTCCTGCCTCAGCCTCCATAGTGTCACCTTTTTTTCCAATCACTTTAATGTGTAAAACCCATTCTTAGATTACAGGCTGAATAAGACCAGGTGGCAGGCCTGGCTTACTCCCCAGTCTGTAGTTTGCCAAGCTTTGCACTACTGCAAAGTTAATTGGAACACAAGTTTTACACTTCTGAGAAATATATGAGCTGGAATCATAGAAGCAAATGTCATGGCATTTGGTTGGTGTTTGAGGTCCCCAAAGCCGGTGAAATTTCCCTAGCAGTGTGCACTCAGTGGAAGCAGAGTTTCCTAGAACGGAATCTTAGGGACTCTAGCAACTGGAGATAAGGGGCTAGTGAAGAGAGGTTGAAGGAACCACAATTCAGCCCTCTTCTGTCGGCCTACCCCACTTGAAACCTCAACCTCTTGTCCCTACTTTCATTCTCTTCCTCCAATCCCAACTTCCCAGCCCTCAGGTACTATTTGCAAAGTCACAGGTGGAGATAAAGGCATGTAACTCTGAAATGTGGAACTCTTCATACTCCTGTCTCGTTCATTCATACAAAAACTCCAATAGCTGTGTCAAATCTTATGCTATTTAAATACTAAGTGGCATGATTGCATATAGTTTCTCAAGAAGTGCTGGCATAATTAATATTTATAAGCCATGATAATTTAGCAAATGGAGAAAGAGACCAATAAATCACACTCTATGAATTAGTATTTGCAAACATCATTATTTGTACCTTACTGAGAAGGAAAATAAACTTTCCTAGAGATGGCATTAAAGAGAAGACTTTTAGAAAAAGACTGAGAGTAGTGTTAACTCTATTTTCTATAACTCCTATTTTTTCAAAAGACTCTAACATTGGATACATAATGTAGAGAACACATGCATTTTTTATTCAATTTTGGGAGTGGGAAATGATAGCTCTCTTGATCCATAAAAGTTCATTGCAGACAAGCTTGATGAACAAGCTAAGTAGTTGCGTGTACAGGCCATCTTGTGACTTGAGGCCAGGATAATCATGGCAGGGCACAGAAGTAGCAGAGTGTCATGACACAATTCTAAAGGAGGGCAAGAACAGTCCCATCACCTGACATGTACTCGGCACATAGACATCTAAGTGGCAAGGCGGGAATGCAGGGGACCTCCCACCTCCAAATTTCCCTCCCATCTCTATCATTCATTTCTTCTCTGTCTACATGAGCTTGCACACCCTGTAGCCAATCATTTCTTTATTCTGCAAATATTTAGTGAACTTGTAAGACACGAAGAGCACCCTGTGGTACTGAAAGATAAAAACATTTAAAAAACATTTGGTCCAAGGGAAAATTGTACTTTTGTTTTATTTAGAGACAAGGTCTCACTGAGTTGCTTAGCACCTTGCTTTTCCTGAGGCTCCTGTCGACCCTCCTGCCTCAGCCTCCCGAGCTGTTGGGATTACAGGTGTGTGCCACCATGCCCAGCAAAACTGTATTTTTCTTTGTTTGAGAGAAGGTTGGATATGTACATGAAAGGACATCTGTTGTGTGGACTGAACAATTTTCTATCGCCCTCCTTCCTTTGACTGAGATTTGTGTGGGTAGAAGCCCTACCTAAGGAAACTATCATTTCAAAGCCTGGTTTGCTTGTATTGATGATAGGCGATGATCAAGCAGCTAGCATCTCTGTTTCAGAAAACACCTTGAGTGTGTGTGTGTGTAATGCAAAGTTAGTTCATGAGGTCCATGAGGAGAGCCAAACCTTCCCATTCTAATAAAGTAAGAGGCTCTCTAGTGTAGACAGAGGAAATCTTTGCATAACTCTGTTTTGCTATTTCAGTGAGTAGTTCAGAGTTTCTAGTATAAACATTTAACAGTCTATCTTGGTGATGGCCTAATGTTTCACATCTAGACAGAACCTCACCATGCTGCTTCTTCCCTCGTAGGTTTTGTGTGATTGCAAATGTTTTCTACATTAAAAAACATTCTACATTGGTTTAATTTGTGACTAAATAGCCAATATTCTCCTTAAAAGAATTAAATGCGGGGTGGCTGGGGTGGTGGCCCAGTGGTAAAGCCCTCACCTAGCATGCTTAAGCCCAGGGTTCCCTCTTCAGCACCACATAAAAATAAATTAAAATATGAATTGAGTCTTTGTGTGATCACAGGACTGCTCCCTCCAGCACACTCACTGTGGAGGTCTCCATTTCGCCTGGTGTCCTCTCACTCTGACTGAAAGGCCTCCTTTTACACTTCCTGCAGTGCAGATCTGATGGTAAGGGATCCATCCTGCCTTTGTGTATCTGAACACATCTTTTTTTCACCTTTGTTTCTGAAACATATTTTGTTGAATATAAAACCCCGATTTTGGTTTTGTTTTTTTTTTTTTTTTTGCGGTGCTGGGGATTGAACCCAGGGCCTTGTGCATGCGAGGCAGGCACTCAACCAACTGAGCTATATCCCCAGCCCCTGATTTTGTTTATTTGTCCCTTCTTTATGTGATCAATCTTGCCAGAAGTTTATCACCTTTATTAGTCTTTTCAAAACCACCTCTTGACTCTGTTGATCTGTACTGCAAGCTTATTTTCTAGTTATAAATCATAATCTTATATCTTTCCTTCCTTCCTTTCCTTTCTTTGACGTTTTTGAGCTACTCCTGTTCTGACTTCCTATGTTGGCTCTTTAGTAAACTCACTAAGCCCTCCTTCTTTCTTAAAATTAAAATTTAATTTAAATCTGTAAATTTCTCTCTAAGTACTGCATTGGTCACAGCTTACATATTTTGATATTTCATACTGGTTACTATTATTCTGGTTTAAATTATCTTCATTTCTTACTATAGGTCCCTCTTTAAACAAAATGTGTTTTTCTCAGTGTTTTTCTAATGTTCCAGATTTGCAATCAAAGATTATTCTCTTCTGCTGGGCATGGTGTAGCAACTCAGGAGGCTGAGGCAGGAGGATTGTGAGATCAGAGTCAGCCTCCAAAATTTAGTGAGGCCCTAAGCAACTTAGCGAGACTTTCTCAAAATAAAACACAAAAAAGACTGGGGATATGGCTCAGTGGTTAAGCACCCCTGGGTTCAATCCCCGGTACAAGAAAAAAAAAAAATTATGCTCTTCCATTGATTCCCTCCTCCCATCCCTACTTCTTTTCAACTTTACAACTGCTACCCTGGTCCAAACAAAAATGACTCTCATTCAGACCACTGTAATAGTTTCCAATCGGCCTTCTTGCTTTCTCTTTTCCTCTTTCTTCCACAATCAATTCTCCGTGGAGTTGCCAGAATAGTCTATTACAATTATAAAATGCCACTTTCCGTGTAAAACCCTTCAATTATTTTCTCTTACTTGGAATGAAATAAAAACTTCTCACCTTGGTTTACGAAGCCTACTGAATGTGACTTCTATCTCTCCCTTGCTCACTCAGCTCCCGTTCTGTTCTCTTCTCTCTTGTAACCCATAAAGCTTGTTCTTACCTGAAAGCCTGTCAGGTCCTACTAACAGACTCCAGCCAAGTCCAGGCTGCCCTCCTCTGCCTTCTGGCTACAGCAGCGACTCGTGACCTCGAAGATCACTGCAGCTAAGCAAGGGACAAAAGCACACTAGTCCTTAACTGCCCTGCCCTGAATGTGACTCATGTCACATGGCATCCCTTAATTTAAACTATGTTGGCTAGATGTAGTCACATGGCCTCAACCTACCCCTCTGGTAAACTTGGAGAGATAGAGAAGCATATTGATACTGAAAAAAAAAACATTAACAATCTCTACCTTAATCAGGCCATCGATTATTCCTCTGACCTTTTCTATCCATTGAGAAAGATTCTCTGCCTGACTGGAGTGCGGCTTGTAGGCCCACTCTTGACCAGCCTCCAACTGTGAGCTCTGTCCTTGGCTCATTAGGTAAAGTTTTAGCAAGAATCCTGCTGGGTCAGTTTAGTGACAATCCCCACCCCTATTTTTGATATCAAATCCAAGTCCTGACCCACCCTTGTTGTTATCACTCTAGCTTGCCTTCAGCAAGGATCCTGTCAAGTTGGTTCAGACAAAATCTCCCTTACCTCTCCTGTTCCCTCTTAGTGATTTTACGCCCACTGGCACCTACCCTTCTCCTTAACTATGAATCCTCACTTGTCCTATTGTTTTCAGTGAAGACCAATCTTTCTTCCCTACTGCAAAACCCCCAATTGCTGTACAGTCTCCACACCTATCACAATAGTCCTGAATCAAGTCTGCCTTCGGTTTTAACAAGCCTCTGAATAATTATCTTTAACTCCAAACAACCCACTCAATCCTTTCTCACAGTGGACAATGTGAAGTAGCATCTTCTTGTTGCAGCCGGCTGTCCTGAATCTCCAAGTGATCTGTGCATTCTCTTCTTTGAGACATGGTTCTTCTCCTTAGGTTTATGAACCAAGAGTCAAAGTACTTGCTCATTCCTCCACCCAGGCAATATATAAGAAGCAAGAACAGGATAATTGCAATAAACATTCTCATTTGAAAAGAGGAATAGTAAATATGAATCAACAGTCCATAGCAATTCTAAAATCTCACTCAGGAGGAACCAGGATGGTCTCTTGCCTTAAAAGTGGGAGAGAATCCCTTCTGAGTCACGGATCCTTCTGGGAAAACACAAACAGGCAAACAAACAAACAAACAATGCTATGACCTGATACTCTGCTTTTGGGAGGTGCATTAGTTTCTGATGACTGTTACAACAAATTACATTTTTAAGTTTCCACAGTTCCAGAGGCCATGGTTTGAAATTAGAATTACTGGAATTAAATAAATCTAGTCCTCTGGAGGGTCTAGGTAGGAGAGAATCTATTCTTGCTTATTTCAGCCTCTGGTGGCTACCAGCGTTCCTTAGCCTGCGGCCACATCTATACCAGCGCAATCCTCACATCTCTCTGTTCTGTCTTTACTTCACTTTCTCCTGAGTATGCTGTTTTCTTCTCTACCTTTTTTTTTTTTTTAAGGGAACATTTAGAGCATATATGGGTAAAGAAAATCTCCCCATCTCAAAATTCTTCATCACACTGTGAAGGCAATTTTCCAATATAACATTTACAGATTCAGGAATTAGGAGCTGCTATCTTTGGGGGCCATTATGCAGTACCCAACAGGAGGTTGTTCCTTGCTTATTATGCTCCATAACTATATCTGAATGGGCCTCTGGAGGCTACACAGATTTCTCAGCCTGTTTCTGGTTGATGGAATTTTAACGGACCAAGAGTGGTCTTATGCCTTAACACCCTTTTTTTTAGAGTTCTTGTTTTTTATCCCATTTTCTTTTAAAATTTTCTGAACCAAATAACTTGAGAGACACAGAGGTATGCAAAAATTAGATAAATCTACTGCTAATAATTTTATTCCTATTAAAAACACTGTCATACATCATTAGGTGTTATGGTTTGGATGTGAGATATCCCCTAAAAGTTCATGTGTGAGACAATAAGAGAGGGTTCAGAGGCAAAATGATTGGGTTGTGAGAGACTTAACTGAATAAGTGAATTATCCCCTGATGGGATTCATTGAACAGTAACTGGAGGCAGGTGGAGTGTGGATGGAGGAGGTGGGCTTTGGAGGCAAGGCTTTGGAGCACATATTTTGTATTTGGTGAATGGAGTCTTTTTTCTCTCTCTCTCTCTCTCTGCTGCCTGACCATCATGTGAGCTGCTTCCCTTTGTCACACTCTTCTGCCATAATGTCCTACCTCACACTGAGCCCTGAGGAATGCAGCCAGAGACCTCTGAAACTGTGAGCCCTCCATAACCCTTTCCTCCTCTACAGTTGTTCTGGTTGGGCGTTTCAGTCACAGCAGTAAAAAAGCTGACTAAAACATGAGATTTGCTTTTATTAAAAATTAAGTGGAGAAAATGAAAAGCCTAAGAAAAGTATCACTCATATAGAAGAAAAAGACTTTTAAATGCAAAAGAGGAGACACTCTCTATTAAAATATACCGTGGTCACATCTGTCATCAGAAGTTGAGATGTCTGGGTAGGGATGTGACTCAGTGGTAGGTAGGGAGCACACACTTGGCATGTATGAAGCTGAATTCAATTCCCAGTGACAGAAAAAAGAAAAGGATAAATCAATTGTAGATCAAAATACAGGAAGTAATGGATAGGTGCCCACATTTGCTAAAGTACAATGGACTTAATGCTGCACCATTACCAGACAGAAAATAAAGACCTCTTTATTAGAATCTAGGCGTTGCAGAAGCATGCTACAGAGGCTCACCCCGACCTCCTAATGAGTCATTTTCTTTCTGAAATTTCAAAGCATAGACTTAACATCATTTCGTGGCTTCACTATTCATGGGAATCATGAAGTTAATCCCAGACTGTCTTTTGAAATTTCAGTATTACTTGAATCTCATTTGTGGGTAAGACAGACCAGTGAGTGTGAAAGAAAATGCAGAACGAGAGAAAACACTGAAGCAGGAATTTGAAGGGGGAGAAAAGGAGACAATGCAGATGGAGTGTTGAAATAAAAGCAGAGGAAAGATTGGAGACTGAAAGAGGGGGACAAAGGAAACACATCCCACAGAGGCAAAATGTAAGCCAAGAAAACGTGGGAGTCAGAAACACTAGGGTTTGGATTTCAGTTCCCCTGCTCAATTAAGAACCTACTTAAGTTTTTAAATTTCTCTATGCCCAGTTTCCTTATCTGAGAAATGGAAGCAATCATGCTGACTTCAACAAGTTATTGAGTAATTAAATAATAGATGTGAAATACTCAACACAATGCCTAGTACCTAACAGGTAGCCAATAACTGGTAAGTTCTCTTTCCTCATTACAGGTGCACAAGGTACAAGGCAAAGGAAATAGGATAAGGGGAGTAACTGTCAAATCCTGAAAAAAAGTAGTAAATAATCCTGAAACTAATATTCAATAAACATAAAGTAAAGAATCATTTTAAAAATAAAAGCCCCTGGGGAGAAAGAATTTCCAGAAGCAGGAAGCTGTTACAGAAATTGTAGGCCAGAGATAACGGAACCGAGTAGTGAGATAGTAGTGGTGCACATGGTGAGAACTATTCAGATTTGAAATCTACTTTAAGTTGAATCTCTTGCAGATAGTCTGGACTTGACACAAGACTAACTCTTTAGCAACTGGGTAAATGATCATTTTTAAAATGACTAGAGGTGGAATAGGTTTGGAGAGGGAATCGAGAGTTCTGTTTTGGACTTTAAAATTGAAATGCCTGTGAGATGTCCAAGTGAACATATCAAGATCTAAAAGTAGATAACCTTAGCATGTTATTTAACTATGATAATGGATGCAATTCCCCAACAGGGGAGCATCTCTTACTGTACCCTGAGGAATTCCATCTTCTAGTGATTAGAAAGAGGAGGAGCCAGCAGAAAGGAAGAACCAGTGAAACAGGAGAAAATGAGGACATTTGCTGCAAAGGAAGCCTAGTGAAGAATGTGTCAAAAGCTGCTCAGTGAGGTGAGGGTTAAAAAACATCCACCAACCGGGCGTGGTGGTGCATGCCTGTAATCCCAGCGACTGGACTCGGGAGGCTGAGGCAGGAGGATTGTGAGTTCAAAGCCAGCCTCAGCAACTTAGCGAGGCCCTAAGCAACTCAGTGAGACCCTGTCTCTAAATAAAATACAAAATAGGGCTGGGGATGTGGCTCAGTGGTCAAGTGCCCCTGAGTTCAATCCCCAGTTTAAAAAAAAAAAAAAATCCACCAGGTTCAGAAGTGTGGAGGTAGTGGGAGAACTTGTTGACAGCATTTTAGTGGAATAGCTAGGGTAATGCCTGAGGTAATGCAATACCAGTCCAACAAGATCTGAGACCAGAAATGGGGTTTATGGTTAAACACTTTTTTAAAAAGCTACATAGGCAAATCATAATATTTCCCTGTTCAAAACTTTTCAGATTTCTTCCACACTCAGAATATCTCAATTTACCATGCCCTACAATCTCCTACAAGATCTGGCACTTGCTGCCTCTATCCTTAGTTTCTTCACCAAGCTTTCTCATTTAGTCCCTTTGGCCATACTAGTCTTCTTGCTGCTCCTTCAATAAACCAAGATGTCTTCTACTAAAAGCCTCTGCGTTCGCTTTCTTTAACCAGATGGTTCTTTTCTCACTTAGGTGCATGACCTTCCCGGTGCATACCTTCACAACATCCTTTAAGTAGTTAGCCTTGTCTAGAGGTGTGACCTACAAAAGGGAATGAAAGTTGCACTTGGTAGGTTATTTTTTATTTTGCTTCAGCAAAAAATGAGTTGTAAAAAGCAAAGGTGAACTTTTGAAATAGGCTCACCTGATTAGGCAGCTGTTATAAATACTTAAAATACTACAAACACTAGGATTCCAAAACTTTCTAGTTTTGGAATGGCTTCTTTTCTTTTACCAAGTTAGATGCACAGTGGTGTAAAAACTATCCATCAAGACAGAGGAGAAAAATAAATGAATGGGGGAAATCACGAAGTCAGTTTTGGGCATGCTGTTGTGAGGTGCCTGCAAGAGATGCACTCAGCTGGGTATACAGGTTTAGTGCAGGTTGTTCTTGTGTAAGTGAAAGACCTTGCACTAACATCTGAACCTTTTGAATTTTAGTTACTACATTTATAAGAAGGGTGCTATTTTATATAATCTCTTTGGTACTTCCCAGCCTAAAACTTCAGAGAATCTGACAACTTTAGTTCTCTTATTAAGTAATTGGGATTGGTTTGGATTTCCATTTTTACCTTAAAACTCTGGCGTATCATGCCTGTGCATTTTACTTTGACACTTGAACAAGAACTATTAACTAGTTGGGAGCTCAAATATTCATGACTTTGTTTTAAATTTTAAACTGAAAGTCAAAGATTGGCTTCCCAATTGTGAAGACACAAATTAAGCCACCTGGCCTTTCTTGGGAAGAATACAGTATTGAACCGATCAATCAATTTATATTATATACACATAATATATTGATCTCTCTCTCTACACACACACACACACACACACACACACGTACATGTATACACACAAATTCCTTTTCCACGAATTCTTGCCCTTATAGACTTGGGTATGTTAAAAAGACATATCTATAACAGGGCAAAAGAAGAGCAGAAAATATGGTGGGCATGAAAAAGGGGTTTGATAAGCAAAATCCGTAAGATATTCTGTATATATATATTCTAAAAGAAAATAAATATTTAAACTGGCATCTTGCAATTCAGCAATACAAACTTAAGAAGTGATGGAAAAACCATCTCCTGTTTTATTGTCCAGAGAAATTATCTCAATCATTTCAACATTGGATAGTCTGGACTCTCCTGTCTTCCTTCCTAGTTGAATATAGCCTCATTTCTATAAATCATTTCCACATTAGCAGAATCAATAATTTGAAGTTGAAGGGAAGAGGAATGTCTTCGACCTGACATGTTTAAGTAGGCCAGATAACAACCATGATCCTGATTCCAAGGACGGGATTTTTCTATGAGACAACTGACATGTGAATAGCTTAAACTGATAATTGGAATTTCACTTGAGCAATATGATTGTTCTACAAAGTGTTATTGCACCCCTGTAACACAGAGGCAAAACTGCACTGGGACTTAAAAGCATGGGTTTTGGAATTAGAATTTGGTTCAGACCCTGGTGGTCTATCAAGTGCTCTTAAAGAGGCAATCTCCTATTCAGTAAAATGACGAAGATAAGCTGGGCGCAGTGGCACGTGCCTGTAATCCCAGCAGCTTGGGAGGCAGAGACAGGAGGATCAACAGTTCAAAGCCAGTCTCAGCAACAGTGAGGCACTAAGCAACTCATTGAGACCCTGACTCTAAATAAAATACAAAAAAAGGTGGGGGGTAGGTCAATGGGGGAAGTGGCTCAGTGGTTTGAGTGCGCCTGAGTTAAATCCCTGGTACCCCTCCCCCAAATGAGGAAGATAATACCGTATTATGTGGCTATCTAAGGATTAAAAGTGATTAAGTATAAAATATATTACATAACAAAAGTAAACACTTTTCAATTATTTTTGTTAGGCTTTTGTTACAAAAGGTACTTTTAGAGTCATCACTTCAAGGATGTCTTTTAAAACTGCAAATCTTAGAGCAGTTAGTTTCAAAGTAATCAACTCCAACTTTCATTACTATTAATACTGATCTTCTTCCCCTTTAAGGAACCCTGTGCATGACTGTACTAATGGCCAAGCAGGTAGAACCCTAGTTTCAAGTTCTTTGATGTAAAAACTTATTCAACTTACTTGTGCATACCTTGATGCGAAGAATATAAAGCAAAGTTCTAAAAACCTGTGAATAAGCACATGAGACTACATTCCATAATTCATAGAAGGGCACAGTTAATTCTTGACTTTATCAGGTGACTACAAGTGTACTTAGTAAAACAAAGTTATTCTGGTGCTGAGATACGTTTTACTATTTTTGTTTATAAATGCAACTGACTGGTGTGTACAAGTGTGCATGCACGCATGCATACATGCACAAACACACAGTGGCAGCCTTAGGTTAAACAGCTGCCAATATCATTTAAGGTTTTTAAAGTCGTTAATCCAAACTTAACCACGTCATGTTTCCAGATAAGATAAAACTTTTTTTCCTCAGGGCCTTGCACATGTTAGGCAAGCACTCTATTACTGAGCTTCATCCCTAGTCCCTAAATTTTGAGACAGGATCTTGCCAAGTTGATCAGGTCAGTCTTGAATTTGCTATCCTTCTGCCTCAGCCTCCCAAGAAACTGGGATTACTGGTGTGTACCACCATATCCAGCACTGCAACATATTTCCAAACCAATAAATATAATGTATTAAGTAACAGACTAAAAAAAAAAATCTGGATGCATAAATAGGTGATTAACTGTATGTGAACTTTCAGTTTAAAAATGTACCTTTAAAAAATGAAACAAAATTCTGATCAAATTTTCAGTAATCTAGATCTTCTGATCAAGTCTTCCAGTAATTATTATCTCTTATGTGATAATTTGATAGCTCTAAAAGAGTAAGAAAAAGTCCTTTAATATTTCATGATAGATTTAATTAGATAATTCCAAGGGGGAAGGAACCATTAAAACAAATTCTTATGATATCATCTGGTATGTCCAATTACATGAGTATCGTAACAAAAAGTTACAAACTTATATATGCATATTTACATCATATACTCAAAACTACCAAGCTAATCAACTATATCTGAGGAGATAACATTATGACATGAGTTAAACAATTTTTCATTGCTCATTAGAAAAAATGCAGTCAAGCTTTTAATGGAAATAATGTACAAGTGAGGCACTTTTGAGGTCAAGAGAATAGAAAGCAAATGATACTACACACTGGAAATGTTCACAAAAATCTACGTGTATCTTTAATACAAAGGCTTTTCAATTAGATTATTCTTGAAAATTTTCAAAACTAACAATTATGCAATTTAAGCTTTCAGTAACAATGGCTATCATTTATCAGTGTACCAAAGCATATGAAAGTTTTATAACCACCTGGCTGCTAGGCAAATAGTACCTTAAAGCCCTTTTTCTCCCTCCCTCTCTCTCTCTCTCTCTAATATAAATCACATCTGGTTGTTTTACTTTTTTAAAAAAATATTTTTATATGTTTGACTTACTGCAAAACACCTTATGGTGCTATTATGATTTATAGATATTTTAAGTGCAACAATAAATGCAAGTTTCTAGCACTTTCCCTTAGAAATGTGATCACGGAGGTCAAATGAAGAATGAAAATTGTATCAGTGAAGAATCTGTTTTTCAGGTGACACTAAAGTTCTCTAATTTTTATGTAGAAAAATGTATATTTGCTTAATGCACCTTTGGGCTACCATTAAAAACCTAATCTTAATTCCAAGCTACGTATCCCAAGTGTAATCACAAACTCTAGAGACAATTTCAGTAATAATAACAGAAAAATCCTTAGAATTCTTTATACTGCCTGTCTGAAGTAGTACATTGTCTGTACTCTGGATACTTACATGGATGTTAGGAAATATCTTTGAGCCCATTTAATTAAGGGGGAAGGAGAGAGGAAAAAGAAAAAGCATGACTTACCAAAGATATTAGATGGCACTATACACGTGAATTGAAAGTGCATTTGTTTAACTTCAAAAGTTCATTTTAGGCACTATTGAATAACCAATGAAAATAGGTAGTTTCAAGTTTTTCCCTTTAAATTTTAATCCCTGCCCCATCTTTGTCTCAGAAACATACACACACTCTCTTTAAAGTTGTCATGATAAAATACAGGTGGTTATATTTATCTATTTATTTATTTAAAAAAATTCTCCCTGACTGACAATGGGAGGGAAAAAAATACCATTTTGGTAATGGCTTCCAAGTTAAAGGAACTGGTTCTATTAATGCCTCAGCATATTCATTAAGTTTGATTGCCAGCTCCAAACATCAATAAATATTTTAAAACAGGATATGTAAGAAAAAGTGCTTTAATTCTTTCAGCGGTCAACAAAATGCATTAGAGGAAAGAAACACTTTACAGTTCTTTTGTGATTTTTCTTACTCCTGGTTTCCCTGTAGGAGGTGGCCACCACTTGACTAGCCCTTTACTGGTGGTAGTGAATGAACCCTGCCGATGCCTACTGCCATCTTGTCTCTGGTCTGGATATTATCCAGTAGGTGGTGCTGAAGTTCCACACATGGATTTCTTGAGAAACCAAATGATTCAGAATTATCATTCGAAAATATCAGTTCTGAGCAAAACAAACTCATTAGGCCAAATTCTTTCTTGTCATGCCACTTAGATGATCTCATTTTTAATGTTTACTTTAACAGTTTTGTTGAGCCATTTGCTTATATTATCAGATAAAAAGTTTTAGAAGAAATGCCAAATGGCAGCGCCAAATCTGTATAGAGAATGAGAAAGTTTCTGAATGTACCTATACACATTTGAGAATCAGAGATTTAAACTATCCATTTGTTTGCACATAAGAATTCTCATTTACTCCAAAGAGAAAATGCCCACATAGGGATTTCTGTTTCCAAGATTGATTTGGAAACTGGGTATGTTAGTTATAAAGATCCAAGGTGAAATAAGACCCAATTTCATCACCATAGTTTTTAATGAAGAAACTTGTTTAAAATTGTAAAGGAAAAAATGGGGATGGGATGGCAAAATCTTAGCAGCAAAGTGGTTAAACAAATTGAAAATATTAATGCACAAACATTAAAATATTAAAGCATATATGTTGCATATAAAATACAGTACAGAACCAGGAGTTGCACTATACTGATTAGTGCTTAACAGAAGAAATGATTAAATTTGTTCTTCCCAGTATATACACAGTTCATTTCCACAGCATTTTCCTATATAGCCAGCAAGTTATTTTCTTCAGTTATTCACACCTTGCTCAAACCTGAATTAAAAACTCAGCACTTACAAATATGAAAATTCATTCAAAAGGAGAACCAGTATTTCCACTTCACCAATAAAAAGGAATTTTGAAAGTTAACAGTCTATTCTAGGTAACCAGTTTAGCTGAAAACTTCAGGGATGAAGATCATCAGGTGTAGCAGCGTTCAAATATATAAACAGTAAAAATAAGACTTAAAACTGCTGCTACAATGTCATGTTTTGGATTTAGTTCATCCAATTGATTTTTAGTACAAAACTAGAAATAACCTCTTCTTCATAACATCTATAGTTATCAATATATTTTTCTTCTTTTCAATGTGAAATAATACTTCAAGATGATCTATGTACACAATGTTGTCAGTTCAAGCTGTCATATAAATATAAATGCTTTCTTTAAAAAAAAGTATTTTACAGACAGATAGTGTTATATACATTGTTCAGTATGATCTGGGGCAAAAGAAGAAAGCTAACACAAGCTGAAGTTTGATATGTAAAACAAATGATACATAAATGACATTTAAAACCCTGCATAGAAAATAAGCTTCAAATGGTAGTGTGATTTTCATTTCTATCACCTCTGGTACTTCAAGACATTAATTTAAAAAAAAAAAAAAAAAAAAGGCACACTTCTTAACTTTATTCTTCTAAGGGAATGTTCTTAAAGAATCCCTTATTTGGTTAGTTTTGATGTTAAAAAAAACTGATTCCATGATATTTTAAATGTTATTATGTTGGAACACGTAGCCTACTACTTTGTAAATTAAACATCAGTAATACAATGCTCTGCAAAAGAAAATAAATTTATATCTACGAGATATTTCATTCACAATGATGTTGGATTAAATACTTTCCTGGGATAGTTTAGCATACATTTTAATAAAACAATTTTGTTTTTGGCCATTTTAAATAAAATACAGCTGAGAAAGTTATCAGTGTTATATGAATAGTAAGCACTGAGGATTAAGCTAAAACATTAGTAACGCGGCTGAACATATTTCAGTGTAGCAGAACAATAAATGGACATTTCAAGAGGAAACTATTTGATACTAACTATGCAGTTACACTTTTTGCCTTGTAAAACATTTGTAAATGCAATATCATTTTTTGAAGGAGGAAACTCTGAAAGAAAACAACTTGCTGGTTGAATACCACAAAAAACAAAACAACCAAAACCCTTGAATTTTCTGTTTACTCAGTCTTTTTATATAAAAATAAGGGTTACGTTCCCATCAGAACATTAGACAATTACATCTGTGCTTTAAAAAAAAGTTGGTCACTCAAGGCTATTAGAATATTTTTAAGGATTTTAGATTACCAGAATGTACAGATATAACTCAATATAAATTGTAGCCAGAGAAACAAGGATAAAAATATCAAATCATTCACATGGAATAAAAATGTTATTAACTAGATGAGTTAAATATTCAAAATATATGGAATGTGACAGTAGATAAATGTGTATCTACTTCAGAATTAGGAAGGGCAAGAAAAGTTTAATATGTAACAATTCGTACCTTACATTTAGTTAAATATAAACATTTTGTTATTTATACATAAAACTGCTTTCCAAAAAACAACTAATAAATGATTTAGTTGTACTTGTTTTACTTCTTGTTACCAAGTGTTAACTTTTCTTAGATTGAAACTGTCCCCTAGTGCATTTATTTTTAGTTCATGAATTCAAACCTTTAAAGTCCCATCACCTAAAGCATAAATATACAAAAATGCCAAAAATGAATCCCTTTTTGTAGGATATTTATGCTGACTTTTTATAGTCAATAGCCAAAAATGATTTCCTTCTGCAAATACTCTACAACCTGTAACTAAACATGCCATGCACTCAAGGAAAAAAATGCATGGCTAGCATCTGTGTAATGCCAAGAACTGAGGAGTTCTGCTTCTTCCATGTGTGGCCCCAGTGATACCAGGCAAGATTCCATATAGCTTGCCAAAAGCTTCCACAAAACCAAGTTAGCTAATTCCTGGAAACAAAGATTTGAAGCTCATTTTGGCACTGGATCATTTCATCCAGCAGCTTTATGTTTCCCACCACAGCACCCACATTCCTCACCACAGCGATGGCACATTCTTAAAGGGACGTAGCAGCACATACATGGTACAATAAAAGACAAAGCTACCAGGGCTAACCATCGTAAGCAGAACTTGTCATCACTAGTGTCACATGAACAGGGATCAGAAAAATCTCCCTCTGAGTCTGACATACAATGATACAACATGCTCTCTGCACAGAGCATGCAACTAACTTGATATATGCATCTTTTAATAGGATCTGGGGCATCCTGACATTTTCCCCTGCCATTTTCTTCATGGTTAAACCTTTCCTGGCAGTATACGCAGCGAGAACGTTCACCATCCTCTTTTCTTCGTTTTGACTTCTTAATTTTTAATGAGGAAGAAGGCTGTGTCTTAAATACCACAGAGTCTTTGAGTGAGCTTAACTTAGTTTCATCCCCACAAGAGTAGAGATAGTCTGATTTTTTACTGTCTGGTTTAGGAAAGTGAATATTGGAGTCAGTATCATCTCTCTCCAAGTCATTTTTCCACATGTCAGGATGTCTGTAGTCTGCATACCGACGTATTAAGATATCTCGAGGGTTTATTCTGACAATCTCATCCTCATCTTGAAAGCTGACATGTCTGATTGATTTCAAAGGGACCTAAAAAATGAAAGAGATGAAAAATACAGTAAGGACTACAGCAGTTAATTTTACGTGTCAATTTGGTGGAGTGATACTGCCCAGGTATTTTTTTTTGTTCAAAGATTGTTCCAGATGTTTCTGTGATTTTGGGGGATGGAAAATATTTCAATTGATTGACTGACTGTGGGCAAAGCACAGTATCTTCTATGATGTGGGTGGACCCCATCTAATCCATAATAGAACAGCCTTTATAGAACAAACATTGCTTTCCCCAAAGATGAACTCTGCCAGCAGGCTGCCTTTGGACTTAGACTGCAACTCATCTTTGGGTCTCCAGCCTGATGGTTTACCCTTTAAACTTTAGAGTTGTATCTCCATGATGGCATTAGCCAATTCCTTAAAATTGAACCCTATATACACATCCTACTCAATCTGTTTCTCTGGAGAACCTTAATACAGATTTTGATGCCAGGAAGTGATATGCCACTATAATATATATCTTGAAATGTGGAAATGGTTTTGGAACTGGGTAATGGGTAGAACCTGACAGAATTTTAAGATGCATGTTAGAAAGAGCCTTGAAGAGACAACTTGTAGAAACATGGACTTAAAGGTCCGTCTGGTAGGGCCTAAGATGGAAATGAACACGTTAGTGGACATTGGAAGAAAGGCAATCCTTGATATAAAATAACAAAGAACTTGGATGAATAGTGTTTCAGTATTTTTGGAAGGGAGGACTTGTGAGTAATAAACATGGATATTCAGCAGAGGAACTTTCTAATCAAGGTGTGTTCTGAAGAGAATACTAAGGGTGTGGCTGGATGATCATACAATAAAGCAAGATGCTGCCAATTTGGATGTAAAGGGACAGAGGCAGGATGAAATGAAGAAAGGCTGTAGGACTTTTGGGATTCTACAGAACGTGCCAAGTTATGTGGCTGTGAACAGTGTCATTCTTCAAGAAAGGGGAAGAAGGACCCTGAAGCAGGACTGTCTCCTGAGTTCTAGAGGGCAGGGCTAACTTCTTAGTTTCAGTAGGCCACGCAGTAGCAGTCCAGGGCCTTGGAGGTGAAGTTTACACCCAGGGCTGCAGAGGGAGGACCACAATCCCAGTGGGCCTGGAGGACATACCATAAAGCAAAGGAGAATTAATCTCAAGTCTCAAACCTAATGAAATTTCCCATTAGGTTTGGACTTGCTTAGGACTCATGACAATTTTCTTCATTTCAGTTTCTCTCTTTTGGAATAGGAATGTGTACTCTATGCCTTTCCTACCACTATACTTTAAAAGCAGTAACTTGTCTGGTTTCACAGACTGACAGCTGGCGAGGAAATCTATCTCAAGATGAATCATACCTCAACACACCCACAACTGGCAGAGATGCTATTTAGAAGAAATTTGGGAGTTAGAGAAGATAATGGAATTGGTTAGGACCATGGGGTCACTGAAATGAAGGCATGTGTATTTTGTATGTGAGAAGGCAAGAATTTTGAGGCCAATGAGTAGAAGTTATGGACTGAATCTTGTCCTTCCCAGATTCATAATGTTGAGGCCTTAACATCAGAATATGATGATATTTGGAAATAGGGTGTTTAAAGAGGTGACTTAAAAAAAGAGGGAGATCCTTAAAATAAGGAATCACGGTAGACTTTAAACAATCTTACAGGTGGCCTTTTAAGAGGAAATTTGGACACACAGAGAAATTTACTAGGGAAGCATGTGTAGAAGAAAAAACACATGAAGACATACTGAGATGGTAGCCATGGTAGCCATGGATAAGCCAAAAAAAGGACTTAGAAGAAACTAAACATACCAACCCCCTGATTTTGATTGTGAAATTCAGCCTCAAACACTGAGAAAATAAAACTCTGTTGTTTTAGCCACTTTATCTGTGATATTTCACTCTGGCAGTCTCATGAAACTAATATAAGAATATACATGCTTAGACCTAGGCTATACAGAAAAATCCCTGAAAAATGACTTACACACCAACCCCATCTCTCTTTTTTTCTTTTGTTTTCTCTTTGTATTTAACTCTTGTTTGTAGATCACTTTTTGAGGTTGGGGGACAAAACTGTCTTTTGACCCTCCCCATCAATCCACAAAGGAGGCAGTTTTCTGGTAGTCAAATCTGTATTACATAGCCAGGACACAGGGACTAGTCTAAAAGTAAGGGTCTAATTCAGTTTGGGGCAATCTTCTAGTCCACAGATATTTGAATATTTAAATTCCAAGTTTGGGCTAAGGGTGAGGTGATGGGTGATAAATTAACAGTGTACAATTCTTATTGGTCCTACCCAATATACATATAGATTCAAAAGAAAAGCTTTGGATGGAGTTGAAGTAACAGGGTTTGTAAGTAAATATGAAGCAATTTTATACATGGACCTTTTTTCAACTACATTTCAACTATAAAAAGAATTAGAAGGACTAGAAAATTTCACCTATATGCTAACTGTCTATATTTTATAACAGAAGGTACTACTTACCCTGTTTTGGGACTTTAGGCTTCCACATTCCTTGGAAATTTGCCGTTGCACATATTCCACACTTCTGCTCTGAAGGTCTAGGCTTGGCTGTCCAAATGTTATCTAAAATACAAACAATGTCTATGTAAGTGACAACAGAATGAATTCCTTACTCTTAATGAAACCATACACAGTGCACCTTTTCAAAATGGTTTTATAAAAGGCATTGTCATTACCCTCATCATAATTTTTCTTAAAAAAAAGGTATGTTCTTATACATTTAAAAATATATGCACGGGGCTGGGGTTAGTTCACTTGGTAGAGTGCTTGCTTTGCAAGCAGAAGGCCCTGGGTTCAATCCCCAGCACCACGAAAAAGAAAGAAAGAAAGAAAAAAGTATGCATTATATTCACCAAATAACAAGTAGTTAAAAAAAAGTAGAAATCACCCAAATATCTATCAACTGATGAATGTATAAACAAAATGTGGCAGATCCATACAGTGGAATACTCCTCAGCTAAAAAGGGAATAAAATATTGCTGTTATGTCATAATAGTAAGTGATAGGGCTGAGGGAAAAAGGTGTAGTGGCAATGATTGCGAACTGGTATGAATTTTGGAGGGTGATGAAAACGTTCTGGAATTCAATAGTGGTGATGGTGGCACTGTCTTGTGAATTTACTAAAAACCAACAAACTGTATACATTAAGAGAATGATTTAGTGATATATGTATTATATATATAAAAATGATGAGACATTTAATATCCTAATACATTTCTTAGTTGTTTGAATTGCAAAGTCCATTTTGGAGCCAGATTTTATAATTAAAATTTATCAAAAATTAATTTTTAGAATTTTATAATGAAAAAATTCAAATATATGCAAGAAGAAAAAATAATAGAATGAATCTATCTAGCTTTAATAATTATCTATCTAGCTTCAACAATTATCAACATTGCAGTAATCTTGTGTTCTTCTTGATTATTTTCCTGGAATATTTTGATTCAAATCATATTGTTAATAAGACTAGAACCTTGAAAATAAAAGTAATACATGTATATGGCAAATTTTTCAAACAGTATTGAAGTACATACAATAAATATCTATCATCTTAGATGTTCAATCCCCATCCTAGAGGTTAACTGATAAAAATTTAGTGAATTCTTTAAAAAATTTACACACAAACATATATGCACATCTTTAAAAGTTTTAAATGCAAATGTGACTTTTTGTGATTTTTTTTTTACACTTAGTGATTTGTTAAAGATACTTTTGTATATTTACAGGTAGACCATATAAGAATTCAGAAATTAACAGGGGAAAAATTCACTATGGATTAAATGGTGTGGCAAAGCTTCATAACGAAAACTGGGTTTGAAGTAAACACAGAATGAATTAAGTATTTGGTAAGTACAACCACCACCACCACCAAAAAGAAACAAAAGGTCAACATAGAAAAAGAAGTAGAGAATTTTTCCTGATAAAAGTTAATGACCTCAACTTATATATTAAATACACATGCCTGAACTATAAGAAGCAAAGATGGCTACTTTTTTCACTTATCATCCAAATTCCACTGTCTCAGAAAAAAGTTGCATGTACTACTTAAACAGATGTAACTGAAATCTACCTAAGTCAACAGTTTGTAATTATTAGTCCTCTCATATGATCCATAAGTGAAAAGACAAATGGATAATGCTGTTTTTATACTTATTAAACACAGATATTGTAAAATACACCCAACTATTGCTTTTTAAAGCACTGAGAACCAAAACTATTTTTAAAGTCTTCAGAAGAATTTATCAGCTGAAAAATGCACAGAAGCTGCTTCTTCAACGTGGATCACAAACAAAATTTTAAAAGGATCTCATTTAGAATGACAACAAAATGGTACAAAAAAATAAAAGATTATAAAAGATAATACATAAAAGAACAGCAAAATCTTCATAAAGGAAACGCAAAGTTTTATCAAGAGAGAACTAAAAAGAGGGATATATCATACTCATGGATAAAACTGAAGTTTCCCTTAAGCTAATACACAAATTCAGTGCAATTTGAACATAAAACACAAAAGTGTTTTTCATCAAACCTAAAAAACTGATTCTAAATTTAATGAAAGATCAAGTAGTCAAATAAAGACCCCACAGGAAAAACAAAGTAAGGGCATTTGCTGTACTTATATAAAGACTCATTATAGAACTACAGCAATTACATAGTAAAGACTAATGCAGTCACCAACAGGAGACCAACAGATCAGCTTAGAGAGACCAGAAACAGATCCAAACATATATGGAGACTTGATACATGACAAATAAGGCACTGTTCATCAACAAGGGGAAGGTTCTAATAAAAGGTGCTGGAACAATTAGTTATGGGGGGACTGGATCTGTGTCATGAAAAAAAAAAAATCAGTTTAAAGTAGACCAAAAGACAAAACTTCAGAACTTTTAGAATAGGGAGAAATTCTTGAGATCAGAATAGGGAGAAATTGGTAAAATGACACCAAGGAAACAAAGATAAATTTGAATGCAATAAGCCTAGAATGTCTGCTAAAATACCATACATAGAGTGAAATTAACAATCACAAAGGAGATGTTAGCCACAAAAAAACTTAAGAAGGATTTGTACTCAAAATACACAAAGAAGTTGATAATGAAAATTTTATTACTCATTTTATTACTCAGTAAAGAGGTTATATTAGAGCGGGTATTTAAAACTGATTTGTAAGAAACAATCACTATTTCCACTATCCCCTGTATACATGGCACAAATCAACTGAACAGTCTAATTTGTTTCAGGGTGTTTTTGTAACACAACCTTAAAAGTCCACTCCCATGTACCCAGAAGAAATTTCATGCGTGGAGACAAGAAGTTTACACCTGCACTATGCCTAATAAAAACAAAAACCTGGAAAGATATGAAATATCCTCTGGCAGAAGAAAACTATGAAAGTGGTAGAAATCATGAGAAACCCAAGCAAATAAAATTCAAGGTAATGGTTACCTCCAAAATGAAGAAAAGGGGATAAACTGGATATTTTCCTTTACAAGTTGTTTGATGGTTTCTTAGGTATAAAATATGTCCTAAATGTTTCATGAGCTTATTCATACACAATCCTATTTGTTTATAGTGAAATGATAACTCAAGAACTTGAAAGTAAGTAAAAGAATTAATGGCTTCCAGGCCTATAAGATGCAACTAAAACCTGCCTGTGTTAGCATTTCCAATCAATTTATTTATTCGAAGGATTTAAACAGTCTACAAAAATATACAAAATAGTTGAAGACAAAACATCAATGTTATTGTTTTAATGACATTACTCAAAGGAAAAACCTAAGCTAGCATTAGGTGACAATTCTCCACAGGTTTTATTTCTGCAAATCAACTGCACATAGGCACAGTCAGCCTTTGTTTCAGATTATCTTTTCAAGGATTTGCATATCCATGTTCAACACAAACATGAAGCTTATGCTACTATTTTGTGCTGTAAGTAATAAAGTCCTTTGTCTCTGATCCAGCAGCATTGTACCTTTTGGAAGAATTCATAAACCTGGCAGGTCAACCTGCAGGATTACACAAGGTAAATGTTAAGACTCTTTACAGTTCAGCAAAGCCACAGTCTAGTGCTTTTGGCAAGGCTGTTCCTCTGTTTTAGAAAAGGACTCATCAAGCTATCCCCAACTAAATACTCAAAGCATATTAATTACTCTGATGAGCATTTATACCCACCAAACTAGCTTTTAGTGATGATTTGGTATGTCATGAAAATCTATTTTATGTAGAGAATGTATAAGCTTGTGTTCATTAGTACTACAGTCCTCATGATGATATAAATTTTTAGATTATGAGTTTTGCATATCATTTTCTCAAACTCAATTGTTTAATTCTTTGAAAGCTGACTTTAGTCTTGAAAAAATGAGGGTTCTGACCTGCAAGCTGAGGGTCAGACTCTGTACAATGGAAAATTCATTTGTCAGGCCTTCTGGGTCACATCCAAATGGATGACTGGTATATAATCCCAACTGTCCTTGCTGAACATAAGTGTGCTTTATTCCTATTAAGAAATTTCTACACTATTTACTACATGTGTACATTTAAAGTAGAAAGACCATTCCATTCTAATTCCTATTAAACTGAGATATTTACTTATTTTAACGCCAATATATGTGTGAACACATAGTTACATACATCTGTATAATTTAACTGTTTCAATACATACTACAAAGTTCTTGTGTTAGAAATTAATCCCCAACACAAGCACTGAAAGGTGGTACCTTTAAGATATGAATAGATCACAATGGCTCTGCCTGTAGGAGTGAATGAATGCCTTAACTGCAGGAGTAGGTTTCAAATTCATTAAAAAATGCATTTGGTCTCTTTCCCCTTGTTCTCTCTTATCCTCTCACGTTCTTGCCTTCTGCCATAGGATGACATAGCAAGAAGGCTTTCACATGATACCGGCACCTTGATATTTGAAATTCTTTGGAACTATTAGAAATAAATTTCCTTTCTTTATAAACTACCTGGTTGGTGGTATTCTGTTACAGCAACACCAGAGAGACTAAAACAAAAACCCTTGTTTCTCTATGTCACATTAATCTGGGAGATAAGGAAAAGTATCAATTATAAGGGACTGGGAATAGTATTGTTTTATTTAACGAAACACTTTTTGCTAAGTTCTTAATAAACACATTTAATTATTTTACTTTCATAATAACTTTAGGAGATAGATACTGATATTATCTTAATGTACAGTTGAAGATACTTAGGTACAAAGGGATTGTAATACATATGCCCAACAAAGAACTTAGTTACAATAAAATGAAAGAACGCCTATAAATCAGTAATAAAAAAGTCAAAAATTCAATTTAAGATGTGCTTAACGACCCAAAAGGGTACTTTATGAGAAAGTTCCTAAATGGTCAATAAGTATATTAATTAATTAATTAATAATTATGAAAATATAAATAAAAATCACAATAAAATATCTTTACTTCCATCTAAAGTAGTAAAGAAGATTAAACCAGGGGAAAAAGGGTAGGGGTAGAAGAAAACCTCCACCACTTGTAGGAATGTAAACTGGAAGACTACTTTGAATTTTTTGTTTTTGAGTAAAACCAATGATCCATAAAAATGTACTTGTTTAGCATGTGATTTCCTGTATCTTCTTACACATGACTGTGTACCAGGTTTGTGAAACAACAAACTAAATAAAGCCTAAGGTGTTTTGCACAACAGAAACATCCATATCTGGTTCTTGTTCTTTCTGCTTTTTTTTTTTTAAATGCTCCAGATCATACACACCTTTTGCTCATATTGCTCCCTGTTAGAGACTGAAAGTGTCTCCCCAACATTCAAATGCTGAAATTCTAAATCCCAAGGTCATGGTTATTTGAGGAAAGAACTTTGAGAGACAGATAATGAGGGCCCCCTCGTCTGATAGGATCAGTGTGTCCTTGTAAGGATAGACACCAGAAAGCTTGGGTTCTCTTATCCTGTCAAGTGAGGACATGGCAAGAAGGCCTCACCAGATCAAAGCCATCTGAGCAACTCTGACCTTAGCCTTCCAGCTGCCCAAACTGAAAGAAAAAAATTTCTGTTGTTTGAGCCACCCAGTTATCTCTGCAGTGCAAGCTAAAACGCCAATTAAAACACTCATCTTTCACTCTTCTTGTGTCCTTTCCCACAATTTTCATTGCCAGCCCAACCCTTCAATTGGCTAACAATATGTCATATCCTTAAAAAGTTCAACAGTATCTAGAATGAATCCAGTATCTAGAACCCAGCAGGAGTTTAATGTACTTTTTGTGCTTCCATAGCATTATGGGATTGTACTTATCATCAGAATCTCCTTTGGAAGAGAAATTATGGCTTATCTTCTTTTGTATCCCTCAACTCTAAGCTCAGGGTCTGAGAGATGCTGTACACATACTGTATAACATATTTAATGGCAATAATTTGTTGAACTGAATGCTTTATCATGGTGTTCATTTGATCTGTCTTACTATCAAGGTGGATGCAAATTTCTTTCCTAACAAACTGCATGTCTGAATTCCTCAGGTAAAAATGAGAATCATTAAAAGAGAATCAGGCTTTTGGCAGAACTGCTATGCCACTGGACACTAAAACAGTTGACCTTTGAACAATATGGTTTTGAACTGTATGGGTTCACTTTTATGTAGATTTTTTTCTGAGATATGGGACAATTTGAAAGAACTTACAGATGAACCGCATAGCTTTAGAAATATCAAAAAGTTAAGCAGCTCCTCTCTCTAGTAAATTCTGTATTTTAGTAAAAAGTGACCTCCTTGTGATTCTTACACGTTTTTCCACCATATAAAACACATGTAACAAACAAAATGTGTAAATGGCTATTTATGTTATGGGTAAGGATTTCGGTCAAGACCATGCTACTAGTAGCTAAATTTGGGGGAAATCAAAAAGTTATTCGCAGAATTCTACCAGATGCAGGAGCACAGAGAAGACCCTAGACAATCTGGAGTAGTCTACCACTGCTGGCACTGGCCTAGTTACATCATACCCTCGGAGGTGCTGCTGCCACAGTGGTGGCATCAATGGCCTCAGTCAACATCACTGCAACCATAAGCAGCAAGGCCAAGATCCAGCAGCCAACAGGCACCACCCTCAGTGCTGCTAACACCAAGTCCAAGTCCATCACCATGGACAGTGATGGCCCAGCTGGCTTACTCCCAGCCCAAGAAAGTCACAAGGAAGTTTTGGGGAACAGTAAAATAGTTTAATGTAAGAAACAGATCTAGTTTCATTAAAAGGAATGACACGAAGTAAGATACAGTTGTTGCAAACAGTCTGACATGAAGAATAACCACCCCAGGAACTTTCTTCACAGTGCAGGAGACATTGAGTCTGTGGAGTCTGATGATGTTGTAGAAGAAAAGGGAGCAGAGGCAGCAAATGTTACAGGACCTGGTGGAGCTCCAGTTCCAGGCAGTAAATATGCAGCAGACTATAATCACTATAGTCACTATCCATGTAGTTGGAGTCTTCCATACAGTTACCAGCTGGATTACCAGAAGAGTAAGAGTGGTCAATAGGAGGGACAGGAAAATGTTCCTGAGTCAGCCGGACAATACCAGCCATACCAAACACAAAGGTTTCCACCCTACTACACACACAGAGATCCTACAGCCCTATTGGTCTTAACCACAGTATTCCAAGTCTCCTTGTGCAGGGAGAAGTAAAGGATGATAACAACAACCAGGGTACAAGGTAGACCAGAGAGATAGAATATGTATCGAGGTTATAAACCATGATTCCATAGTGTCTTCTGCACCAATGAAAAGGATGACAATGAAGAGGGTAAGGAAAATCAAGGTGAGACCCTAGTCAACGGCTACCTCAATAATGGCATCACTTCAACTTCAATCATCAATGCAAACAGCTACAAAACCTTAAGCCACAAAATGGCAGAAACAAGAGCAACTGATCCCAGCCTTGGGATTAGAGAATTCATCTATTCCTGAGACTAGAGTAAGGCAGGACAGAGTAAGCATCAGTTTACCATCTCTACCAATAGCTGGTAATCCAACAAGAAGAAATGAAGACGAAATTCCAGAAACAGAAAGGATAAAAATCCCAGAGCACTTCAATCTTGCCAACTGCCCCTACAATCAGAGCTATGAGCATCATTAATGCAACATACACAGACACTTTACAATGTCTACCAAAGACCTCTCTTTTTGGTAATAACAAACATGTTTCAAAAAGCCCAGAAAGGTTTATCGAGCTGAGACAGGAAGATCGCTGGAGCCCAGAAGTTCAAGACTGGCCTAGGCAACAAGACAAGAACTTGTTTCAAAGCAAACAAAAAAAGGTATTACATGAAGTGTTTTTTATTTGTTTTTGTTTTTTGGTACCAGGGCATGAACCACGGGCACTTGACCACTGAGCCACATCCCCCAGCACTTTTTATATTTTATTCTGAGACAGGGTTTCTCTAAGTTGCTGAAGCTGGTTTTAAACTCACATTCCTCCTGCCTTGAGCTCCTCAACTGTTGGGATTACAGGCATGTGACACTGCATCTGGCTAAACATGGAGTTTTGACAGTGTGTAGGTCACTGCCCCAACCTGTGTTATTCAAGAGTCAACTGTACCTCTTTTCAATATCATCTATCAAGCAAAACAGACACTTCAAAACATTTTTAAAAGCACATTTGACCTTTGATTTTGTACACAGATATCAGGTATGACTTGGTAAGGTAAGCTATAAGAAGCACCCTTATGAAATGTGTCAGTATATTTGCCACATATATACAAAACAGTATCTTTGATAAGTTCCTTATAGAGTAAGGCTAGAGAAACTTGCTTCCCAAAACACTAGAATGCTTTTTCCTTCTGGATAATGAAAACTTTCTCTGAACACAATTTTCATTTTTACCTCTGCCACCAAAAAATTTTAAAACTTATGGCTCAGTGTACTACATACCTGCGTAGGACTATATGGTCTATGTTTGCTGTCACACTCTGGATTTGATTCACTGTAAATCAAATTCCTGGTTTTCATGCCTTTTTGTTGTTGCTGTTTATTTTAACTAGTAAAGGGCAGATGGTCTTAAGGACCTTCTCTAAAATATACCTTTTCTATACATATGTTATACATGCTGAAAAATATTTATTTTCTCACCTGATTGGCTTGGCTTTGCAAGTAGACTCTTCTGGCATTCAGATCTTCAAAAGGAGGTGGTCTTATGTTTGAGCCCCTATAAGGGTCACTGGTAACAACTGTCTCTTGCTGGAAAAGGTGATCTTTCACTAAAGAACTGGAAGTATCCTCTTCGGTTGCCTAGTGGGAACAACCCTCAAATCATTAGTTGTCAGTGGAAAAATGATCCAACAAAATAAGATACTTTAATAGACACTTTAATTGTAACAAGTATTTAGCAAATTATTAAGTATATACCACCCCCATTGCTATGTAAGGCAATCCCAAAGTTCCAACATTCATGATTAGAGAGCCATGTTAAAATAAATAAGAAATTTAGAAAAAAATTATAAATCAATTTTATGAGCAAAATAAGCTTTCTTACTGAAAACAACTTAGGAAGAATTGAAGGTAACAATGTAGAAGAACCATCTAATTAAAAGAGTCTTTATAGTAAAAATGATCTGAAACTAGAAAAACTGAAGAAATTATTAAAAAATGCTATTCAATGACAATCTTATTTTGCAAGTTAAAAAAAAAAAGTATGTAATTATGTAGCAAGTAATGGGCCAGGAATATAATGGAGAAAAAGGAAGTAGTAACAGTCCATAATCTTTTTGAATAAATAAATTATTCTGAATTTGCTACTCATTTAGAAGGACTCAATTCAGCATAAGAGACTTAGGTTCAAGGATATGGTTAGAAAATGACAGTCACTAAAAACATAGCTTCAAAACATCGTGAACAATAATGTCTATGAAACACGCTAAATAACTAAAATTTAATAAACTACAAACCAGAAAGTCCTAGCAGTGTTTTATTTCATTTAGTTTTTTAAAGAAATGGGATAACTGCTATAATTTTCTCCACTGCTGTATACTTATTTGAGAGGAATACAGTGATAGACAAGTGATAGACAAGCCTTTCAGAAAGGCTGAAACATATTTATGAACTCCTTCTAAAATAATTCAGAATATGGGGCTAACAATTTAAAGGTTCTTATCTTTAAAAACATTTTATAATTAAGAAAAGGTTTAAAATTTTTGTTTGTGTTACTACTAAAATTAATCAATAAAATTCATAAAGTGGCTGGAATATTTTAGTTTATTTTTTATTTAATTACCTTGGCAGTGTGAGGTTCAAACTCGGGGCCTCAAACATGCTAGGCAAGTGCTCTACCATTGAGCTACGCTTAAGTCCTCAGGAGATTTTAATTTTATAAATACAAGCACTTGCTCTGGAACAAAACAGCCTCGTGCCATTTAATTTCTTTGGCACACAATTTTCTCAATTACAAAGTATTTATAATTTCTAAACTACTTCATAGCACTGTACCACTGTAAGATCTAGTGAGATAATAAAAGTGCAAATGCTCTGAAAAGCTGTTACTGTATCAGGAAATAAATAATTAAACTTCGAACAATACATTAGAGAATTTATTCTCACTTAAAAGTACATTAAAACCAGTTAATCACTATTTTTACATAATTTTCATAACAGTTGCCCCAATATGTTGTGACACTTAATGCTAAATTATTGAAAAGGAATTGGCGAAACACTGGCATCCATTCTTTCAAAATATATAATCAAATTTGGGAAGAGCAAAATAATTCAAGAAATATATTTATCTGTACCAGAGAGTTCTGAAAATACTGAGTTAACTATCAGAAATCAAGAACAAAATGAATAGATGAAAACACAAAGGTTAAGAGAAAGGGCCTCAGAATTCTGTCTCATCCAATTAAGAAACAGAACTTAAAATAGCTAACTTCTCTGAATCACAATTTCTTTTCATTATAAATTTGGTATCTGTATCAGCGTTAACAGGGACACTTGAGATTAGGAACCTTAAGTATGAATTGTGATAGTAGCATCAGTGGTAATTATGAAGTAACTATCTAAAAGGGTGATAGTTTTTTATTAGGGTGCCTTTCATTGAATTATAGCCTAAGAAGTCACTTAAGAATTGTAAATTAGAATAAAATGTACTTTCAAAAATATAACTGAATAAACACAAAAAGATTATATAACCATCCTATTTTTACTATAGTAACTCAGGCTATTCTAGTTATATTCCATAAAAAAAATAACAGATTTTACTTGAAGATTCAATATAAGTATTTATTTTAAAAGGGAACTATTCAAAGTTTTCATTAAGAGAACTGAATTAACATTCTAAATTGGCAAAATGGATTTTATAATTACCTTTTTTTAGCAAACTAAAAATTTAGATTAAATTGGCAATGCTAAAAATAAATAGTGATAAGGAAAACAGGCATGAGAATTGTTAATCCTACACACACAAAGGTCAAATCTGTAATTATTTCTAATAAGCAATTTTAGTAAATGTATCAACTTTTAAAACATTTATATCATTTTAGCCATAAAAAAATTAAAAACAATAGAGATTTCAGAACTCAGTTTATGTATTTTATAGTACTAAAGAGTTCCTACTAAGCTATTTTTATTTGAAATTTCTCAATATACTCCAAATACACTCCAAAACAAAATTCCTTTGGCTCAAACATTGGACTTTGCCTTAAGAACAAAATATGCATGAACAGAGTTGCAAACAAACAAACAAAAATCACACATGCTTACTACTTAAATCTAACAAAGATGAATATTAAGTGTTAAAAATAAAAAGCTTTAGCACAAAGTATCTCTCTAAGGTCTTTTTTTAATACTAAAAACAATCAATCTACATATGCCATAACTGGGGAATGCTTAAGTAAATTACGGTATACCCGCTACAATGATAGAATGAAAATGAATGTGTGTATTTGTGACTCAACATTAAAAAGTAAATATATCAACACAACTAACTCTTTTGGGTTTCTCCATGCAAACCATCTTCCCTTCAACCATTTACATTGTCAGTAGTTAAAACTACCTTGAAGTCATTACTTTCATTTTCTTAATCTTCTTTACTGTTTTACTACACAAACATTATCTCTAAACAACAGATTGCTATAGATGATTTTGAGTTTTATTTGACTAATATACCACCATGGGACATTCTGAGACTTAACTTTGTGGCTCAATTTTTTTGGGTGAAATTTATATTGATGTGTACCAACTGTGTAGGAATGACAAATAACACAACTGAGTATTTTCTATATATTAAACATCGTCCCAAGTACTCTATATTAACTGACTTATCCCCACAATAATAGCTCTCCTTCTCCCTTCATATAAAGAAACTAAAATTCAAAGGAATTAAGTAATTTACCTAAAATGACACAGTTAATATGTAGCAGAGTCTCGATAAGAACTCTATAATTCACCTACCCAATCTCTGTCTCTAGGTGTTTGAGTTTTTTGCTATTTCAAAAATGTTGCAATGAACAATCTTGTATAGGCCTCATAGTACACATGCTCAGCAGTTTCTCTGGTACATATCTAGGGGGTAGAAATGCTGGGTTACAGGATATATACATGTTCTAGTTTTCATGATAAAAACTACTAAGATGGTTTTAATAATTCACATACCCCAAAAGCAGCGATCCCTATCTTTAGCAAGACTAGTCATTATCGCAATGTTCACTCATATAATGTAATATGCTAATTTCTATGATAATGGATTAGTCTTACACGAAATTACATCTTCCCTTAGGAAGTAACTTAGAAAATGAACGAAAGAACAAATAAATGCACAGGTTTCTTACTTTAAAAAAGAAAAAGTAAAGATACTTCCTTACCAGGGCTCATTCTGTTTTCACTCTCATTTTTTTCTGTTTAAAAACACTTGAATACTTTTTTTTTTTACACACTTACCACCTGACATTTCATATTTTTTGATTTTTTGTGTATCTCTTTCTTTGCCCACAATGGCTACCCTCAAATTTTTCATTAGAAAACCCTCTTTATACTTAACCTTAACCATAAACTCTTCAGTGAAGACCCACTCTCAAGTTAATTATGCCTTCTTTGAATTTCTATAAAAATACATATATCTATGACCCCTATACTCTTAAATATTCTTGTATTTATAGTTTTCTTATGATCCTGTGCTATGTGTCTACATGACTGCCCCCCTAAAATCCACATGTGAAACTCAGTCACCAATACAATGGTATTTGGATGTAGGGCCATTCAAAGGTGATCACATCTGATTAGTGCCCTTATAAAGTAGGTCCCAGAAACCTGTCTAGTACCTTGCACCATGTGAGGACACAGCAGAAGGTGCCATTTAGGAAACTGGCAAGTAGGCCCTCATCAAACATTCAATCTGCCTGTGCCTTGATTTTCCCAGCTTCAAACATTGTGAGAAATTTCTGTAATTCATAAGCTATCAGTTAACAGTATTATGTTAAAACAGCTAGGAAAAAAAAAAAAAAGGATAGCCTAAACAACGAGAAATTCTGACCATATTTCATCCCTTTAGCTTAGAAATAATTATGTTTAGCACACAGTAAGAACACTATAAATAATCTGTACCATGCAAATATCTACACATCAGATCACATTATATTACAGACCTCAGGAGTAAATGCTATATGATTTTTAAAAATGTAGAAAGAAAATTCCTTAAACAAATTTTCACACAAAACATCTCCTAGTAACTGCTACAAATCCACATTGTAAGAAAATAAAAACCCTTCCCCAAATCCCACTCCCATGGAATAGTCTGTTACTATTTGACATATATCCTTCTAGATCTCCTAATGCATGCACATTTTTATTCTGTCTGCTTTGATTCTACTGAAATTATAGACAATCTATCCATACAGTGTTATACTACAATTATGGGCATGTAAATTGTTTCAAATTTTTGATATATACACTCCCACAAAACTCTTCATAGATAGATCTTAGCACATCTAAGATAGTGTTTCCTTGTGATTAATTCCCACAAATGGAACTGTTAGGTAAAGCATGTGCATAATATTCAATTACATTACCAAGGTACTTCCAGTAAACATATTGAAAACCCCTCAATAATTTATGAAGAGGGACCCTTTCCTTATATCTCTGCCTGCTTTGCGTCTTATCACTTTACCAATGTTTGTCCATCTACCAAGAAAAATATTATTAAAAATATTATTATATATTTTCCAAAAAGATCATCATTTCCATAATTAAAATTAATGATAACCAAACACCTTTCTTAATTTGGACATAACTGAGTAAAAAGTGGTTCAGGCTTTAAGAAATTTCTGTTTTTGCTTGATTGTAATCCCTGAAGAGTAACAGCTACAATGGCAACCATGAATAGGGATGTAGCTCAGTAGCTTAGCATGTACAAGACTCTGGATTTAATAACCAGAGCTGCAAAAAATAAAATAAACACAAATTACGTGAGAAATGCCAAAATTCTTCCACAAGAGCAAAAAGTTTAGTATATGTACACACAAAGACTAGATTCACTCAAACGGTCTCCAGCTTTAAAAAAAAAAAAAAAATGTATGGCAGTTATATACCCCAAATCCAATGCATTTAATATTGTGCGCTGGCATGAGCTCATCTGTATTATACATAAAGTAACCCAGGCCAGCGTTTAATGCACAATGGAAATCTGTTTTACTCTTAGCTGCTGGTATAATAATTAGTCTCCTATGTTTGCTAAGAGGCTGTTTCATTTTTTCTTTACCCAAGACTACTATAGTAATTTTGTGTGTAAAAACAAAACAGGGTGCAGCAACAAAATAATGTGATATCTACTTCTTGATCAGAATAACAGACCTGTAGAGAAAATAAAGACTCTGCTTCTCTCCTCCCTTTGTCCCTTCTCCAGTGTTAATTCTGAGAAAAAAAAATTAATATGATTCCCAATAAATAAGTGTTGAAAAAGTAATATTACAGTCTACATTTGCTTAAGAACTTCATTCTTATAGTTGTTATATTTTTAGATCACAAATCACAGGATTAAAAAATGTGTTGACTAGGTCATATCCAACAAAAAGTTCTCAATAATTATGCTACTGGTATTTTATTTTTTTATTTTTATTTTTTTTGAGGTGCTGGGGATTGAACCCAGGGCCTCTACCAACTGAGCTATATCCCCAGCCCATATGCTACTGGTATTTTAATAATTATATTATTGGTATTTAAAATTATATGCTGAAATTAAACCAATTATATATCTGTGCTTTAAAAGCATAAAGCAGAAGAAACTCCCCATAATTCCACAAACCCAACTAAATCATTATTAACATTTTCGTGTAGTATCTCCAGTACCAATTCATTTTAGATTTGGCCACAACCAACACCTACTGTGTTCACTAGATTTCTTTAAGAACTATTAACTTTTAAGAACAAAAAACCAATCACTTAGTTTTTAATTTTGTATTTATCTATGAGTTTGTCTAGAAACATTAGTAGTGTATAGTATTTTCTTTGAACACGCTGAACAGTAATCTGTGATGAAACAATATGGAAAGTGAAGGAAAACAAGTCCTCTGTCCTGGCTTATGTAAGAACTAAACCTACCTTTTGAATGAAATGTTAGTTTAGTTTAAATGTGGTAATAAGTTTGTAGAAATTGTTTACCACCTGTATCTATTTTTTGAATAATAAGCAATAGCTACTCAGCTTTTGCTAACCATATAAATCTTTAAACTACCCTTTCTCTAACTGGTAAATGTATTTCTAGGATTCTAGTCCAAGGTCACACTTGAATGTGTAAACAAAAATTTATGTAAATTTGCATAATAAATAAAACTCAATCTAAAAATATCAGGGCTTTTAGAAATTAATTGTATGACAGTAAGTCTAAAGAATGGTGATAGGTTGACTATAGTATCATAAAATATTTTTCACTAGCTAAATAAAGCCCATCCATTAACTTAATTCTCAGTCTTATTAAAATATTACCAACTTATAAAATCAGTACATGAACAATTTATATCCTCCTGCCTGAAGCAAAATTACTTCAGACAATAAATATAAATCATAGCCTTTAGAATCATTTTGGCTCATAAGTCACATTATAGAACTCTTAAAAAACAGATTAAGTTAATCAAGTATTTCTCAATAGTAAAAGAAAAAATAGAACTTTTCACTTCAAATCAATCAAGTCTTCTTTTGTCTACTCAAAAGCATAACATCTAAAGTCTTTTCCTTCTAACAAACACTAAGCCTGTTGCAAGGTAAGTTTCATGGTTTTGCTCTCAATCCAGTATATCTGAAAAATAAATGCTATAAATGTTCTGACTGCTCTATTTGGAAAAATATTAAAAGTAGTCTTAAAATGAGCATAAGCTAGTATTTAAACCCTGCACCACAAAACTTTTAATTGCTTCATCAGTATAGTCAAAAGAAGAAACCAAATGGAAAGAACATTTATACATTAAGACTAGGTAGGTTTAAAAACAATTCTTTTTTTTTTTTTTTTTTTTGTGCCAGGGATTGAACCAGGGGTACTTAACCATTGAGTCACATCCCCAGGCACCCCACTCCACCTTTTAATTGTGTATTTTGAGACAGGGTCTCACTAAGTTGCTAAGTATGGCTTTGAACTTGCAATCGTACTGCCTTGGCCTCCAGAGTTACTAGGATTATCAGCATGCAACACCTTGCCCAGAAAAACATCCCTAATTTTAAGACTTTTCTTCAAAAAGCCTTTCTGGAGTACCAACTATGTACTAGATCAGTCTTAGACACCAGGGATAAAAGATGAGCACACCTGTAATCCAAGCAACTCAGGAAGGCAGAATGATCACCAACTTTGAGGTCAGTCTCAGCAATTTAATGAGACCCTCAGCAACTTAGTGAGACCCTGTTTAAAAATAAAAAGTGCCTGGGGATGTAGCTCAGTGGTAGAACACACCTGGATTCAATCCCCAATATCTACTCTGCCCCCCAAATCCAAATAATGACTTGTTATGAAAACCTTCACAAATAAGCATGAAATGGAAAGGTAAGCTTCTTTCTGTTGACTTCTGAAAACTGATGAAGACATTAATTTGTTGAAAGCAGAAAGCTGTTTATCAGTAAATAATCAAATGTCCAGTATACACACACACAAAAAAAATGTTTAGCAGAGTTATTGGCAAAGAATAGGTACTCAAATATTTGTTGAATAAATTAATGAATATTCAAAATGGAGATTTCTGCTCTAACATTTAATGCCTTCATGTTATGACCTAAATATAACACAATTATTACTCTGGGTTAAAAAAAATTAAATAATGGGTTATTCTTTTAAACCATTTTAGTTGTCTTTACATGTCAATCTGACAGAAACACTACCTTAAATCACAGTCAACTCATATTCAAAATAATTCTTTACTTATTTAAGATGAATTATGAAACTTAAGATGATATGTTCTATTTCTAGTAAAGAAGTTAAATAAACCAGAATACACTGTATTCTCCAATATATTTCAAACGAATTATTCTCTTAATACTTTGGCACATCATGAAATAAACAGTATAGCACAAAGGTCAATTTATGAGTTTTCTTTTGCAGTTTTAATACTGGGTATTGACTCTTAAAACAGTTGTTGTGGTTCTAATCATCTCAAGAAGAAGTTAAACTTCCTTTCTATTCGTGCATTAGCTTTTGATTACTATACTAAAAAATTAGCACAAAATTTAGCAGTTCCAAACTACATTTATTATCTCAGTTTCTGTAAGTCAGAGATTTGGGAGCAATATAACTAGGTGGTTCTGGCTCAGTGTTTCTTGTCAGGATGCAGTCAAGATATTTTAACTAGGGCTGGGGTTGTAGCTCATTGATAGAGCAGTTGCCTAGCATGTATGAGGCACTGGGTTTGATCCTCAGCATCACATAAAAATTAATAACAGAGTGTGTGACAGATACCATTGCCCTGTGTAAATGCATGAGCGCACAGATGGTGTGACTCTACTTTGTGTACAACCAGTGAAACAATAGCTGTACTCCATTTGTGTTCAATAAAAAAAAATAAATAAAAATAAATAAATAAATAAATAAAGGTATTGTGTCCATCTACAACTACAAGTATTTTTTTAAAAAAGATAACAGATGAATCTAGCTCAGGATTCTTTGAATTC
Organism: Glaucomys volans; assembly: GCA_020662805.1. NCBI lineage: Eukaryota > Metazoa > Chordata > Mammalia > Rodentia > Sciuridae > Glaucomys > Glaucomys volans. Next base: position 161,301 of record JAJEJO010000135.1, read on the forward strand.
CAAAAGAAAACTCTGTGGGTCTTGTAAATCTTATTTTGACTCATTCCATTAGATAAAAAGCATGCTCATAAATTATTCTGAGCCAGGTGTAGTGGTAGATGTCTATAATTCCAGCAACCCGGGAGGCTGAGGCAGGAGGATCTCAAGTTCAAGGCCAGCCTCAGCAATTTAGCCCAGGTCCTAAGCAACTCAGAGAGACCCTGCCTCAAAATAAAAAATAAAAATGGCTGAGGATATAACACAGTGGTAAAGCACCCCTGGGTTCAATCCCTGGTATTAAAAAGAGAGGAAAAAAAAAAAAAAAAGAAAAGAAAGATAAAATCATTCTGCAACCTCTCTATCTTAAACTTCTGCTAAGGGACACATTCTTTGTTTCTTCTAAGCCCTATTATTTTGACTTAAAGGCTCTCTGAGGTAGTATCTTAGAATTTTCTGAGGTCTTAATAAAAGAACTCTGGATATTTTTGGTATTCAAGAAAGATCTTAACTAGATGGTTCTGGCTCAGGATTCCTCACCAGGTTGCAGTCACGACACCAGGCAAGTTATAGTCATCCGAAGTCTTGACTGGGGATGAACAACCTGCTCCCAAGATGGCTGACAAATGTGGCCACTGTCCCAAGGCTTCAGTTCCTCACCACATGGACATCTACACAGAGTGGCCTGAGTGTCCCCCATAATATACAAAGTGTGCTTTCTTCAGAAATAGTGGTCTGAGAGAATGTTAGGCAGAGGCTGCAATAACCCACCCCTGGATTCACATGCTAGCATTTCTGTAACATCCTCTTTGTTAACATAACAACTGAGAATAGTACACACTCAGGGGGTGGGAAGATTATATTCCACTAAAAAGAAGAATATTAAAATTTTGGGACTGTACTTTGAAAACACCACAGTATTTTTTTAAAAGAATTAAAACTTGATATAAAAATTGTTCTTACTGAAGTGACATTTAAATGAAAGGCTAGCATCTCTGGGATTATTGCCTATCTTTTATTATGAAAAAGAAAATTAAGCAAGTACTTTAGTGACTAAGATACAGAGATTCTTTTAGTGGTCTGTGTGTAAATTTTTGGGCTGAGGGCACTAGATATCACCTTACTATGAAGCAGGAATCCTAAGGAACTAAAAATAGAATAATTATTCTTATTGCTTTTGCTACACCATAATCTTCTTTACTAGTCTTCTCTTTCCTGACTCTTAACTTTTTATTACTTTGTATGCCTCTATAATAAACTTATTATTCCCGGCTCATACCTTTTGCTTTTCTCACTCTATGACAAAACCTTGACACATATGGTACTATCAGAGAATATGATTTTGAAAATAAACAATTTTTAAAAAATTAATTGCTACACATATAAAGTCTTGCAAACAACTGTCTTACAGCATTTCTTTCCCCACACAATGTTAAATATAGAAATTATGTGAGACCAAATCAGCAGCATATTAAAATGAATAATCACACACTTGTAATCCCAGTAACTCAGGAGGCTGAGGCAGGAAGATCACATGCTCAAGGCCAACCAGAGCAACTTAATAAGACCCTGTGTTGAAGAAGTTATCAAGGATGGTAGCACATTTATATTTTTCTTTCTTTTTTTCTTAACAGGCTTTTGCTATATCGCTCAGGCTGGCCTCAAATTCACGATTATCCTGTTTCAGCCACCATGTCTGGCTTCTTTTTTTTTTTTTTTTTTTTTTTTTTTGGTCCCTCTTTAAGTGTTGCTATAGGTCTCAAATTTCCTAAAACAAACATTCATATTTTCAGATTTTACAAGTATTCAAATGAGCAATTGTGTACATAAAACATTTTGCCATGTCTTTAGGTAAAAACTATTTTTAAAATAATGAGTAGTGATATATTAATATGACATATATATGAATTGGTCTATTTTAACTTATAAAAATATTAATACTTTTTGCAGCAAATATGAAAAACAGAAAAGCATTAAAAAGAAAGCCATACTGCTCAGAATTCCAGTTCAAAGGTAAACAACAAAAATACTTAAAATTTGGCTAAGTAATAAGGAAAGCTAATAACAAAATTTTAATAGCTATATGACAAATATACTTTATTCAACCATTCCGTTATTATTTAGATAGTGCCTTATTTTTATTATCAAATATTTAAGTACATATACACATATTAAATCCATGTATAAAAATTTTTGTGTATGTTTTCTTCATATACATTGCTACAAATTTACAAGTTGACTCACTAGATCAACAGACAAAATTGTTTCTATTTTTGAGGGTTTGTTTGTTTGTTTGTTTGTTTTTACTGAAGTTACTCTTTGACACCAGTAACATGAGATTTCAAAAGAAACGGATTCTGCAGGTTTCAAAAATTAGAAATGTCCTTAACATGTGAACAACTGAAGGTTTCTAAACATACTGCCAAACTGCTTTCTAGAAAAAAAGTTTGCAATCTGTATTCTCTCCAGTGGGGCATCAATCAATCTCAGAGCATGGGGCAGTATCATTTTTTTAAAAACTTCAGTCATTTGGCAACTAATTTGCTTTAATTTACATCACCTTTTAATTATAAGTTAACTAAAATGCAATGGTATCAATATGCTCATCAGCAATCTGCAATTTCTTTTCTATGCATTTTTGTATGTAAGAACCTTGCCTATTTTTTCTGGGGATGGGGTGTTTATGATGCTATGTGTCAATTTGGCTGGGTTATACTCAGTGCCCATATTTTAGTCTAGATGTTGCTGTGAAGATACTTTTTAGACATGACTAACATTTCACTCAGTAGACATGGAGTCAAGAAGATTCCCCTCTGTGCTGGCAGCCTTATTCAAGGAGCTGAAAACGACTGAGATCTGCCTAGAATCTGCCTGGAATGCCAATTTCCAGCATGGATGCTTGCCTGCTTGCCTGTGGATTTCAAACTTGTGAACCACCACAATCTAGTCTACCAATTCCTTAAAAAAATAAAAACAAAAAACTCTCCCTCTATACATACTTGTTCTATTTCTCTGAAAAACCCAGACAAATAGAGTGTCTTTGAGTATTTTAAAATAATTTACAGGTTATTTATTTACTAAGACTAGTAATTTCCTCTACATCTTTAATATTTAGAGATTCTCTTCAAGCCAAACTACTTACTGGTAAGTCATCTGCTCCTTCAGCTTCATTTTTAGATGCCGGACATCCTAAAAACACAGGTCAAAGTTAATTAAACACAGAATTTCTGTCTTAGATTTTATTACTCACTAACTGATGTCATTAAGTTCCTTCAGAAGACTGATCAGAAATTATTCTGGGCTACCTGGCAACCCAGTTAGATACTGGTCACTTGTTCTTGCACTGTTATTAGAAAGTGTTTCCTCTTCTATAGGTAAATTTCCAGTTACTTACTAAAGAGATGTTTCTCTCTTTAGAATTTATGATGTCTTGTAATAAAGATAAAACGATAATATTTCATGGTAATTTTCCTGAATTAGAAATTAGATTGTTTTTCAGATTTTTTTTTTGGGGGGGGGGGTACTGGGGATTGAATTAAAGTAGCTATTTAACCAGTTTCATGCATTATGAAAATAATATCTACATTAAGCATTTCCATGTTTTTGTCTGTGGTTTTCTCATAATTAGCTCATTTCTTCAAATTTCCTTGTGAAAGGTCCTCTTACAAATATATAAATCACAAAGTGGCTTACATGTTTTGATTCAGTTCCTTTTTTTTTTTTGCAGTACTGGGGATTGAACCCAGGGCCTTGTGCTTGACAGGCAAGTACTCTACCAACTGAGCTGTATCCCCAGCCCTTGATTCAGTTACTTTAATTAGAAAGTTATCTCCATTAATAAAGATATTTTCCTTCTTAATTAGAAAAAATGTAAATCTCAGTCCTTTCTTTATGGGAGAAAATGAGTTTTAAAGTGATTTCTTTTTGTTTAAATAGGTATTTAGCCAGTTCCTCAAAAATCTATAAGCTTTAGAATTATTTAGAATTTAGAATTTTATTCTAAATTCTATTAGCTTTAGAATTTTATTTAGAATTCCCTTGACACACGTCGGGGGAACATCTCACTGAGATTTTAATAGCTCTTACTGGTTCCCTCTTCTTCAAACTCTTATTTTAAAACATTTGTCTTATTTGAAGGCTAGTGATCCAGACAAATAACACATGCAATTGGTACAGACTGTGATTTGACAAATATAAAACTGGCTAAGGAATCCATTATTTCATCTTTACCTATTTCCAGGCCTGGTCACATAATGCAAAAGCTGTAAGAACCATTTACTCTGGGTCAACTTTTAAGAAAGATGACCTCTACTCTGTATATGTAACAGATAAACTGATAAATAATCAAGGAAACCTACCTTGAGAAATATCCTCGATGGCTCTTCGAATGCCTCTATCAAAAGCCCTAGCATCAGCAGGACTTTGAAAGGTAAGGCCAAACTTCTTATCATCAATCTTCCAGTGGTGAAATGTTGGAGTGACCTTATTATAAATGAGGTCTTTTTTAAGCATACATTCCAAAACCACCTGCCAAAAGTCAGATACCAACATTAACATATGTATATCAAATGCATCTAAGGTAACTCTTAGTAAATGCATCTAAGGTAGCTCTTTAATTACAAAATAAAGTGAGAAAATAGTTACAACTTTTCAATAAATAATAGATAATAAATATTCTTAAATAATGAGCTCTTGATCTGAATTCACATCACAAAAATCACTCACTAAAAAGCTTAAGATGAAGAAGAAAAAAAAAAAAAAAGCTTAAGATGGGAATCATACAGACCAGGCAATTTGTAAACAGTATGTTCATTATACTCTCATTTTAAAAAGTACACTGCATAAAAATTTCCAAAAAAAAAAATTTTTATTTTAGGGAAGAAGTGGAGACAGTGGTGGTAGTAATAGAAACTTTTTAAAAGCACCTCCCTAAATTTCTAAAAAGATACATTAATATTTTGTTTGGGGATTTAACGGTCACAGCAGATCAAATTCCCACTTTGCCACTTTCTCAAAGTAGGTTAACTTAACCTTTTCGAGCCATAATTTTCTCATCTTGAAAATATGAATTGTAATATTAAATACCTCATATTATGGAATTACTGAATAAGCATTCATATAAAAAGCTCATTCTTTTGAAATGATATGAAATTTATAGAAAAGTAACCAATTCCTGTCTGTCCTTTACCCAAATTTATCACACTTATTTTCAGCATTCTGTCTTTCTCTCTGAATATGTCCATATATAAACATACACTTATTTTGTTCTGAACTATTTCAAGGAGCTTACATATACAATGTCCCACTGCTCTTTAATACTTGAGTATTAATGCAATGCTTTCTCTTATGTAATCATTGTATGCTGATCAAATTCAGGAAATTTAAAATTGAGACAACACTTTTATCTAATTTATAGTCTATGTTCTAATTCTGTCCAGTGTGCCAATAATGACTTTTATAGCATTTTTAAAAAGTTCTAGTGCAGGATCTATTGTAGAATTACAGATTACATTTACTTAAAAATGTGTCTTCGGTCTTTCTCAATTGGGTGCAGTTTTCTTAGCCTTTTATATCCATGCCATTCACAGCAGACTTTTAATAAACATTAGTTGTCATAATTAGTATACAAAAATAAATCTACAGTAATCCTTGAAATTAACCTAATTAGAAACTAAAACTACACACCTTAATTATTAGGGAATATACTATAAAAAAGCAGGAAGAATTTAAAACCATCCAAATAAATCCCAGATCCCATATCCTATTTTTTTTTTAACAGTACTCAGAATGATTGAGTGGTTTTACCTAATATGCAGGCAGAGTACTTTTATAACAAGTATAAGCCTTATCAGATAACACCTTTGCATCAGACAACTCCCTCGCTTCAATGTCTTCAGTCTTCTTAATGCTTTCAAGACTGAGGCCAAAATTCTTATCATGAACTGCTAGGGCCTGCATAAATTGGTCTTAGTCTTAAATAAGCTCCATTCTCACTTCCCACACTCTTCCTACACGTATATTCACATTACATCCACCATTCACACCCTTTGGTGCCCACTCTGTACTAGTCCCTCTCTCTGGAACTCTTCCTTTATCTTAACCTTACAAATACATTCTACTTAAGATTTCAACTTGGAGTTTGACCGCAGTAGTGCACAACTGTATCTCCAGGGACTCAAGAGGCTGAGGCAGGAGGACCTTAAGTTGGAGGCAGCCTTGGCATCTTATAGAGACCCTATCTTAAAATAAATAAAATAAAAAGTAAAATAAAATAAAATGGGCTAGGGATGTAGCTCAGTGGTAGAATGCCCCTGGGTTCAATCTCCAATACCAAAAATGAAAATAAAAAACTAAAATAAACTCAACTCACATATAACTTCCCAAGTAAAGCCTTTTCTGATCCCTAGATTGAATATAGTCTGATAACATCTCTGATGTACTTTATATATTTATAATTTTTAAATTGGAGTGACAGATCATTAGTCTAAAAGCTGGGTAAGGGCAAAGACTGCCACATTTGATCATCACTATATTCCCAGTCTTCATAATATAGTAGCAACTTTAAGTATTCAACAAATATTCCTCCTCAGAAAAAATGTATATTGTTTTTCCAGAAATTTTCAGGTTTTATGTACTCCGCTAGAAACTCACCTATGGATCATTAATTAAGAACCTCTGATACTTTAGGAATGATTTAGGTTCAACACAACCACTGGTGTAGTAGAGCCTACTTGTACTTGCTCCTGAGAGCCAAACATTAATTTTTTTAGGAATTTTGCTGGTCATTATTTAAAACTAAACTATATATCTTTACAATTAAATAAGTTACACCAAACCAAAGTAATAAATACTAAAAACTCATAGTTTCCTAATTATGTTACTGCATTTTATAATTATATATATTCTTGAAACAGTTTATATCTCTCCATCTATATGGTGAAAATATTATATATTCTGTACTATTGCTCATTTCTTTCCAATGCTGCATTCAATGACATTATACTGACAGAAATCAACCATGGTGCAGTTATGCAAATGCTATAAATCACTGCCTTTGTTCCATCTTCAAAGCTAGCTGTTAAATTTTTATCAGCATATCACTAACTATAATGATTCTTAATGGTAAGTTTTATTAATTAATAAATAACCAAGAAAGTGACTGTTTATAAGCAACGGAATGAAACTGCCTCAATAGTTCTGCTACCCATACTTTCATGATTCTACATGTATTAGAAAAGAATAGACATATATCCATGTCTTTTATTAATTAGTTCTTTGCTAAGGCATTTTATAGATTTATTATATAAACATTTTGCTGGACATGGTGGCACATGCCCATAATTACAGTGACTTGGGAGGCTGAGGCAGGAGAATCATGAGTTCAAAGAGAGCCTCAGCAAATTAGCGATATCCTGTCTCAAAATAAAAAGGGCTAGGGATATGGCTCAGTGGTAAAGCACCCCTGGGTTAAATCCCCAGTACCAAAACAAATAAACCTTTTGAAGCAACAATAATGATAAAATTGATAATTAAATTAAGTTCTGGAATTTAAGAAATACACTATTACATTAGGGATTGCTGCAATGTTTTTACTATATTCATTCATAAATAGTAGGAAAAGTAGTATTTTCAGAAATTATCATAAATGGAAATTGTGGCATATGCTGTAATCCCAGCTAAAGGTTAAATACATGCTAACTATGAAAAATTCAGATAAATAGGTGAATTCCGGAATTTAAGACAAAATGAAAACTACCGAGCAAAAATGTACTGAAATCTAAAATAGCTGAAGGGAGCGAAAAAAGATGTCCCCCTATACTACCAGGCTAAGAAGAGGGAAGTAGAAGGGACAGGATTCCAAGGATGGAGAATTTGGTATAGTTGAGAGGAATTTTGTATGGTTGTTAGTTAAGCTTGTGGGCTTGGTAGCCAAGACCAGCTGGGTCCCAGCCAGTCTCCACCAATTACTACCCAGCTCACTTCTGAGAATTAAATGATATAATACATGAATTACTCAAAATAATGCCTGACATAGTCAACCATCAATAAATACTAGTAGTGATGGTGATGTTCGTCACAAGGTGAAGCCACTGGTCCATAAGTTAGTAGATATGAGAGGCTGGGGAGTCATGATTTTTAAGGGGAAATCTTTTTTGAGTACAGTAGAGAAAGGTTTTTGAATGACAAGTACAGATACTCTGGACTTCAAAGAGCTTGAATGAATACATTCAGAAGAGCTTAAGTTAATCAATTCTAAAAGCAATAAAAACATTTTAATCTCCAAGTTTTTCCTTCATTTGAAAGAAATTCTAGGGTAAGAATTTATAAAAGGAAAGGGGGGTGGTGCCTGTGGTCATTAAATAACTAAAATTTCTAAAGGTGTGCTCTATTTTAGGAAATATAGACTAAAACTCCCATCATAAAATTACTGCACTATTTGCCAGAAGTTTTCAAAATAGACCAAGCCAAAAATGGATATAAGTGCATTTTTGTTTCACTAACAACAACTCATAATTTGGGAGCGGAAAGTAAAATTAAATACATATTTTTAAAGTAATATGTACTTTATTACGGTTTCTACCTTACAATTAATTACATGTTTGTAAATAATATTATCTAAGAAGCAGTGTAGTTGGTAACAATTTTACTAGTAACTTTCTGAAGTATCTTTGAATCGAATAAAAAAAATCATTTTGTTTTTTGAAATAAAAATTCCAAATCCAATTAAATTTACCCAATAATCAAAACTGATAAAATACCTTTGATGAAAGATACTGTGATTCCTATGAAATATGAAATTATATTGTTAAAAATACTTTTTTTTTTTTTTACTATTGAGATTAGTAAAAATTTGTGTTTAGTACTGTGTTCTGAGCTAGGAGGATTTTAGAAATTAAGAAAAACAATAAAAGAAGCAACAAAGCAGTGACTCTCAGATAACAGGGCAGTTAACACAAAAGAGAAGGAAAATTGTATCACTTTATCATTATGGTACATATTTTAATACACATTATTTTTGTGGAACTAAACCATATAAAAGATGAAGTACTTGACAGTCAATCAAACCCATATATGCTCACACAATTTTATTTCCATTAAAAAAAAGGCAGTAAATGAAACACTACTACTATTTAATTTCCAAACTACAACAAGCACTCACTTGTACCTAGTTCTCATTAAATGAAACAAGTAAACACATAAGAAGCAAGAGTACACACAAAGTATCCAAACAGTAAAAATTAGAATACACCACAGATTGAATAATAAAACTGAACTGGATATGCAGACCCATGGCTACAGGGATCTGAAAAATTGTACACCTGGAAATTGGACATCATTAACATCAAGTTAATGTGGGAAATGCTGAATGATAACCAAACAAAATGGACTTTTACATAAAGAAGTATAATGAAAGTTCAGTTTACTTAGTAGATAAATGCCTCCAAAGTTTTCCCATGAGATCCATAACAAACTGACAAATATACCACCACTGTAAGATACTTAAATAATCTGTCTCAATAAGTGGTAGATGAAACAGACACAAAATTAGGAACGATAAAGAATATTTGAATATCAACATTAAAAATTTTGATCTAGGGACACACAAAGAAACCTGCATGAAATAAATGCCTAAAAAATACAGTCATCAAAAATACATGGAACATTTAAATAAATTAGTCAGTTCCTCACAACATATGTCTTGAAAAAAGAATTGTTATCACACAGACTATATTTTCTAAACATAGCTCACGGATGAAAAATAGTTTAAAATAACCTATTCTTTTGAAAACATTTATACCAATTTCTAAAGGAAAAAAAAAAACAAGGAAATCAGCATGAGAATTAGAAAACCCTTAGAATCAAAAGATAATGCAATAACCATGTATAAACACACGGGGGGGGGTAGCTCAGTGAGAATATGTGCTTAGAATGTGTGAGGCCTTAAATTTTATCCCCAAAACCACAAATATGAAAGTTTGTAATGTAAAAATCTTAGAACAGAAAAAAAAGGAAATCTGAAAAACAAAAGAATTCAATGTCGAAATGTTAAAAATTAAATCATCCAAAAAAAGTATTAAGAAATAAAGGTAGGAAGTATAAATGACAAAAGCAACAACAACCAAAACAAACAAAACCCATTATACAAAAAGGAAGAACTCCTTCTACCCCATTTGTTTGCCTGTTCAGTTATGGATACAGATCATATGGATTCCTATTTTAGTTAATTACAATCATTTACAAACAGAACTTTTTCATATGAACTCTTCTCTTTTCAACATGATTCTTTTGTTTTCTCCTTTACTTAGTGGCACAGGATATTAGAGGATATTATAGGCAAGGATGCATTAATATGAAGGTACCTGTGGGGAAATAATAGGCAAGTCCAAATTTTCTTCAAAATGATTGTCCAGTATTCCTACATATGTCTATGTCATGAAAGACTGAGAAACTATTCAGTTGATGCTATGAGATCTTGTATTGAAGAAACAAAATGCTGGAAGAATATTAGGACAGTTGCCTGCTCATATACTGTTGGTGGCAATGTAACATGGCAAGCCACTCTGAACAGAATTTTGGCATTTTCTTATAAAACTAAACATGAAACTACCACATAGCCTAGCAACTGCACTCTTGGTTACTTAGCCCAAAGTATCCTTATCTGTACAAAAGCCCACAAATGGAAACAGCCTAGATATCTTTCAATGGTTAAACAAACTGTGGTACATACATATGATCTAATACTAATCAACAAAACAAGGGCACTCTTGAGACACTCAACATAGATGAAAACTCAGTGAATTATGCTGAAAGAAAAATGTCAATCCTGAAAAGTTGCACACTTATGATTCCACTTTTATAACATCTTTGAAATGACAAGTTATAGAAATAAGAAAACAGATTGCCAGGCTAAGAGGAAAGTGGACATGATTATAGAACACCAACAAGAGAGGGGTTTTTATCTTGTCTGTGAGAGCTGACATGAGATAAAACTGTAAACACCCAAATACACTTAAAAAAAAAAAAAAGACTAAAATGAAAAATCTAAATATGGTAGATGGTATCAATATGAATATCCTGGTTGTAATATAATAGTTATAAAAAAGGTTACCACTGGGAAAACTGGTTAGAGGGTACAAAGGATCTCTTTATATTATTCTTTTATAATTCATTAATAATCTATAATTCCTCAATAAAAATATCAATTTAAAAAGTCTATGGAACATTTATAAAATCAGATTTCATAAAAATCTGCATAAAATTATGGTGGGGAAATATAAGGACGCTTCCATTCATGATGAAGGATATCTCAAAGTAACAACCAACATCAGACTTCTCCACTTAATATTAGAAATTCCTTTAAATTCACAAAGATAGAGATAATCAATATTATCTAACATTATTCTGAAAGTTCTAGTGAGTGCCATAAATAAAAGATGCAGGAAGAACTCTTAAAGATACCAGAAATGATGACTGAGATATCATTTACAACAGCTCCCAATTTCTCTCTTTTTTTCTTTTTTTTGGTTAAAGCAGAAATTTATTAAAACCATTTACATAGTGTTTTACACACACACACACACACACACACACTGTATACAGTCCTCAACATTTGGGCAACCAACTCTGTTCTCAGAATTGAATCATGAGGAAACTGATATCTGCCCTCCCCCCAATAAGATATGTCTGCTGCTTATTTCCTAAAGATGGTGTGTTTAATTGCACCACCGGCAGTGCAATAACCCTTGAGATCACAAAGCCTCTGGCAGAGTGAAGAGATGCAAGCACAGAACCTTCTCTGAAATGTAATGCTCACAAAAGGTATAGTGCAAGAGATGCATGAATGGTGGCTCTTCCAAGGCCTGCAGGCCCATGGGTGGGCCACAGGAGAGACTGAGGGTCCAGCCTGGAGGCCCTAGCTGTGGAGGGTGGCCGGCAGGGATGGCATAGCCTCCAGAGCCTCTTCCTCCTCCTCCTCTTCCTGGTCCTTAGAGGCAGCCATGGCTCCCTGAGGTTCAGGCTCAGGAAGGGCATGAGTCACTTTACTGGGTGCTTTATCCAAGGCCTCTGCTGTGATTTCAAACAGAATTCTGTCAATTTCCAGTTCAGATTTTTCTTCCATTTCTTCATGCTTTCAAAAGTGTCCTCTAATATCTCTTCTATGATCCCAGCCTTCATCATCTCTTTGGACAGCTCACTCATGGAAGCCAGGATTTCTGGGATCTTCATAAGACTCTGCATGGCCTTCATTACTTATGTGCACTTCTGCAGAGAACCAGCCACTCACCAGATGGCAAGCTGGTTCTTTAGCCCCATGAGCACAGAGTTCATGTAGACTTTGAACACACAGAACTTCCTCACAGCCTTCCTGGACCTGATCATCTCCTTTGCCAGGACCACACACATGTCCTTCTGGCCCTTCTTTGCAGCATCTTTCACCCATCGCTTAACTTTCTCCTCTTCTCTTTGGATATCTCTTATTTGCCTGTCAACAACTCTCATTTCCTTTCTTATCTTCCATGACCACTTATTAACCAACTTCTTGAGAGGTTTCTCCTGGGCTTTTCCAAAGAACCCCACAGCAAATTGAACTATCTTGCCCCTTTGGGATTTCCAGGCTTTCAGTTCCCTACACCCAGGCAGATCCCAGCAGCCACCTGGGCAGGGCCACTGAGGACAGGAATCCCTAGGATCAAAGGTGGGCCTGATGGCCCCCAATTTCTTATGTAGCTATGAAAAGGCTTAAATGAATGTACCCATGGAGGACCAAAAAACAAACAAAAAAACTGTTCATAGAATTCTGAAAGAATAAGCAAACAAATACAGTGCCTCAAAAAAGTTAAAGACAATTAATGAAAGAGCAACTAGTACTAACAAAAACTAAACGCTATACAAAAGTTATAATAATTTTAAAAGTTTAATATTCACCAAAGAATCAACACACAAACCAGCAGAATTGAACCGGAAGTGATATGGACTAAACTAGGCTCCTGAAATGTACGTTGAACTGGACACCCACTCCCACGCCAACACATCCCATCCCACATGTGGCTTTATTTGGAGTGAAAAGATGATAAATCAGATCACAAAGGTGGGTGCACAATCATACAGGATTGGTGCCCTTGTAATAAAAGAAAAAAATACCAGAGCTCTTCTCTTTAGGCCATGTGAGGCCACGGTGAGGAGACAGTCTGCAATGTAGGCAGAGCCCTCACCAGAAACAGAACTGATCAATAACTTTATCTTTGACTCCCCAGCCTACAGCTCTGTAAGATTAAGTTTCTGTTTAAGCTATTCAATCTACATTTTGTTTTGGCAGCCTGGACAGACTAATACAGGAAGTACAGCACATAGAAACTTCCTGAACAACAGCTGATTTTTTAATAAGGAATAATATCAAACAATCAACTAAACATCTGGCACATTCAAATTGTAATTTAGATTCTAATAAAACAAAAGTAGTGAAGGGGAAAGGTAATATGTAAAGCAATAATTTGAGATCAAAGAGTCTGGAATTTAACTCAACTCTTAAAGAGATTATAACAGTTTAATTAGAATGTAACAGAAGTGTATTATGAAATATATCACAAACAGGTATGAAAGAGAAAGATGAAGCCAAGATAATACTGATGAACTTGAAAAATCAATCAGTAAACATCAATACAAATCAATATGTCAATAACTAGAGAATGGAATGATATTAATTAAAAACAAACAGTTGAACAGTAAAGAGGAATTGTGAAAAACTAAATAGTGGTTTGAAGTAAAGTGAAAGGTCTTAGCTGAGGTTGTCTTGAGAAGAGGAAATAAAAGCCACTAGGAAGATAATCTGGCATATATTCTAAATCTTTCTTTTCAAAAACTAGCTTATCACAAATCTCCAAAAAGAAAAAAAGAAAAGGTGTTTTTTGTCTTCAAGAAATACTGATAAAGTTAAATAAATTGTTGTAGAAGAACTGCAGGGAAAAAGATTAACAATTTTATGATTGTACAATAAGGTATTAATAGCACAATTTATTATCTTTTCAATGGATTGATCCTGAACTGAACAGGTAATTTTGGATTGGTAGAACATTACTATTAACAATCCTCCCAGTTCCAATTATTCACAGCAAAACAGGTTTGCTCAAGTACTCTCTCTTACCAATTTTCCCATTTTTCCACCTATGTCAATAAAAAGGAAAACTATTCACTGCCACTATTGCTTCCTGAGAACTAGTGAGGTCCAGGAACATTCTCTACCTCACAGAAATTCTTCATAATATACTATCTTTATAGTTCCATATTTACTAATAGAAAAGAAGGAAGAGCACTTTTTCTTTTTTTTTTTTTTTTGGTACTGGGGATTGAACCCAGGGGCAGTTGACCACTGAGCCACATCCCCAGCCCTATTTTGTATTTTATTTAGAGACAGGGTCTCACTGAGTTGCTTAGGGCCTCGCTAAGTTGCTGAGGCTGGCTTTGAACTCATGATCCTCCTGCCTCAGCCTCCCAGGTGCTGGTATTACAGGCATGTGCCACCAGGCCTGGCTAGGAAGAGCACTTTCTTAGGTTTAATGCACAGTACTTTTGATGACCCATGAATAAATCAGTAAGGCATACCAAAAATAATTGCCTTTCCTTGAAAAAAGGCAACTGAAGACAAATGATAAAAAGGCAAGTTCATAAACCTGTTTTCTGTGTTGAGGTAAGATGAGATTGTCTCTAGGAAATTATTAGGAAATATTAAAGAAATATTAGATCTAAGCTTTAAAAAGTTCATTATGGCAAACAACATAGAGGCTAGAAGGAGCAATGGGAAAAACAAAACTGAGAGGCTTAATTGCAGCAGCACAAGCAAGCTATGAGAGAGAGATGAAAAAGATGAAATAAAACCAAGAATAAAGACCTGCTTGAACAAATGGAGAAATCACTGGTACTTTCTAGGTTTATGACTATTGCTGATGCACATTTTGATATCACATTAAAAGAATAAAGAGGCAAGCTACCAGCTGGGAAAAAAATTTTTGCAAGCCACATATTCCAACAAAGGACTAGTATCTAGAATATATAATGAATTCTCAAAACTCAATAGTAAAAAAGCAAATAATCCAATGAGGAAAAAAAGCTAAGATTTTATACAGTGTGGCATAAAAACTTCAGAGTATAAATATATTTTACTTTTAAGAATACTCAACATTTGGGCTGGGGATATATAGCTCAGTTGGTAGAGTGCTTGCCTCACATGCAGAAGGACCTGGGTTCAATCCCCAGCACCACCAAAAAAAAAAAAAAAAAAAAGGAATACCCAACATTTGGAAATCTGGACATACAAACTAAAACAGAAGATGTTATCGATAACATAAATCATCTTCAAGCAAATGTTACCTACTTTCTCAGGGAGATCCTCCTTGGATACTCTACTGAAATATTAACCAATCCCGCTCCCTCAAAAAACTCCCTATACTCCTTTCCTCCAGCACTATGTAACATATTATTTATTTTACAAATTTAACCCTCCCTCATTAGAATATATATTCCACTTAAGAAAACAGATTTCTGCCTATATTCATTTACATATTCCCAATGCCTACCACAGTATCTGATGCACAGTAGCTGTTCAACATTTGTTACATGAATAAATGACCCACCTTTAAAAAGAGAGTAGTAAAAGGGAATATGAAATTTCCCTGGCATAAAAGTAAAAACTCTGCAACAAATTGTCTACTAGGATATGAATAAGAGTAGTTTACAAGATTGCATGAAAATTTTAAAAGAAAATTATAATGAAGATAAATAACAACAATAAAAAAAGATACTGAAGCCAGAAGGAATCTAATGAAATGAGGAGAAAACTGGTGACAAGTAACAGAAAAAAGCATGAAATTGAAGAGGAGAAGACTAAAAAGGACAGGATAGGAAACTACAAAATTCTTCAAATGGGAACAGTTCTCAGTAACCACCAGATCCAGGAAAGCAGCCTCCTGAAATGAAGACCCAAAGGTCAAGATATAGTAGCAAGGACAGATGGATGATGAGACTCAGATGTAGAAGTTAACTATGAGAAACAATTACTAAAGTCAGTGGATGAAAATGAAAGCTAGAGGATGGTGATTGGAATGGTACTGAGTATCAATAAAGAGATTTATGTATGTGGGTGACAGAGTAATAGCCTGAAAGAGGGGTGAGGAACAATAACAATTCTGTACCACCTCTACCCACCCTTTACCTAACTATGGTATTCTAGAGAACAGAACATATTTTTCAGGAGACAAAACTGCTAGCAAGGCTGAATCCTAAGGAAAATGCTAGTTAAGGCAATTAGTTTTTAGTGGAGGAACAATTCTGCAGGATTGAGGTTTCACAATAGAGTAATTCACACTGGCATTGTGGAAAAGCTTAGCAGGAAATTCCTGTTTTGTACTTGTATAAAGTTCAACCCAAGGCAAAAAGATGTTTCCCTGGTCTTTTAAGATTTTTCTCATGAAAGAAAGAAGATGAATTTCATTTTTAATAGAGCTATTTCTGTATTATAAATACTTTATTTTTTCCTAGAAAACAATTATTCTAATTTTATTTTAGTCTCTAGTAACTGGCAAAAAACTCCATTTTGAAAAAAATATATATTCTTTTTATTTATTTATCTAGGTGCATGGGATTGAATCCAGAGGCACTTCACTACCCAGCTACATCCCCATTCCTTTTTTTTGAGACAAGGTCTCACTAAGTTTCTTAGGACTTTGCTAAATTGCTAAGGCTAGCCTCAAACTTAGGACCCATCTTGCTTCAGCTTCATGAGGTACTGGGATTTCAGGTGTGAAAACCCCAGCAAAAAAATGTGTTTTTTTTTTTTTAAATCAAGAGAACTTTGAGCTTTATAAACAACTTTTTATCCACAACCTAATAATTTACTAATCCTAAAAATAATACCTCACTCCCTGTGGCACCTTCCTAAACTGGAAATGCTTCTTGTTTTCCTTTTTTCTGTTTCAAAATTAGCTTTGTCACACTAGGTTTATAACCTTGTTTATTCTTGCTTTCACAGAGCATCTTAAGTAATTCAGCTGTTTCAAGAGCCTCCTGACTTATTTACCTTCCCCCACCTTCTGTCATCTCTTAGCAGATATGCTTTTAAAAGCATTATTTTAATTACATGACTATATTTACAGTATTTGTCTAATATGTAAACTTAAGAATAGCTATTTTAGAACCCTATGTAATGAAATACTATTTGGCAGTAAATAAATAATTTAGCAAATTTAATAAGCTACCATTGACAGTTAATTTAGGTAGCTATAAGGAATCTAAAGGTATATTATAATTCAGTTTTTAATCTCCATACTAGATACAATTAGCTAAAAATGGTCAAATAACCTGTACATATGGTAATCATTTTAACAAAATGTCTATAAGACAAAAGTGTTGTACTTACAGAAAAACAAGCTGTATCTAATGAAAACTGAATGTAAGAGAAAATGTCTATCATGAGGAATGTAGAGCTTTGGAAAAGTTACATAAATAGAGAAATCAAAGTTGTACAGATTTAGAAGGAAGTGGAGGATACAGCTCATACTCAGAACAAGAAAGAGGTTCTCAGAATCTTTCCTTGACAAGGACCATTCTATCCCTAAGTGTCTGCAAGAAAGATAGTACTTTTACTTTCTTATGCTGTAACAACCAAAACTGGTGTTACTTTCAAATTCTTTCTCAATCATTAATAAAGCATGAAAGACAATTATACAGTGCTTTCTAATCCTTTTCTCCTCAGGTACACACTGAAAAAAAATTGTGTAAAGCAATCAGTCTGGATGCTCTAGATACTTTAATACATTAAAGGTGAAACAAGTTGGGAAGCTCTAATTTAGAGAAGGATCAAAAGAACAATCTCAGGCTGGGGTCATGGCTCAGTGGTTGAGCACTTGCTTAGCATGTGTAAGGCACTGGGTTCAATTCTCAGCACTGCATATAAATAAATAAAATAAAGTTCACTGACAACTAAAAAACTTTATTTTTTAAAAAAGGACAACCTAGGAAATACTCTCACTCTCAAGAGTAAGTTATAGGTAAATATCACAGGAAATAATTTCTGATCACTTCCAGTAAGAAAATGAATGAATGAATGAATGAATGAACGAACGAACGAACGCTGACTCAGCACAAAATGATGTCTTCTTAGAAAAAAGTTCTAGGCAGCCTGCTCTTTATTTGTGCCCCCTCTGTTATTAAAAAAAAAAAAAAAAAAAAAAAAAAAAAAAAAAAAAAAAAAAAAAAATTTTTTTTGAAGGCATTTATTCCTCGGTATTTAAGGGGGTTGGTTCCAGGACCTAACCACCCAACCACAGCCCCAGTAGATAACAAAATGTGAGGATGCCCAGGTCCTTACATAAAAAGATGTAGTGTTTGCCCACAGTCTACACACATCCTCTCATACAATTTAAATTATCTCTAGATTACTTATAATACCTTGTACAATGCAAATACTATGAAAGTAGCTTTGTACTGTGTTGTGTAGGGAATCATGGCAAGGAAAAAAAAGTGACATGTTCAGAATATTTTATTCCTCAGTTGGCTGAAGCTGCAAAAGCAGAACCTACAATAGAGGATCAAACTGTACAATGACCCTTTAGTAAATATAGTAAGAATTATTTTTAGCACAATGAATTGTAAATCAAAGGTTGGAAAAGTCTTCTGCAACAGCACCATTTCTCTCATCATTAAGAAAATTCTTTTCTCTTCACTATGGTTGCCAGTGTTTATAAATATCCTTTAAAATATTATCGAGTATGTCTTTTTTAGCCAACAAATGACTATGTGCACTTTCCTTTACTTTCCTTTGTTTATCTATCATTTCTTAAAGGTCACAAATTTATTCATGGAGCATTATGAACAAGAATTTCACATGTAATTATGTAACCAACAGGTAAATGGGTATAGAATCGTTTTTATCAGCTTTAACATAATGAACTATTACATAGGAAAAAACTATGAAAATGAACTGTTTACTTACTGACAAAGCTTTTAAAAGAAAGCTATCGTTAATTTGGGAAGAACCTTGTAGTTAAAGACTTGTATTTAAGTGTACTTCTTAAAAAGAAAAAAAGAAAAAAAAAGCAGAACCCAGAAAAACACTAGAAGAAAACTAATCAATAAAAATACCTATGAAAAAGAATATTAATGATCCTGGAATGCATGTATGTATATTTCAAATCATTGCATTCTTCAGAAATAGTGTTAGAAGTATATCACCCCGAAGAGAGGACCAATTATCTGCTTATTTCAATGCCACCATCTCATTTCCCTTGAGACTCTGCAACACTGCTACTTTCAATTGATAGTCATGAGTTATTGTCTCTGCCTTTGATCATGTAAGTCCCCACAACCTGGAATGCTTGACTATAGCTAATCCCTCTAAGAAATATGTCAAACCCTCCATTTTTTCCTTTCTGTCTACTCTGAGATGTCCCTAACCCTAACCCTAACCCTAACAAATAACACATTTCCTCAAGGAGAAATGACTAGATGAAACAACAGGTGTTCTGATTCCTGGTCAGTACTTTTAGCAGAAGAACCTATTTTCTTACTAACAAATCATGAGTCCAAATCCTAGGAGAAGATTAAGTGTGTTTCTCCCTGCTCCTTAAGCCCTGTCACACGGAATAGGTCTGTTTTCTTCTTGAATCCCACGTTTATTTTTACTAGTTTTATGTTAAAGCCACATTCTGAACCAACACTGAATCCATCAATCTGAGTTATCTTTGACCAGCCTCACTCCAAGTTAATACAGATTTGGTCCTTTAATTATTCTAAAATAAACTGGGCATCTCTGTTAATAACAATATTCGGTTTCATTCATTTATTTTCTATTTTACATCTAAGTCATCTTTTCCTTGTTCTTAAGATTTTCCTAGCAAGTTTTTCCTCCCAACTCTAACTCTGTATTTTACTTCTTCCTTTTTACTTCTATTATTTTAAAGTTTCATTTAAAAAAATCTTAGATCCTATTTTGTTCAATTTCTAAAATCTATACTTTATTTTCCAATGACATTCTAGTTATCTTTGCTCATACCAGAAGCATTATACTCTAGACAAGTCACTATAAGACTTTTCTTAGGTGTCTTCAAGTTCAAAAAAGTATTAGCATATGCCAGGCATTATTTTATCTAAGGTTAAAAGCACCCTTAAATATTTAAACTTTTTAAAAGATGACATGTTAAATTTATATTCACTTCTGACTTCAACTGGGTTTTCTACAAAACTGCACATTCTTATTGAGATACTGTGCATACAACAGAAGTAAATTATAAATTTGTAAAACACTGGCATTAAAACACTTCAAGATGATTTAAGATATCTCTCCCTTTAATTAAGGAAGAAACTGGGGCACTGATAAGTTAAACAATTCAAGAAACCAAAACCCAAAACTAAAAGAAGATTGTGTCCAAAATGTTCATATATGAAAGAACTACTTGGATCTTAAAACACATTTCCAACAGAAACACAGAGGTTAAAGGGTCTTATAAACTGGTTCACAAATTATATTTAAAGGGACTTCTAGTCACTTTAAAGGATCTTAAAAATTTGGGGCACTTTTCATTTTGGTTGTTATATGCTCTGTTGTTATATGCTCTCCTCTTCCTTAATGCATAAATGGTACTACATTGCTCAGCTTTTATATATAATTCATTGTTTTGGGTTCTCAAATAAAATTAAGAAGAAAAAGCTTTTCACACAAATTAAAAGAGTAAATAACTAACATTATCAAAGGCTAGACTGAAATATAAAAACAAACAGAAGAAAACATTCATCTGAGTAGAAGATCATAGTGTTAAAAAT
This sequence comes from Glaucomys volans, assembly GCA_020662805.1. Classification (NCBI taxonomy): domain Eukaryota; kingdom Metazoa; phylum Chordata; class Mammalia; order Rodentia; family Sciuridae; genus Glaucomys; species Glaucomys volans. Next base: position 182,088 of record JAJEJO010000135.1, read on the forward strand.
TAGGCTGGCCACCAGGTAATCTTACGAGCTAGAATAAGTAGATTAATCAGAGGAATGAAGAAAGACAGAACCTTAGAGCGCAAGAGCCTAGGGCAGTAATCAGCAAAAGTGTCCTGCAAGGGAGGTCAGATATTTATGATCTCTGTTTCATTTACTCAACTCTGACTTTATAGAGTCAAAGAAGTCACAGAAGAACATAAACGAACAACTTTGATCATATTCAAAAACTTTCATTCATGGACAATGAAATCTGAATTTCATATAATCTTTATGTGTCACAAAATTATGAGTCTTCTTTGATTTTTATGAATCATTTAAAAATATAAAAACCACTGTTAGCTTATAGTTCATATTAAAAAAATGTGGTAGGCCTGGACTACCATTTGCTAAAATCTGGTATAGGGAATAGTGGGGAGAAGGAAAGCACAGTATAAATGCTTTATAACTGGGGGAGGAGGGCTAGTCATCAATGTTCTTGCATTTAACAGAACACACAACCAATGTGTTTGTCAGATCCAGTTCTGAAAACTGTCATATTTAACTGTACTTAACAGAAAAATAGCTCCAGGACCATAATCACTGCCACAAGCAAAAATAATTCTTGTAAGTAACACACTAATCATAATGTTAAACAGATAAACCGTTTTGTAGAACATATCCTAAAATTAATAGCAGTAGATACATTATTCATTACCATTTTGTCCCTGAGTCGCTCTCCACGGATAAAAAAGTCAGCACAGCCATTCTCTTCCTGATGAGGGACTTTGAAGACCGTGACGCTGCTTAGTCCACTCCCTCCAAGGGGTAACCATCCACCACTTGAGTCATCTCGGGTCATCACCACAGCTCGCACTCGTGCATAACTATTACTAAAACAGATGCAAAGATCAGGAATTAGCTTTTCCATAAACAAAAATGAGCTGGGCTGTCAGTCTTGAGAACCCAAAGATTACAACAGGTAGTATGTGCTGACCAACCAGTTTATTACTTCTGTGACAGTCCACAGAAAAAACATACTTGAAAAAAGTTTTTTAAAAATCACAAAATAACTAAACTTAAAGGTTATTCTTTATTTTGAAGACTAGCCTTGTAATTAAAGACTAAAAACTCATATTTTAATTTATAATTTCAGTAGTCCAAGCGCATCAGATCCTTACAGAGCAGGTTGTGAAGTTCCCCACAAATACTGCCAAACTACACACGCTACCATGAAACTTCTCTCTATATATGTCCATTTGTTGCAGCATGATAGCCAGGACAAATTATTGTAGTATTTCAGCACATTTAGTTGTGGCATCTCTAAGTTCCTAATCATTATGGAATATATTATAAATGAGGGGTTGAAAAGAAGCATGCATAGGCTTACATGCCACATTTTTTATTTCTTCTACCAAATGGGAATCTAAACAATTTACACAAATCATATTCAGAAAAATGTTCTGTTTAATACAGTTATTAAGCAAATTGGTGTGTAGAAAGTTTTCATGACATCTTTCTGGAAGACTATTCTTAAAAGACTACATTCTTAATTCCATGTCAGAATCATTTCCCAGTGTTAACAACGATCTTTACATAAAATCTAGAAAATGTGCTTAACATACTAAACCTACACAATCGACACCTAAGCCATTTAGTTCTGAAACTTTTAATAAAAGTAGTAATAGAATCCTAAGAGCAGTACACCTTGTTGACTTCTGAAAATATTATATTGAATGTAACTTAAACATGTCTTTGTTATTATGAATATCAACTGAGGGCCTATGTAACAGTTCTGTGCTTCTTAGTGTGTCTCTGCACTAAGCGGCCTGTTACTGTTTGTCTGAAAGCTCCCCCTTGCTTAAAAAAAATCCGTCATATATTTATTTTATTGAGGTATACTTTACATACAATAACATGCATCAATTTTAAATACAAATACAATTTTATATACAGACTTCAGAGTTGTTGAATTCTAGCAAATGTATGTGTTCATATGTATAAATGTGAGCATGTGCATCGATAGATATTCGCTGCAACAGTCTAAGTGTTTGTGTCTGAAAATTTGTATGATGAAATCCCTAACCCTTAAAGTAATGACATCAGGTTTTGGCAGATGATTAGATCACAAAGGTAATACCCTCATCATTAGGTTATAGCCATTACAAGAGAGACCCAGAAAAGCTACTCCTTTCTTTCCACCATGTGGTAACAGCTACAAGGCTTGATTCAAGAACCAGAAAGGGGTTTTCATTAGACACCAAATCTGTTGACACCTTCATCTTGAACTTCCTACCCTCTAGAACTGAGAAATTTCTGTTATGTATAAGCTACCCCATTCTTGGTATCTTGTTATAGTAGCTCAAACATGTATAACCAAGATAATAATCAAGATATAAGACATTTTTATCACTCTAAAAACTTCCCTTATGTCTCCTTTCTGAAAAGTAACCACTGTTTTGACTTCTAGTGTACCCATTAGTTCTGCCTATTCTGAGCTATGGGTTAAATGGAATAAAACACAATTATCACTTCTGTTTCCTGTTATGGTCTAGATGTGAGGTCTTCACCCCAAAAAGCTCATGCCATACAATGCAGGGGTAAAATGTGAGAGCTGTGGATTAAACCATCTGATGGATTTAAACATCAGAATAGATTACTGAGTAATAACTATAGGCAGGCAAGGTGTAGCTTGAGGAAGTAGGTCACTGGGGGTGTGCCCTTGGGATTATGTTATTTTCCCTGGCTCTGAGCTCTCCTCTCTGCTTCCTGGTGGCCCTAAATTGAGCAGCTTTCCTCCATATGCCTTTCTGCCATGATGTTCTGCCAGAGCAACGCAGTCAACTGGCCATGGACTGAATCTCTGAAACCCTGAACCCAAAATAAACTTTTATTTGTCCAAATTGTTCTTGTCAAGTGTTTTGGTCACAGCAACAAAAACCTGACTTACACACCCCTTTTTATCTGACATCTTTTTCTCATGTTGTTTTGTGTATCAGAAGTTCATTTTTCTTTTCACCAAGTCATTCTCTAATGAATAAATACATCACAATTTTTTCCTTATTCTTTCTTAAATAGATGGGCTTTTGGACTTTTCCTAGTTGCTGGCTATTATGAATAAAGCTTTTGTATAAGTCTTTTTGTGGAGATGTTTTCATTTTTCCTTAGATAATTAACAAGAAATTGAACAAATGGATCATATGGTAGGAACAAGTTTATACAAGAAACTAGAAGGTTTTCAATGTGGTTGTACTGTTATATATTCCATTAATAATGTATGGTGGTTTCATTTGTTCTGTGTCCTTTGTCAATATTTGGTGTTCAGTTTTTAAATTTTACTCATTGTAATGTGTATATAGTGGTATTCTGCTGTGGTTTAAATTTTTTATTTCTCTAATAATTCATAATGTTAAGCATCTTTTCATGTATTTTTTGGCCATTTGCTTATCTTCTTCTTCTTCTTCTTTTTTTTTTTTTTTTTTTGGAACCAGGGACTGAACTCAGGGACACTCGGCCACTGAGCCACATCCCCAGCCCTATTTTGTATTTTATTTAGAGGTAGGGTCTCACTGAGTTGCTTAGGGCCTCGCTAAGTTGCTGAGGCTGGCTTTGAACTCGCGATCCTCCTGACTCAGCCTCCCGAGTTGCTTGAGTCGCTTGGACTACAGGCGTGCAACACCACGCCCGGCTTATCTTCTTCTTAAAGCTATGGGCTTTTTCATTATGCTGTCCTATTATTGATTTTTATAAGTTCATTATATATTCTGGACACAAGTCTTTGGCCAAAGAAAACTGACTGCATTGTGTTGGGTTAGTAGTGAGGATTCTAGAGTCAAGCTTCCATAAGTTGGATCTTGGCTCACAACTTACTAGCTGTGTGATCTTGAGAAAGTTACTCAACTCTGTACCTCAGCCTCCATCATTTCTAAAGGTAAACAGTGCCTGACACATAATAAACACTATATAAAATTAACAACTATTATCCTTATTATTATGTCAATGAAACATTTAAAATTGAAGAAGTTGCTATGTGGTAACTCAAAGCCAGGCAAGACCTAGGAAATAATAAAATTTACATGGTAAACCATAATTCTCCATTGCTCTCATCAAATTCTTATTTGGGCCCAATTCCTGAAATTCTTCAACACAGATAACAAGTGAAAAGAGGTGTGGATGCATAATGGCTACGGAGGTGTAGACATCAAATTATACTCTTCCTTCTGGGGTAGGATGGAGCAAGTATTTCTACTACAAATAAACAAGGTATGCATTTTGAGGCTGCGGAAGCATTACTACATTAAAAAAAAATCACTTTTGGGGAGGCTAGCTTCAATTCTAAGGCAAATAAAGAGGCTCTTAAAAGATCCTTAGCTTCCTCCCTCTTTCTCTCTCTCTCTCCCTCTCTCTCATTTAAAATCTCAATTGTACCTAAAACTTCTAATTTCTGATTTTACTTAAACTATTTTTTTTTTGTATCCAGGAATTGAACCCAGGGGTATTTGACCACTGAGCCATATCTCCAGCCCTATTTTGTATATTATTTAGAGACAGGTCTCACTGAGTTGCTTAGCACCTTGCCCTTGCTGAGACTGGCTTTGAACTCATGATCCTCCTGCCTCAGCTTCCCAAGCTGCTGGGATTACAGGTTACCACATGCGCCACCCCGCTCAACTTAAACAATTATTTTAAATATATCCTTTCACATGTAGTAGAGGAATCAAACTACTGTTTTAATCCGTAATAAAACAACAGACTGGGTTAATTTACAAAGAACAGAAATTTATTTCCCACAGTTCTGGAGGGATCAAAGCACCAGCAGGTTCTATGGTTAAAGATCTGTTTCCAAGATGGTGCAACCTCTAGAGGATAGGAATGTTGGGTCTTCTCACTGCAGAAAGTAGAGGGCAAAAAGGGAAAAACTCCCTCTGTCAAGCCTTTTTAAAGAGGTACTGATTCATGAGGACTTCATCCTCATGCCTTAAACGACTCCCCAAAAGACACACATCCCTACATACTGCATTGGGGATTAAGTTTCAACATTAATTTGAAGGGACAAAAATATCAAAACCATAGCAACTACTGATGTAGAAATCCAGGTAAGAGAGAATGTTGGATTGAACTAGGTAATAATGGACATGGAGAAGAATGGACTGATTTAGGTATATCTTGGATGCAGAGCTGCAAAGACTTGCTGAAAAGACTATATAAGTGTTCCAAATTTTCTAAATTCTTAATTGTAACCATGAGCTTTATTTTCTACCAATTTTCAACAGCTATTTCAATATAGGCAGAATATGAACAAGCACAAAGATAAATTTTGCCTAAGCTGTATGGATCCATGTAGGTTTTTCTTCAAAATAGTATTATTATATCATATACAAGGTAACATAACTATAAAATTATAATTTAAAGCATTCTGTAGATAAGAATATATTATAGCTGCATTTTACTGCCAAAGTATTTCTTAACTGTCAAATGAAGGTTGCAGTTACAGAAAATGTTACAAACTCCAAGAGTTTTAACTGAGTAAAGTACTTTATCTTTGGTCCAAAGTGGCCACCTTTTCACTTTCTTTTCTCCCTTGCAAGCCCTTCTTGCTTTGTGATTACCACGCCTATTCTATGAGCCCCCAACTGCTGGCAAAGTAGATCTAAAGAAGAAACAGTCTGGATAACGTGCTAAATGTTTGGAAAGCCCAAGTTTAAAACGAAATGTTGAATAATTAAATTCCTCAGAAAATATAGACTATAATCCACATTGGGACATTTCTTGGTACACAGAATACTTGTACAGTTTTAATACTGATTCTTATTCTTCTCATTTTCTGATCACTACCAGAATTTCCCACATTTCCATTTTCTCCCTCTTGTCCATTACAGGAAAACCAGAATATACTCAAAGCCAGATAACATAACTACTATATATTGTACTCTAGACTCATATATATGTGGTAGTATAATGCACTGGATACTTTCATAAACTTATAATAATTAATTAACCATAAATTCAATTTTGTTATTATGAGGTTAAAAAAATGCCCATGATCTTTATAAATTAATATTCTATCACCTATCATTCCATTCAACTAAGTAACTGGAAAAGGAAGTTATCAACAACCGTGTTACAATACTGACTTGTACAGAATTTTAATTGATCTTATAATGGTTTTTCATTTTTGAACTATTTAATATATTTTTGTTCCCTTGCAAAGTGTAATGATTTTATGACTTGAGAGAATGCTGGAACTCCACTTAACTCACACTCAAGTTAACTAACTTGCAAGGAAATGTTATCTTGATAAAGACATAAATCAAAGAACCTAAAAGCCCACTGTAGAGCAATCTTACTTTGCAAGACCCAAGTTTTTTTTTTCTTTAGCATTTTTTTAACTGATTCTTTTAAATTATACATGACAGTAGAACCCATTTTAATATAATTATACAGCAGGGAATATATCTTTTTTTCCACAATGTAGATTGGCACGATTTATATAATCTTACATATACATAGGGTAATACTGTCTGTCTCAGTCTACTATCTTTAATCTTACATTTGTTCACCTCTTGGAAGGGACTGTGAATCCCCAAAATTGTATTAAAATGTGAGTTCTTAGACATATATGTATTTTCCTTAGAAAAGATAGGACACAGTTTTCATCACTATTCAATAGCATCACTGATGACCCTAGTCCATCAATTTTAAGAACCACTGCTACACAAAACAAACAATATGACTGTACTGCTATGGTTCTTGCTCAGATCTGTTTCCTAAGTTTGTATACATTTTAGTTGCTTGCTAATAGTTTATAATATTATGACTGATTTTTCTTAAGCTTAACGTTTCTAAAACAAGTTATTTCTCTAGTTTTTTCTCTTCTCTCTACAATACACCTAATTAACACCTTGATTTTAGACCAATGAGACCCATTTGGATTTCTGGCCTCCAAACTACAATATGATCAATTTCTATTTTTTCAAGTCCCTAAAGTTTGTTGTAATTTGTTTTAGCAGCAACAAAAAATTAATACAAAACATGAGGGAAAACCTTCTTGAGGATATGAAAGCAATCTATGCAAGGAGATAAACAACTATTTTCAATTTCTAACTACAACAGCACTAAAACAACACCCCCCCCCACACACACACACATCACAACTGAGACGATTCTCTGAATCCTGTTCAGTACAAAAATTTATGCTATTTTTTCCATATAATATCAAAATACCCTTTGCTCTCTAGGGTACATTTTAAGCAAATGCCATCCATATAGTAAACATTATTAAAGAGACTGAGCTTAGGAGAAAAGTATTTAATAGAACTAGTTTAAGATGATTTAACAATTCACAGTATAAGAACATGCGTTGTAAACTACGTGGAATGCAGATATTCAAAAGATAACCATGTCATTTAGTTTTGCTCCTTAGTATGACATACTTGTGCCACACTCCATGAAGTGTCTTATCTAATACACTGACATTCAAAATAAACACAAATCAAATGTGAATACTCCTATATTTTCCATTTTCTTTATGTATGTAGCATATAAATAACTGCCTACTGGTTAACTAAATAAATGACATTTTTATTCTACAAACAAAGAAAATGGAAAAGTCACAGTCTTTTTCCTTTAGAGGCTCATCACCTCGTGGGCAAAAATATAACAAATAATGAGAATACAGGAGTATTCACATTTGGTTTGTGTTTATTTTGAATATCAGTATATTAGGGCACTCATGGAGTATGACGCAAGTATGTCAGGCTAAGGACCAAAACTAAATTTAAAAGGTAATCATGAACAGAATCATTCCCAGAAGCAGGGAAGGCAAAGTGAGAGGGCAGTTAGTTTGCTTAATTAGCTTACATATTATGCTCAAGGTTAGTGATCTATTTTACTGCAATAAAGAAAACACTGAATTGGCAATAAACACAGGAGTGTGATATTCTGATCTGTGTTTTGAAAAATCTCTCATGGAACAACTAAGAGAACTTTGCTAAATCAACCCTAGCGAGGAAGGTATTTTCCCATCTTACAGATAAGGAAATTAAGGACTGAGTTAGAAAGAAAAAAGTATAAATTAGGCCTTTGCATTAGTAACTTTAAAAACTGGAGCAAATATTTCCTGTGTTGTAACCATCAACCTAAAGTAGCACATCTGGATTACTTATACCGTGTATCTCCATTTCCAGTTCTATAAAAAAAGAATAATGAGCTATTACAGTGTTATAAGAAGTTAATAAAGATATACATATAAAGTGCTTAAGCATTATGCCTGGCTCACTGAGGCCCAATTATGTTCCAATGACTTAATTTATTAAACCAACTTTATGTTGTTACAGTATTTGTATTCTGACACTGTCTAAATTTGTGTCATTTTATATGGTTGTCCATAATAAACCTAGAAGACAGTCCCCTTCTCAGGGCTTTTTAGTTTAAGGAAGAATCACTAACCACAGTTAAGAACCAAATAATTCATTTTCTAAGTCTTCTAAAACGGCTTAAAGGATGGAAGCACTTTCATCTGGGAAATCTTCCAGAAGGTCGGAGGCGAGGGGAATAAAACCTAAAAAATGAAGGTTGATTAAAAATATATTCACAAACCATCCTTTTATTTATTTTTTATTTTTTGGTACTGGAGATTGAACCCAGGGGCACTCCACCACTGAGCCACATCCCCAGCCCTATTTTGTATTTTATTTAGAGACAGGGTCTCACTGAGTTGCTTAGGGCCTCGCTAAGTTGTTGAGGCTGGCTTTGAACTTGTGATCCTCCTGCCTCAGCCTCCCAAGTGCTGGGATTACAGGCGTGCGCCACCGCACCCGGCTAAACCATCCCTTTAGAATCAACCATTCTAGGTACTGATTGACATTACTATCAACCTATTAAAAAGTAGTTCAACGCTCTAATAACTTTGTATATCCCCTGCCTTCTAGCACCACTACTATTTTATTATTCCTTGGTTATTAGCAATGATACTATGATTTCATATTGATGTTCTTCAGGCCTGGGTCAGAACTATTAATGGTATTCATTGTCAACAAGAAAATCAGAACAGAGAAGAGAAGAGCATAAGCCATTAGAATAAAATAATTTGAATAAAATACAGAAAATTTAAAAATAATCTTATAGAAAGAAAACCAACATAAATACAAAATAGACAAATATAGTTTCAGAATGCATTAAAATATAAACTTGACCATATTAAATTCATTTCTACACAGCAGACATTGTAAATAATTTTTTTTAAAAAGTAACAAACTGAGAAAAAACATACATACAGCATATATATTAGTTTTCTATTGCCACTTTAACAACCTGTCACTAAGTACATTAAGAACACTGCAAATCTGTACAACTCTGAGTTGGAAGCCCAGAGTGTTGCTGGGGTAAATTAAGGTATTGGTAGCACTGCACCTCTTTCAAAAGGTTCTAGAAGAAGAACAGCTTCTACTTCTTCCATCCACATTCCTTGGCACTTGGCTTCCATCCAAGCCAGGAACACGGCTTCTCTGAGCCTTCTGAAGTCATTTCTCTTTTTGTCCACAGACCCACAATCAGGCAAAGTTCTCTACTTCTTAAAATTTGTGAGCAGACTGTAGCCATACAGATAATCCAGGATAATCTCCGTATATCAAAGTTCATAACTGCAACCATACCTATGAAGTCCTAGCATATGTACTAGTTCTGGGGATTAGGGCAAGGACATCTTTGCCGAGGGGAAGAATAGAGGGCACATTATTCTACCACAAATGTAACACAGAAGAAAACTGATATGAGGAAAGAAAAAAGGAATAGAGGGAGGGAAAAACCCAGAGGGAAAATAGGCAGAGCTCATGAATAAAATTCACAGAAGAAAAATGTAAATGCCATAAAATATATAAAGAAAATAAACTTTATTTACAAGAAGACTGCAAATTAAAGAGATGTCAAGTATCAAGACATTTGTTAACAAAGGAGCTGATGACGGTACAGAAGAATAAATTCGTAGGACAGGTTTTAAAGGTCATTTGCAAATATCTATCAAAATTTAAGATGAACATATTCTTAGCAAATTCAACTTCTATTTCATGTATGAAATTATACCCTATGAACATAGTTTAAAGAGAATCACAAAACATCTATCTAATGGGATACTAAGCAGTCATAACAAAAGTGAGAAAGCTCATCTGTTGTTAAGGGAACTAATCTTCAAGTTTTATTCAGTTTCCTTCTGCCCTAAAAGGTAGATAAATATGTTTAAAAGTCATTATTTTGGGGGAAAAAATCCATTGGATTATAGGGTTTACTATGCCTCTAGTGAAAGGAAATGGGACAGAGGTACAAAGGCAACTTTCTTTTCATTAAATGCCCTTTTATATTTTTTGAATTTTATACCACATGTATGCATTATCCAATCAACAATCTGTCTATCAAACTCCTAAACACGTACCCACACAGTACATAGTCTCTGAGGGCTATGAATTAAAAATAGTACTTGTCTCTGTAATAAGCGTTAGCAATTTTGTATACTTTCCCTTTATAATACAACTGAGAATTTTCAGTGGTATACAGATAGATTTGATTTTAACAACATCAACCCCCTCCCGGATGTTAAAACTTAGTGCACCCTACAAAATGCACCCTTTTCCATCAACTTGAAAAACCAACAATAACTCTGTCCCCTACTTAAAATGTATAGTCCTCTCAAATCACCCTAACTTGCTCAAAAATAGTCTGGCAACCCAGTCCCTTCCATTCTTCCACTAAACAGACCACAAATCACATCCTTAAATTTAAAGTAGTTGTTCTATAGGAATTGTAGGGTAGACAGCAAATGAAATCTCATCTAAAGAAAGGCTGGATGTTCTCGTATTGGGTATACAAAAAATAGACAAGTACTAAGAAAGATGTGAACTCACAAGTTACACAAGCAGGGATGGTAATTTTAGTCCTATTATGCTTGGATCTAGATTTCAAGACAAAAAGATACACTTGAGAGGAGATCCTGAATGGCAGGAGAAATACAATTCTTACCTTCTAAAGAAAGTATAGGTTTAAGAGAAGAATTTCTACATACTCCAAGATGAACATGGATGATCTCAAACTTTTAATTCATTATCTAATTATATATGTTACTCCTTCAGGAAGTCTACCCTAATGCCAGTAATGGGTCATTATCTTGTAAATGTTTCTATCATGTTAGAGTGGAAGACTCAGATAACTGATGGTTATCTGATAATTGATGGTTACCATAAATGTCTTTGATGGTTCACTGTAGTAATTCTTACTCAGAACAGAAGTTGGACACCGTTCCATTTTTTTATTGAGATTAAGTACATTATACCTTACGACTACCACTATGTAGTCATATGGGAAGTTCCTTTTTACTAGCTAGAAAGAAGGCATAAGAGTTTATTATTCTTGTTTCTCAATGTCTTTAGTAAAATTATATTGTTGGTCTTATCTGTGCTACCAGAGATTATAATGACAATTGTGGGTTTCTGCATGGGATAAAGTATTATTCTCCTGACCATTCCGGGGAGTGGCAAGAGCATTCAGTGAGAGATCTTCTCTCCATTCAGAGAAATTCAGGTGACCTTCCTGTGAAGGTAATTTCTGTCAACATCAGAAGATGGGTTTTACTAAGGAAGCAAGCAGAATCCCTTACACTGAATATCCAAAACTTTTGGATACAGTGCCAACTCCTTTTTGAAGGTTCTGTATGTGTAACTTCATTTAGGAGTAGTGAAAAGCACCATTTTTCCAAATGCACCTAAAAGCAAGAATTTGGAGTGTGGCTTTAACCATGTTAAGAATGCACATAACATTTTTTTTCCATTTTTTAATTCTTTCTTTATACATGATAGTAGAATAAACTTTGACACACTGAACACAAATAGAGCATAACTTTTCAATCTTTTGGCTGTATGTGGTGCTGAGTCATCAGCAATGTAAGAATGCACATAAAATCTTGGCATTTAACAGCAAAGAAATAAGGAATAACAAGGATTAGCCACCAACCATGAATGTCTAGGATGACAATTCTTCAGGGATCACACACCCAAACTGGGGATTAAAAAAAAAAATATTCGGAGACAGCAGCAGGGACCCAGATTAATTAATAGAATAATCTCATAAGGAAAAGTAAGTTTTTTATTTGATTTGGTCTGCTACTGGGGATCAAACCCAAGGGCTCTCTACCACTGAGCTACATCTCCAGTTCATTTTATTTTTTATTTTGAGACAGTCTTGCTAAATTGCCAAGGTTGGTCTCGAACTTGATATCTTCCTTACTCAGCCTCCTGAGATGCTGGAATTATAGGCATGCTCCATCGCATTTGGTTAAAAATGGAAGTATTGCTACAAAACATAATTAAAAACCACCAACATCTGATTGTTCTGGATGTGACTAACAATTAGTAGAAGTCCTAAAAGTACCTCCACAAAATAAGCATTCAACAAACACTTGAATAGCTGAACCCAGGCAGGGGTAAAGGGCAAAATATTACAGTTGGTACAAAAAATATAATCACAAAAAGGCTGTGAGCAAAAGCTGGGGAAAGTCCTTCTGGGGTTAGGATAATCAAAACTGACCTCACATACTGGGGGATTTAGAAAGCCACACTGCATGAAGAGAATATGCACGTTGAGAAAAGACATGAGAGTACCTATGTTTTCACCTCTAGCTGATCTCTAGGCTCAGAATAAGCAGGAAGTAAAGGGTATATAAAACAGAATTGTAGAAGGCCTGGTTAAATTTTGAAGGAGTGCTGCCATACAGCAATACTCTTCAAAGACTGGGTTTTTCTTTCTTTTTTAAACTACTGGTATTCAAGGAAATCTCTGTCAGATCATAATATGACCACATGGTAAACAGACAGAGACTCACACCTCTGAATTGTGAAACTCACTACAAAGTTACAGTAATCAAGACACTGTGGTACTGGCATAAAAAATATAAGAATGAGTATTCAATCTATTGATTTGTTGACAAGGGTCACAAATTAAAGAACATATACATAAAGGTCACATATTAAATTATTTCAAATAGGTAAGCCCAAAGACAAAAACTGTTTGGTTACTATCAAGAGATAGGGAAGAGGGATAATGGACTGTGTATGGAATTCTCTCTAAGGGTGATGAAATGCTTTGAAACTAGACAGGTGATGTTGTACAACATTGGGACTACACTAAATTTTATACTTGAAAATGGTTAAATTCATGTTATGTGATTTCACTCAATGTTTAACACAGGTAAAATGTTAATTGTTTTAATTTACAAATCCAAAATGATAATTAAAAAAATAAAAGATTTTTCACATTTACGTCTTCGAAATTTGATGCTTTTTTTATGCATGTAGTATATGTCAATTCTGCCTAGCCCTCAACAGTAAACTAACAATTACAAAATTAGACAGTTTATGAGAAGATTATAAAAATAGGTAATACTATACAGAAAGACATCTTAAAATCTGGAATGCTCTTATTCATTCATTCATTCATTCATTCATTCATTCATTCATTCCCTCCTTACTGGGCATTAAAACCAAAGGCTCTCTACCACTGACTACATCCCCAGCCCTCTTTATTTTGAGAAAGGGACTCAGGTTGTCCAGGCAAGCCTTGAACTTGTGATCCTTCTGTCTCAGTCCCCCAAGTTGCTGGTATTACAGGTGTGTGCCAGCACACCTGGCAAGTTCTGTTTTTAAAACAAAGTTCAGTTTTAAACTTAACTGTTAAGGATTCCTTACTGTTCTTTCCTTATTAGCTCTAGATTCATAAAATCCTTACAGTCCCAACAGAGTAACTGTTTTCAGAGTTAAAATTTCCTAGAATTGTCTCACCATCTGATTTGCCTGCCTTAGTTAGGTGTAATCTGCTAATCTCTGAACCAATCACACACCAAGAAGGTTAACCCTCTCAGTGAAAAGGCCTGAAAAGTGAAGAAGGAATGAGTTCCTCAAGGAAAGTACGGAGATCTTAAGAGACAAAAAGTCAAGGTATGCAGTGTCTTTGCAGACAAAGGTAAGAATATAGAATAGTAGACCTATTCTTCTGGGGAGGAAAAAAAAACTCAGAACAAGAGTTCAGTTGTTAGGGGCTGGGGTTGTGGTTCAGCGGTAGAGCTCATGCCTAGCATGTGTGAGGCACTGGGCTCAATTCTCAGCACCACATATAAATAAATGAATAAAGTAAAGGTCTAGTAACATCTAAAAAATATTTTTAAAAAAAGAGTTCAGTTGTGTTAAATATGGAATTATGGTTTGGATCTTAAATGTCCCCTAGAAGCCATGTGCTAAAAGGCTTGGTGGCCAGCTTGTGGTGCTACTGGGAGGTTGTGAAACCTCCATGTGGTGGGAATTAGTGAGAGAAAGTTAGGTCATCAGGAGGCATGCCCTTGAAGGAGCTATTAGGACCCCAACCCCTTTTCCTTCTCTGCTTCCAGGCCACTGGAAGGTGAGAAACTACTTCACTATGTATTCCCTGAGATGATGTGCTGCCTCAACAGGCCCAAGCAACGTGGTCAAGCAACCACTGAGTGAAACTTCTAAAGTTGTGAGTTGAAATAAATCTTTCTTCCTTATACATAATTTCAGGTATTTTGTCACAGCAATGGAAAAGCCAACACATACAGTAAAGAAGATTCAAAGGAAGTAACGGAAAACTTAAGTACTAGTTACCTAGCACATACAGATATTTGATTTAAAAATAAATCATATAGGCCAGGTGCAGTGGCGCATGCCTGTAATCCCAGCACTTGGGAGGCTGAGACAGGAGGATCGCAAGTTCAAAGCCAGCCTCAGCAACTTAGCGAGGCCCTAAGCAACTCAGTGAGACCCTGGTCTCTAAACAAAATACAAAATAGGGCTGCAGATGTGGTTCAGTGGTCCAGTGCCCCTGGATTCAATCCCCAGTACCAAAATCAATCAATCATAGAGATGCATGCTCTGGTTTGGATATGAGGTGTCTCCCCAAAGCTCCATGTTAATGAAGGAATGTTTAGAGATGAAATGATTAAATTACAAGAGCTGTACCTAATCAGTGAATTGGTTCATTTGATCGATTAATAATTTGAATGTACTAACCAGGTGGTAATTGTAGGCAGGCAAGGAATGGCTAGAGGAGGGAGTCACCTGAAAATTATATTTTGTCCCCCTGACCCCTCCTCTTCCTTCTCTCTCTCTTTCTCTCTCTCTGCTTCCTGGCCATGATAAGTTGAGCAGTTTCTTCTACCATGCCCTTCCACCATGATGGTTTGTTTCTCCTCAGGTCCAGAGCAGCAGAGCGAGCCAACTATGGACTGAACCTCTGAAACCATGAGCCCAAATAAACTTTTCCTCCTCTAAGTTGTTGTGAGGCACTTTGATCATGGCGACATAAAATCTAAAACAATGCATGAATTTACTGGATCTCTCTTGTAAGCCAAGCAACATATTAAGTAGAACATAACCAAAGAATAGAATAGACACAGGTCCCTTTCTCAAAGTATTTACAATACAACTAACTTCAATAATATAATAAGGGCAATAATTTTTAGACATTACCTGAAGTTCGGAGGAACAAGTTTATTCTGGTAACGGAAGCTCTGAAAGTAAATCAAAAGCCTATGTGAAAGAAAAGTAGAAATACTCCTTTTAAGGAAGAGAGGTATCAGTGACAGGGGTTAAAATACTTAAGACAGGTAGAAAACTTGCAAAGCAAAGTGTGATGAATGCCAAGACATTCTTTTCTTAAAATGCAAATGTATTAAAAGTGGTATAATTAATGTAGAACACTGATTCCTCCACTAATAAGTATAATTAATAAAGTCATGAATTCAGATTTGGGTATCTTTTAGTTAAGTCAAATCATTCTAAGTAAAAAACTCTGTCTTTTAGAAAGGAGTCAGCAGCTACAAATAAATATTTGAATTTTCTATCTCTTTTTATTTCACATTAGATTCAGACTGACCTACCCTGATATTGTAATGGTATCACAGGTCTTAAAGTAGACATAAATGAGCAAAGTAAGTGGCTTTGAGAGCTTATAATGCTTGTACTGGTGGAAGCTACAGTTATCTAGAGGGATACTTCAAACTCCAGCAGCTTTCTTGTTGGAATGCAAGTTCATTATTATGAGAACGTTTTCAGCTTTTTAAAGATGTTGGAAATTGTGCCTATTGAAACCTCACAATTTCTTATATGTTGGCTCATATAAGAAATTTTCATCTTCTGTCTTAAATGACTTTTTAATCAGAGAAATATAAATCATTTTTATCCATTTTTACCACTGCATGTATCTGTTTTAAAATGAAATATTCATACAATAAAAACTACACGAATAAACATAGCATGCTTGGGATCTACCAATTAATCAGTAACAAGAAACCAATGAGTATTCTATATAATTAAATTAAATATCAATTTAATGCATTTTTCATTTCAAAATGTTCAATATATTTTGCTTTTAAATATAAAATCCCAAATTTGCAAGACTCCAGCAAATACATTAAACAGAAGCTCCCTGTTTTTCTGATCCCTTCTATTACTTAAACGCTAATCTGCAATCACAACATCTCTCTATTCCTTAAGTAGCTCTCTTCTACTCCAGGCCTCTACACTTTTTTCTTTATTGGGATTATCCCCTGAGATATTCTATTGGCTTACTCCTCCTTCAGTATCAGCTAATGTGAATCCTACTCTTTTTTCCTTTTCCTGAAATTATTTCATTTACTTATCAATTTAAATATGTATTATTTCTGTTTCTTAATGATTTCTGTTCCATGTGAGCAGAACCTTTGTTTTCCTTGCTCACTATTGTATCTAATAGAATGTTATGGGGGATATAGTAGGTGCTCAGTATGTAACTATTGAGTAAATTAATGGAAAGGCATACCAATTCCCAACCTTCCTTTTAATGTATTAACATGTCATTTCTATGATTCTCTATAAAGGCAAAATATTTTTTGAAATTTTAGCAAGATGATGGAGGAAACTTTCAAATCCCAGTCTCCTCTACCATACTCTTATAAGTTCCTTTCCTCTAGACTCCACCATTCATCCTGTGCTCTTGAGGTCAAGTAAATTTTGATTTAGGACAGGTAAATATAAAACACTCCAGAAGCAACTCTAATGACAGAGAGATACAAATAGGTACATTCTTATAATCCAAACAAAAGACATAAAATACAGAATTTTTCTCAATTACATGTCATTCAGAAAAGATAAGACTATTTCAGATCTCAGAGTGATTCAAGTCTTTCCAGGAACCAGTTGTACTCTTTATCCTAAGAGTTGAAGGAAGAATAAAAGTAAATTAGAAGAGGAAAGAGAAGGAAAAGAGGAGTTTTTCTGATAGAAAAAATTATTTTATGTAAAGGCCATAAAGCAAGAAAGAGCATTAGAGAAAATGAAAACTAAAAGATTCAGATAGATTTTTTCTTTAAAGAGGAGAAAGGGAACAGTAATAGGATACATAAACCAGTTCACACAAAGTCATATTAAGGATTTTATTTTTAATATTAAGAAAAACCAGATTTTGAACAGGGAAAGAATAGGAAATCTACACTTAAAAAAAGAAAATCACACTGCCTTATAAATTGAAGGAAAAGATAAAAGAAGAGAGAATCAACAGTGGACACAAATGGTAGTTTAATAATACAGATGAAAAACAAAGGCTCAGATGAGCTAATTGGAAAAACAGACCAGAAAATTTAATGGACTAAAGACATACTTTGGAGGTAAAATTGCATGCACAGTGCTTCCAAAACTCTGATCTCTCTTTTGTATTTCTGTGCCATTTCAATTGTTTCCATTGTCTGAAATAAAGGTCTTTTTACATAAACAAAGAATTAATGGGATCATAACCATTACTGTATTAGCCATCCCATATAGCCTGTGTTACCACAACACCATAGCTTATTTGCTATATTTCACTGTTATTTTCTGATACTTCCCACACTGACCCCTTCTTACTGTAAAGCTCAAAGATAATTGTTTAGTTCTCCAAATACATCCTTAATCTAGAAGAGTATCTGGCACTGAGTCAGCACTGAATGAAATATCCACTGAATAAACATTTCAATTAGGGGGAGGAGCTTTTCATAGTACTCATCACAGTATTAAAGAGTGAGGAGGCAGGAGGTCCTCTCAACCAGGCAGCAGAGGTAGGAGAGAACAAAAAAATGATAAAGTTTTTAAAATAATGTGGTATGGATGAAATGGAGCAAGGATTCTCAGTATATGGGTCATAAAACCCACATATCACAATAATCTACAGTGTTTATTACAAAAATGATTCCTAAATCCTGAAGTTTTGAATCACGATTTCTGAAGGCAAGGCCCATGAAGATGCTTTACCAAAAAAAAAAAAAAAAAAACCCAGCCCAGATGAGGTGATACTTATGTAGAATGTTTGAATGCCACAGGAATGGAGTCCAGAAAATACTCAAACACAAAAACATTTAATGTGATAACAATAAGATATATCAAATCTATGAAGAACAGAAAGATGATTCTTGTAATATACAATACATATACCTTTATACCCAGAAATTTTATATCTAGATATTTATTTTAAAGAAACAGAAAAGTGCATTTGGGAATGTATGCATAAAACCCTATTTCATCATCTTTTATCAGAGTTAAAAAAAACCCCTAAAAATTGGCTAAGGATTAGTAAGATATTAAAAGTTAACACTCAGTCATGAGGTATTAGGATGTTTATTTTGTATAGGCTGACAGTAAAAAGACTTCAAAGCAGTATGAAACAGTGTGATCTCAGTTTTGGAGAAATAATTTAAAAGTACATAATTTGTTTTAAAAAAAACTAGTTTGGAAAAACAGAGTAACATCATCATGGTTATCGCTTAGAAGTAGAGATTATTTTAATTTTCTCTTTTATGATCACAAAAAACAATAAAACTACCAAAAATGCAACAGCAATCTATGCTTTAATATTTAATAGTGAACACCTAATTGCAAACATTCACCCAGCCTAATATATTCTGGGTCAAATGTCTAGATGAAAAGTCTAAATATGAGATCATAGCATCTACTCGGAAAAACAAAAAACAGAATTCCACAATCATGTTCCTGTCCTACTGCCACAAAGAACAAGTCTCAAAATCTTTAATCCTATTTCACAGACCTGCCCACCTTGTCTACAAATTCTTTTATATTTGCCCTACACTTTTCTTCTTCTTCCCTAAATGTTCAGCAACCCAGAACATCAATACACTAGAAAATACAAGTTGCGCTTTTTTTTCTCCCTTTTTTGAGTCATGGTCTTGCAAATTGTCCAGGCTGGCTTGGACTCATGAGCCTCCTGCCTCAGCATCCCTAGTAGCTAGGCTAGTCATGTTCCACCACACCCAGCTTTATAAAAAGCCATACTGAATTCAAAGCAGCATTCAAAATATCAAGAGAAATGTGAGGCACTTACAAATCAAAAAACCATGGCTCTTACTTGGAAGAAGAAAAATGACAATGATCTCAAAACTCAAACCACTCTAATACCACTTATTCATTGTAATGGGTTATCAACCACATGTCCTGCATGAGTGAGGAAAAGGGTTCCTCTCGGAGGGATGGGTTGACTGTGAAGTAATTGCTAGGAAATTTATTTATCAAGAAAAAGAGGAGACAGAATTATCTTTAGAATGGAGCGTGACAGGTTGAGCCATTCATAAGGGTCTGGCTCTAACAAAATGGCTCACATTTTATTTATAGTGGTACAGATCAAAGGGGGGCCGGGAGCAGCTTCTTCCATGAGAAACAGGATGGAGTGTAGTTAAGCAAACCATTTTGCTTTAGCTGGTCATTGGCACATCTAGGCCATGCAAATTTCTGTGGTGAGCCATGGCAGGGAAACCACATACTCCAGGCAATCTAGAACAATTCCTCATAATTGTCAGTCCCTGAGAGTCAGATTTCCCTGTCTAATAGATCAACCAAGACTGGTTTTATTTGCTGGCCATGGATGGCGCCCCACAATGAATAATTTGAATTGTGAACTTGAATGGATTAAGAGATGCAAAAGATTAAGAGGCTTCAAGACATGTCAATGAGGGTGTGTCTAGAAATGACTGACCTATGGGATAGTGAACTGAAGTAGAGCCCCTCCCTAAGCGTGGGCAGCACCATCCAATAGGTTGGACACTTGGGTAGAATAAAAGCTGGGAAAACAAGGAAGCAGATGCAAGCTAGATTCTTCTTGAATAGGTTCTTGACTGCTGCTGCCATCACCTGAGGACATCAGACTCTCACTCCTTCACTCTTCCATAGTGGACTCTACCAAGTGATTCTCCAGAGACTTTCCAGAAGCCTTCGGTCTCGGACTGGGGTAAGCATCATTGATCCCTCTTGTTCTGAGGCTTCAGCATCTTGGACTGTGTAGCTACTGGTTCCTCCAATTCTCCAGCCAACAGACAGACATTGTGGACTATGCAGCTTCTAATTGTGTAAACTAATCTAATAAATCCCCTGTTTATAGTCATACCTCTTGTTGGTTCTGTTAGAGAATCCTGACTAATACATCCATCAGTTCAGTAGCATTTTTTTTTTAATCAAACAAAGCTGGAGTGAATCAAACATACTACCCACAGCTTCTACATCAGAATAAGGAATAGGTCCCAAAAGATAAGTATGAAAAGTATGCACTATGTATGAACTCAGTAATGCTGGTGTCCAACAGACTATCACAATTCCCAGGCTCTCCCCATCTACCACTGAGCTATACTCCCATCTGATACTTTCTTTAGCAATAAAATCAGTTTTTCTCTGTAAGAGCTCATACTGAACTAGGTGTGTACACCCAATCTAATAACCAACTTCATAATTAGAATTTTCAGGAACTTCTATAAGTTAACATAAACTGTGTACTTTTCTTTATAACAAAAGATTAATGGAGGCTGATAATTTGTTCTTCATCCTTTAGTTTCAAACTGTAGAGCACTTCTTTTACTTTTATACAAAAATGAATTTTCAGAGGGTGAACTCTTAAAAAACAGAGTGTATAAAAATTAAAAGCATGGAACTTAAGCAATCATAAGGAACCTTAAAGATCTGGACTAACATGATACACAACATGGCACTCCTTTTGAAAAGTTCCAGAGATGATCAATTGTCTCTAACTTGGAAAATAACTAAGAAGCTCCCAACTTTCCAAGACAATCCATTCCACTACCAGACAAATCACATCATTAGCAAATTCTCTTTTGCACAGAACAAAAATCTGCTCTCCACTTCTTTAATTTCCATCCACTAATTCTAGTTTTACTCCCAGAAACAATTATTCCCACTGTACAAGAACAACTAGATTTTCAACTATCTAGAGAAATATTTTTCATTCATCAGCTCTTCTCAAAAAGTTCCACCTGAGCAGTTCCTACAATTGTCCTAATTTAACCTCATTTCTCAGTATCTCATCACATTGGTAAGTGGACTTAACATTAGGTGTGTATTTGAAAAGACAATAACCTTTGAGATACAAATGTTAGGTGATAGGCTATAAGCTTACTACAAAAGTAACTCACTGTAGTCTTTAAGGCATCATCCATTCTAAGACTATTGTATTCCTGAATGAAGGCAAATAGATCTTGTTAGCCACTAGGCTGGTACTGTTAGAGACAATCACCTAAGCTTGTAGAGGAAAACCTCTGGTCCCTTTAATACCTGTTAAGTCTGCCTTTTTATTTTTATTTTTTTTTAAATTGCAGATGGTCATATTATCTTTTTTTTTTTGGAACCAGGGATTGAACTCAGGGACCCTTGGCCACTGAGCCACATCCCCAGCCCTATTTTGTATTTTATTTAGAGACAGGGTCTCACTGAGTTGCTTAGGGCCTCGCTAAGTTGCTGAGGCTGGCTTTGAACTCGCGATCCTCCTGACTCAGCCTCCCAAGTCACTTGGATTACAGGCGTGTGCCACCACGCCCGGCCCATATTATCTCTATTTTATTCACCTATTTTTATGTGGTGCTGAGGATCGAACCTAGTGCTTCACATGTGCTAGGCAAGCACTAGATCACTGAGCCACAACCCCAGCTCCTAGTCTGCCTTTTCTTTTAGACAAGACTGACCAGAAAAATTTAAAATATGACCTGGAAGTGAACACTACCTCAGCTAAAGCTGCCTTGGGAGTCGTCCTGCTCCACCTTTTTGGTGACCTACAAGTGAACTTTTATGCTCATTGTAAAACTTAATTCTCCACCTGGGGCATCCCCAACTACATGCCTCTATATGTGATGCTAAGTTTATCCTGCTCCTGCATGAAAATGTATGCATTTCTCCAATAAAAGCCCCTTGCCTTTTACAGGAGATACTGCTTTGGAAATGATCCCCAGTGCTCTCCTTACTTGCTGCAAGTAATAATAAACCTTCACTCTTGTATTTTTCAGTAGAGGTTATAGACTCTGCAGTCACCAAGAGTCAAACCCATTGCACTGGGTCATATGCTTACAACCTAAGTAGTTCTTTTACTTGTAAGAGATAATAAATTAGTACTTATTCATTCTAAATCATTTGGTTTTTCAAACAACTGTTTCTGATGATAGAAAAAATGTAGTTTGCATGTTCACACAGATGCATTAACTTCATGAGTATATTACTGAAATGTTCTAAAATGCCCCAAACAGAAAATTATATTTTTCATGACATATATTTTTAAGCAAGATTAAATTGATAGCCTAATTCAACTGTAATTAGCCCCAAAGAATAATAAAAGAATTTTTTAAAAATCTAGGACAAAGATAAGAGTGGATAATTTGTGCACAACAAGGATATAGATTACTTATTTTCTTTGTACCTTCTTAATTTTTTAGATTTCTTAAAAATAAAAAAACAGGGCCTGGGGTTGTAGCTTAGTGGTAGAGTGCTTGCCTAGCATGTGTGAGGTACTGGGTTCGATTCTCAGCACCACATGTAAATAAACAAAATAAAGGTCCATCAACAACTAAAAAATATTTAAAATAAAAAAATTTAAAAGCAACTCACCCATAAGCTAAATAATGAACTTATTTCTTGACAAGACCCAGCTGGTTACCATAAGAATCTGAATGGTCCTTTTAGAAAAGGTTTTTTTCATTGCCCTGTAGCAGGGATTAATGAAAGGATTCTGATTAGGTGACATTTTTCAGTTTAAAAAAACACTGAACAAATATTTATGAAGATAAACTTTCCATTAAAACTGACACAATGCAACTGTTATATTTTGGGCAAGTTATTTTATAACCCCGGGTCTCGTGTACAGAAATAAGGAAGACCTTATTTAATCAAAATCCTTTCCAATTCCAAATTTCTTTGGAGTAAAAACTATGCTAGATAGTTCCCATAAATGTTTGGCATACATTATTCAACACGTATTCAAAGCAGAAACTTTGAACATTTCTTTGCAATGAATTATTGCTTTTATTACTTTCAATAGTGATATCAATAGATAGCTAATACTTTAGTGCTCATTGTGTACTGAAACAGTTCAATGCTTTATACAGATTATATTTGATTCTTATAATCACCTTCCAAACAGGTACAGTTATTATCCTCATTTTACAGATGCGAAAACTAAGAATTGTGGAAATCCAAGATCACATAACTGGTAAACGGTATAATGGAGTCATGAACTGGTCATTAGAAGGAACTCAAATTTCCTGTAGAAGTGTACTTCAAAGGCTGTGATTAAAATAAGATAGCATTGTGGAGCACAAAACCACACACATCCTCTTTTGGTCAATAGGCCAACTTACAACTTGATAAGATAACATTAAGAAAACAAGAAACAATATTTTGCATGTAGTTTTAAAACTAAATCTTA
Organism: Glaucomys volans; assembly: GCA_020662805.1. NCBI lineage: Eukaryota > Metazoa > Chordata > Mammalia > Rodentia > Sciuridae > Glaucomys > Glaucomys volans. The sequence goes on from JAJEJO010000135.1 coordinate 205,830, forward strand.
CTAAATTTAACCTGAACGGCAAAACCACAGCCTACATAAACCATGGCCTTAGCTTTACACAGGGAAATGGCTTTACACAGAGAAATCAACCTTTATTTAAAATACAATTTTTAAAACGTGGTAGAATTCTTGTTCACTCAACAACTTTCAAAGAACTATAGTAAGACAATGAAAAACAAATATACTGAGTACACATACTTGCTAATCAAACTCTGATATACACAAGGAATCATTTCTAAGTTCTAAAAAAGGATGAATTTTTGTCTGGAGGTCTATTTTCATTACTACCAGTGAAAAACCACACACACAGTTCTACTGTGTACTACTTCATACAAGTTTTCATCTTTCAAACTACCCTGAAATAGCTAAAACATAATCCCATATTACCTGCCATTGATATTTCCTTAACACCAGAATAACAATAATAATGATAATCATTATCATTTGGTATGGCGGTTGAACCCAGGGGTGCTTTACCAGAACTATTTCTGCAGCCCTTTTTATTTTTCATTTTGCAACAGGGTCACCCTAAATTGCCCAGCCTGGCCTTGAACCTGCAACTCTCCTGCCTCAGCCTGCAAGTTGCTGGAATTACAGGCTTGTGCCACATGCCTGGTCTGATATTTTAAATATTTAAATTAAAAAAAAATTTCCTTTAATACAGAAGCACAAAAGTAAGCTTTATGAATATTATTCTTTTTGACAAAGATAAACTACAACCTATCACAGAACACCAGGAAAGAAATGTTCACCAAACAAGCATTAGCCTAGTATTTGGAACTAACACATCAGTGCATTCCTCTTTATACTTATATATGCTGGTCTCTAGTTCAACAAAATTTAATACACCATAAGAATATCCCATAAAAACTAAAAAAATGATTCTAAGATAAGATTATTAAGGATAAACTACACTGTTTATGAACCAGGTATAAGCTGAGAATGGACAGTATCAAAATGTGCAAGCCAAAAAATTTTTTAAACAGAATAGACTTACCAGAACCTCAATCTTAAAACTAAAGGACAGTGTGAAAGCCTGAACAAAATATATAAAAGAACAGAAACATTACTCCACATAGTCTGTTCACTCACTTGAAATATGGGAAAAGTAATTTCAACTCATGACGATGTTCTGAGAATTAAATATAACAAACAGGTCCCTATAAATGTTAAGCAATTAGATATAATTTAGAGTGTGTCAAATTACTACAATTATGAAATGGCAGTGCAATAAAAGGCACACATAAAAATAACTAAATCTAGTATTATATTTGTATTATATATTTATACATTATGTACAAATCCTAAGCCATTTGAATTCACAGATAATCAAATAATTTACAATCACCACACCATTCATCACTACTTAAATATATATCTAGAGAAAAAGTCCCAGTAAACAAACAAACATTCTCAGCACAATATATACACACTCAATTATCACCAATGTCTAATATACTGCCTTACTCCTAACAAGCATATAATAAATATTTTTGGAACTACAGTAATGATTTTGTTTTGAAATAGCTGTACCTATTATTAACATAATTTTCTTAAATATATTTCAATTAGACTGTACCCTCTTCCTTGCCAGGAAAGAGAAATAGCAAAAATAACAGAAAAAAATATAAGGGAGGAATAATGTAGGCAAGTAGAAATATCGTCTTTGGATGAAGGAAGCCCAAGTTTACATCCCAACTCTTATCACTTTATCTGGGTGTTATGAATAAGACAACTTCAGCTTGGTTTTCTCCATATATAAAATCTTATCCCAAAGCCAATTAGCACATCTTGCATCTAATTTCTAAATACATTCTCTAATAACAGGAACCAGAGTTTCTTGGAGAAATGGCATGATTCCAAAAAGCTAGGGCAAAGAAAGCACAAAGTGAACCTGGAACATCTGTGATACCAGAAAGGAAGTGCTCAAATGTGGGGATATGTCAAGAGAACAGAAACCAACTTGATGCGGTGTCCCAATGGTTAAATCTGGGACTATTGAGCATAAAAATAATTACAAAGGATTATAATCCATGCTAACAGAAATACATAAATGTGAAAAAGAAAGCTTTTTATGGAATTTCAATTAATAAAAATAGAAGAAATGGTGAGACTAGGAAAAAAAATCACCATTTGGCAAACATCACAATAATTACTGCAGGGAGGAATCCTCAACAATGCCAAAAATAGTAAACAAATGTATGATAGAAAATAGGATATGTACATGGTCTCAAAAGTATTTTCCCAGAAGACATTTATTACAAAGAGAACTTAACATTTGAGAACCTGCAATATCATCTTAACAAAATGGCCAAAGTTAACATCACCAGTTACAGTACAATCAACATTAACCTCCTGATTTGATGCACCAGAAGACTATCACTATACTACAAAACTGCTGACAAAAATAACTTGAACTTGGAACATTCCACAAAATACCTAGCTAGTACTCTTCAAAAGTGTCAAGATTATAAAAGAAAGTCTGAAGAGCTATTTCAGATTAAATAAAACTAAGAAGACATGACAACTTAATGCAATATGTGATCATGGATTGTATCCTGAACTGGAACAACTAGTAAAATGTGAATGAAATCAGTAGATACTAAAATTATCAGTAGATAATAATATTGTGAAATGTTAATTTTCTGACTTGATGTGAGATGTTAATATTTGGGACACTGCCTGAACAGCATATGCGTATTCTTTGTACACACTGTACATTCTCTGTATTCACTGTGGACCTTAAAGTAGATTCTATGCATAAGAATTTTCTGAAGGAACTCAGCAATATGAGCTCTAGCTTATAATTACTTCACCATTAACTGTCATCACCAATCTTTGATAACTCTAATACATAACAGTGAAAAATTCTCAAGATTACCAAAGTTGGCTTGGAGAGGCAATGACAGGTCAGGCACTGTTTATATAATCTCTTCACTATTTCTATGTTGGCCTCTTACCCATACAATCTTCTGTTTTTAGTATAAATAACTGAATGGAAAGGGAGAGAGAAATGTAGTTCAGTAGGTTCATGACAAGGTATTTGAGGAGTCTGGAATCACAACTGTGTTCTTCACCTAAAATACCCCTTCATTTTTCAATCAGAATTCTAGGCTGTATGGACCATTGATATGGCTTAGAATAACACATCTCAAGCTCTTACATTAAATCCTAACCCAACTGGGCTAATTATCACAGAATTACTCATTTCAAAATGCTTGTTACTGAAGGAATTGATTTTTTAAAAAGATCAAAACCCCACACATCAAGTAAAAGTATTATGCATATATATATATAAATAAAATTCTATTTACATGACATAAAATACGAATTTAGCAGTTACAGAAAGACTAAGGTCACAATATTCTTTTGGTCCTTTTCTCTATGTTGTTAACAGACATTAAATCTTTAACCCCCTTAAGATGAGTTAAGAAGACATAAAATCTATCCTGCTATATAAACTTTAAAGATAAGACAAAAAAATGAGACATACAGAATGACATCTTTGCCTCAATCTCTGCCCAACACTAGTTCTATTTACCTGCTTTTTCACTGCCTGACTAGAACATGGAAGAAAACATTCACAGTAAAGATCAGCAGCTACTTTTCGGTTTATTAGAACTTTTAGACTTTAAGTTTTTCTGAAGAGCTGCTTTCTAACATTTAAACTGAAATACAATTTTTCAAACAGGTTATTAAAAAAAAGTAACCCTACCTTCAGGGTAAATGAAAATGAGCACTGATTATTTCATGAACATAGTACCACTCTTCTGAAGAACTAAAAGTTCTTTTTAATATTCTCTTATCTCCAATGAAAAAGTATTATTGGGGAGAGGGAGTTTACATTTATCTTAACATCCCTCTGAAGTAGGCACACATTATCCTGGTTTTACAGTTGGAGAATCAAACACGAGGACAGGTTATGCAATTTGCCAAAGTTTTAATGCTAACATCAGCAGTTAACTCCAAGATCATGTTAACTGTGAACACCAGGCTAGCTATAAAAATTAAATTAGTAAATTTTTTTTTGAAAGGGTTGCTCTAACCCCATTAAGAACAAAGTTCACAAAAACAACATACTCTTACTTCTTCCACCACCACCACCACCACCAACACCTTTCTCTTCAACTTCCAATTTCAAAATCCTTACTCCTTTGGAGAATATCATGCTAAGTGAAAAAAGCCAAGCCCAAAAAACCAAAGGCCGAATGTTTTCTCTGATCAGTGGATGTTGAT